>JAOANR010000001.1:14236350-14262621 GCA_030278955.1 Hygrophila difformis
ATTAAATACTTGTAGGCATCACATAATACAAGTACACAACGTAATATGTAATCAACTTTAACCATGATTGTTGTTCTTATATAGTATTATACATCATTTTTAGTCTCTCATCACATGAAATGTCGTATACATCACATGCAATACTTGCATGCATCAGATAGGACTACGCATCACACATACTTGTGTAGATCGGATGAATCACGAACTCCATTTTTGAGATTGCACCCGTACGTTCTTCATCCATGGAACCTTGAATGGGTTCTCCCGTAAGTTCTTCATCCATGGGCGTGATTTCCATGCGAGTCTCTGGCATGACTTCTTCTGTAGATTCTTCATCCGGTGGTGCGATGTATATATAAATTTATAATTTCGACCATCAAAGAGTTGACGGAGTACATCCTGAGGGTGGTGGGTTTCTGAGATTTTTGGGTGGGAAGATGACGATTTTGGGTGGGTGGAAAATGATAGATCGGTGTTGGGTTGGAGGGAAGATGACAGTTTTGGTTGTATTTGAAGATGACAGTTTTGGACTGATATTTGTGATGTTTAGAGGTGTCAATTGGCATCACAAAACCTAGAACATTTAGATAATTTTGAGTCCCGGATGCCCAAGCAATTGAAATCGATGAAATAGAATCTTGGCTTGAATAAAAATAAAAATAAAATAAAATAATTATACATACATGAATGTAAATTCACTGAGTGATGGTAATTCATATACTACCATGTAAGATGACCACCACCATATCTGAAATATGAATCACATGCCGACTGACGAGAGTGTCTGCGACCAAAAAAAAAAAAAAAAAGAAAAAATTGAAAAAATAAAATTAAAAATAAAATTGTTCTTCAAAGTAGAATTAGGAGAAAGGCTAACTGCCTCTAATAAGAGGTTTTGATAAAATTTATTAAGTAAAGTTTAAATCTTAAAAAATTTCTTTTTGTACAAAATCTTAATCGAAGTATTTAAAGTTTGCTTTTATGGTCAAGCATGGGTCGGGCATTGTTTCAGTTGGCATGAAGGGGAGTGAACTCGAGAGGCTAAATATTACTATCACCAGAAAGCTCTGGAATTAAAAATAAATAAAGAAAAACAAGCAGGAACCAACCACAATATTATTCATCACCAGAATCATACCAAGAGTACTATTAACAAAGGGAAAGTCAAACCAAACCAAACACCAGAGTTGCCAAAACAAGAATAGAAACTGTGCAAAAACAAGAATAGAAACCGAGCTTTCTCGGTAGTAAATGCATCATCATCACTACTTTGGTGGTGGGAAGAAGATTTCCTCAGCCTTTCTCTTGGACGAGAACTTGTGCTCAACATCAGCACCAACATTGAACGACGCCTGCAGCACCTCAGGCGACAGAGCCTTCCACACCGATGTCCTACCCGCCAGATGAGTGAAAATCGGACTGCAATTCAAACAAACACAACACACACACAAAATAGTGGTGGGGTATCAGAGAAAACCATGTAAACACTACTTTAAAATTCAAAGAATTGATAAAGGGGTGTGACTCACTTAGGTGTCGTGATGATCGAGAACCAATCCATGCCATCAGGGTCACAAATCTTCGACACAACAAAGAATCTAGGAACAATGAAGAGATTACCAGCTTGTACAGTGGTCTCCAAGATGCGCTTCCCATCAATGCCAACCACTTGAACCCTGCCACTGCCTCTTACAATGTAGGTGACTTGCAGAGCAGAGTCACAAGAGAAACCGGGGGAACACATTGCCCCGCCACAAAGCCTGACAAGATCAGCACCAAGGCCGACCTCAGCTACCAACGGTAAGTTCTTGGTGTTCAAGACAACGACCTTGTCAACATCCAAGGGGGCTTCCTCACAGTTCAATGCCAAGCCTTTGTAGTGTTCTGGATTTGGCTGGGGCATCTTGGTGTTGGCAGGAAGCTTCACAATTCCTTTTTTCTGTTGGCTGCCAACAAGAGCCTTTGCTGTGGCTTCATCCACATAAGTCCGTGAATGATCCCGCCTTGTGTGCCGTTGAGGTGTCCCCTAAGAACAGGACTGCAAACTCCTCATCTTCCTTGTTATACCACCAAGTGATCACACCAAATGGTAAGGCTATGGCATCACCCTTCTTGATTGCAATTACCTTCTCTTCTTTCTCCGGGAGGATAATCCCGGCCACTCCAGCACCTTTTCAAATACCATTAATTTTGAAACATCATATCATAAATATAAAAGCCAATAAAGAAATTAACAAAATTATAGTAACAACAGATCCCAAAATCGTGCGCATGCAAAAGAGTCAACACAGTTAATTAACTACCTTGAAGAACGTAAGCAACCTTAGCGGAATCGGAGTATCGGGGAAGAGCAAAGCCACTCTTCTCAAGGATGAATTTGGCGGCGCCGATCTTGCCTTCCTTCTACATGGGGAGTTCATTGGGGCACCAGGCGTAGTAGTTGAGCCACTGGTATTTTTTCTTTTTCTAAATCTATATCAATATCAACATAATCTCTTATACTAATATTTTTGAAAAATTGGAATGAGTGTGTGTAAAAGTATAAAAGTCCTAGCGGTTGAGTTCCTTTTCTCCCAACATATGGTTGGGAGTTCGATCCCCACCCGGCCCTCTATCCCTCCCCTTTATCCCCCTCGTCTATGCAAAAAGTTGCTTTGGAAGATGCACCCTTAATTGCGCCTGCAGATTCTGAGGGATTAGTCTTGGATCCAATGTGGCCCGGATACCCGGTTTCACTTAAAAAATATTTATTTGATTAAAAATTGTCCATAACCAATTAAGAATTTAAAAGAACTTTTGAATTAATTTTTAAATTTAAACCGATTCATATGCTTATTTATTATGTATCATTTCTGAGATAAATTTTAAAAAATTGCTATTATTATTATCTTATCTTTTATATATATATATATATATATAGTTACGAGTTATATATATATACTATATTTGTTGAAAATATTTTAATCAAATGAATTTTTATTTTATGATCTCCATTCTCCACTTTTTATTCAATTTGAAGGTTGCAGATATTTTTTCTTTTTTGCTTAAATAGTTACGATTTATTATAAACCATCTTTTTTACATAACTAATCAATTAAAAAGAAAGTTATCAAGGTAAAATAATTAAAAAGAAAGTTAATTAGATATTATGGGTTTTTTTTTCCATTTGTTGTTATTCTGATTTCTGAAACGATGAATCGAGCTCCATATTAAAAGCACCGAATAATAATCAAGAGGACTGATATATACGATTGTTATTGAGAAATTGGAATGAGTGTGTAAAAGTATAAGGTCCTAGATATAGGAAGTAGGAAACCGATATAGTCAAATCTAGTAGATTTAAATCTAATATAATTCTGATTCATCATTCTTTGGGTATTAGTTTTTAAATAATTTTCTTAAAAGTTTAACTAATTCAGATGCTTATTTATTATTATAGATCATTTTGATGTGTTATCCATGATATCGTTCGGCCCCTTACTATAATAATAAGTCTAAGTCAAGTCCCTTCGGCATTTTTTTCTATCTATTAATAAGGCGCAGGTGGTCTCAAAGAATAGGTCCAGTCCAGGAGAAAAATCAATAGGAAATGCTATTTGCTTCGTAAGAATTATAAGGTAAGAATGGATCTATGAAATGGAAGAGTTTCAAGGGAATTGTCTTGATCGTCGGATATCATGAGAAAGAAATAGGAAGAAGTGTTGCTTATTAAGATTTAAGGCGATTTCCTAATTGAAGAAATAATTGAAAAATAAAACAGCAAGTACAAAAATAGTAATAACCCCCAGTAGAGACTGGTACGATTCAATTCAACATTTTGTTCTTTCGGGTTTGATTGTGTCATAGCTCTATAAATTCGGAATTAGGTTTATCGTTGGATGAATTGCATTGCTTTTCCTTTTTTTTTAAAAAAAACAAAATGATATTATTATATTTATCTTTAATATATATGATTTGAAAATACTTTAATCAAATTAATTTTTATTTGAAAAGTTGCTAATATCAAATTTTTGTGTGGCATGGGCTCCACCACTCATTTCCTAACCTATATAGGTTGTTCAGTAAAAAAAACGTTGCGAATATTTTTTTGTACAAATAGTTATTTATTATAAATATTTTTTTACATAATTAGTTAATTAGATATTATAGATTATTTCTCATTGGTTCTTATTAAAAATTTTCTAACGAATCAAAATTGGTAATTAAGTTGAGTAAACAACGTCTAAAAATAATTTATTTTAAAATTTTGATTTTAAAATAATGTTTTAATCAAGGTTGTTGCAATGGTACACAATCTTTTATTTTTTTTTCGGAAGAAATGGTACACAATCTTAAATATAATAAGATAGGCTAAGGATCGATTTTATAGTTCAACATTTGTGATTTGAAGAAAAATGAATCTAGATTATACATGACTACATTTCTAAAAGTATAAAAAATATTTAAGAATTTTTAGAAAAATTATTAATTATTTATACATTCATAATTTAAATCTGAATATTTTAAATCGTAATAGCTTACTTGTTCACTTTAAATTCACAATTTATCTTATATATAGATATCAGTCATGAATTATTATTTAAAATTTATCATTTTAAATTTTCTTGCTCAACAACCTACAAAAAGTACGATTTAGTTTTGATTTTTTTTTGATGAATGGCGCAACAGCGCAGCTAAGAAAAAATAAAAGCAACACCAAAAAAGGGGTGCAGCAGCACCAAACAACTAGAGACGGGGAAACCAAGTCCCAGCCATGTCTGCTGAGAATAATGGTCGAGCATCATCCGGGGAGAATGCCCACGTCGTGAAGAACTCCTCAGAACGCGCACCACGCTTAGCCAAACAATCCGCCACCGAATTGCCTTCCCGAAGAATGTGAAACCACTGATAACTAGGATGATGAGCAAGTGTGTCTTGAATGTCCCGCACCAGCGCAAAATAACTGTGATCAGGCGATATCTCCTGGCGGATGAGCCTAAGAGCTTCCTCAGAGTCAGAATAGCAACAAAAAGAGTCCATCCCCAAAGTATGAATCCTTTGGAGTCCATTCCAAATAGCATGGAGTTCAGCATCAAGATTGGATGAAGTGCCAATGGAGCCGGAAAATCCCTCCACCCAATGACCATCTTTGTGTCGAATGACACCACCAAACCCTGCTCGACCAGGGTTTCCAAGGGAACTCTCATCCACATGAAGAATCATGCCATTATAGTTTTTAGAATTCCATTAGACAAGTCGAAGCTCTCCGGCCCGTGGCAACCGGCCACATGCCCGTGCAAACGCCATCCCCAAGAAGCGGGCACGACGGACCGTGGCTTCAACATCAGGGGTCTCGGATCGAAAACACATATTATTGCGACCACTCCAAAGGCACCAAATAACCGCCCATTGGCTGGCCGACCTTGTCCTACCAAATCGAGTGAAAAATACACTAGCATCAGTGTAATTAGCAATCCATTGAGAAGAAGGCACGCCACCCATACGCCCCCATACTTCCAACACCCAAGGGCAATAAAAAAGAAGATGCATAAGATCTTCAATGGCTCCACAAATAGAGCAATTTGGAGAACTAGCAATGCCACGGTTGAACCTCACAACATTAGTAGGAACATACGATTTAGTTTTGATTTGTTCTGTGGTTAAATACGATTTAGTTTCCATCCCTAGTATTTACTGTATAGAAGTGTAGAGGGAAGATAAAAATGAAAGAATATTAAAAAGGAAAAAAATATATCGCAAATTTAATTATAAAACGGAAAACAAAACCTTGAAAAATTGATAATTTCGTGTCCCGATCCCCAAGTGATTCACATCGATAAAATAGAATCTTGGCTGAATAAAAATAAAATTATACATGAAAACCAATGAGTGATGGTAACTAATAATAGTAGTACTATATAAATACCGACCGGTTCAACCGATGGTTCAGTTCCAACCGTTGGTTTAAATCGGACAACATGTTTTTTTTAAAAAAATTTAAATATGAAAAATTATAAAAAATAAGGAAAAAAAACTTTTAAAATAAAAATTGAATACTTCTATTAGAGATTGAATACTTGGGTCATTAGAGTGATCATACATATATATGATCATTGAGAGATCACATTTGAAGAATCATTGATTGATATTCCAAAACTTGTCAATTTATGCTTGCCAATTTCTCTGGCGTGCACTTTCAACTTCTTGAGGATATAAAAGGTTGCAAATATTAGACTTGTGTTATGATATGATCAATTTGGTTTGTAACAAATGTTTGAAGCTTCTGAATAAAATTGGGTAAGACCATTTAAAAAAAAAAAAAAAAAAAAAAAAAAAAAAAACACAGTTGGAGGAAAAAATGAAATGATATTCCGACCAATGATAAGTATCTTTTTGTCCCTACCCAGTTCTTCATGTGGCTCCAAATCTACCACTACCTTACGTCCATAAATGTTTACATATTGCAATAGAAATGGTGTAATAATTCTCTCTAACTGGATAACCCTCGTTATTTTCTTTGGAAAAACCACGGCCAAAACTTGAGGTTCAGTTTTTTGATAGGCTCTTCTCATCCAGAAGAACCATTCCAACAAACAAAGTCACAAATTCAATGAAAAGAGCACAGAACCCCAAAGACCGATGGATTACTGTATAGCTTTTCAGCAATCAGTGTTTCCTCCAATCTTCATCACCTCAAAATCCTCACAGAACAACAAAGCTTTAAGGATTGGGATAGGTAGGAACAGGACATGGAAGTTGATTCCTTGCAGCAGGGCAATTGGATTATCCGGGAACGATGTTTCGGATTCAGACGAGGACTCCTTGGCGAAGGAGACAACTTTGAAAGGCTTGTTCCTCGATGCCTTGAGTGGCGACGAATCTTCTCCAGCCCCCTTTGGGATGCTGGAGGCCGAGATTACTCAAGAGACCGTTGATTTCTTCGTCAGTGATGCAGAGGACGATCCTGACCGTCCATCACCGGGATACTCCCCTATAGAACAAGCACTGACCGCATTGCGCCAAGAAAAGGTTCCCAATGTTGTCTTGTTGATTTATGATTTGTTGCGAATTTTGGCCGATTCTTTGATGGTTGAATATAATTGTTTTTCAAGTGTGTGATCGTTGTGGATGGGGATGATGACGACGATGAGAGTGGTGGCGTTGAAGGGAACATTGTGATGGCCGCGTCTCATGTGCGTCCTGAGGCTATTGCTTTTATGGTCAAGCATGGGTCGGGCATCGTTTCTGTTGGCATGAAGGGGAGTGAACTCGAGAGGCTAAAGCTTCCGTTGATGAAGGAAGACGGTGGCTCTTCCTCGTCCTCGCCCTCATTCACCATCACCGTTGTATGTATACGTAAAATTTATGCGTTACTTTGTCTGCTTTTCTTTATCGATGATCAAGGCGTTATGTTGTCCGGTGATTGATTTTTATATGACAATTAGGATGCTAAATTTGGAACATCCACCGGTGTGTCCGCTTCAGACAGGGCGAAAACCGTCCTTGCTCTGGCCTCCCCTGCCTCTAGGCCGGAGGATTTCAGAAGGCCGGGCCATGTATTCCCATTGAAGTACACGAATGGAGGAGTTTTACAAAGAGTAGGACACACTGAGGCTTCGGTTGATTTAGTAGTGCTAGCCGGTTTACACCCTGTTTCAGTTTTATCCACAGTTGTCGACAAAGAAGATGGCTCGGTCGCATCTTTGGCCGCCATAAGAAAGCTGGCCTCGGATCACAGCATTCCGGTCGTCTCAATCACTGATCTCATAAGGTAATCCTCAATGAGACAAACCAAGGTGAATAACCAGACAAGACTAAATCAGGATCATGGATATTTGGCTTTTAGGTACCGAAGAAAGCGCGAGAAAGTTGTGGAAAGAACTGCGGTTTCTCGCCTGCCAACAAAATGGGGTTCGTTTCAAGCACATTGCTACCGATCAAAACTGGATGGGATTGAGCATATAGCCATCGTAAAGGTGACTTGGGTCGTTGATCGATTCCATGGCATAGGAACTATTAATCCACTCATTGTCGATTGGTTTTACTTTTTTATCCCTTCCATCACTTGTTCAAAAATGGAGATGATGGACTTTCTTAATTTGTGTTTATTCTTGTGTATGATTGAAACTGCAGGGTGACATTGGAAATGGACAGGATGTTCTAGTGAGGGTCCACTCGGAATGTCTAACGGGAGACATTTTTGGATCAAAGCGATGCGACTGTGGGAATCAGCTGGACTTGGCAATGCAACTGATCGAACAAGCGGGCAGAGGCGTAGTGGTGTATCTGAGAGGTCATGAAGGGCGTGGAATCGGGCTTGGACACAAATTGCAGGCGTATAACCTGCAGGACCAAGGGCACGACACCGTTGAGGCCAATCTTGAGCTCGGTTTTGCTGCAGATGCACGCGAATACGGTATTGGTGCTCAGGTTGTCCTACATTTGACACGACTCTATGCCTCAAATCTTCTTAACCTTTATTATGCATAGACTGTTCAGCACAAAAAAAAAAAAAAAAAAAAAAAAACTTTATTTTGTTATCCTTGTGGTTGTGGCAGATACTACGCGACGTTGGAGTTCATACAATGCGCCTCATGACAAACAACCCAGCCAAATTTACAGGTCTGAAGGGGTACGGTTTGGCGGTGATCGGGCGTGTCCCCGTGATGACTCCCATAACGGAGGACAACAAGCGGTACCTGGAAACGAAGCGGGTGAAAATGGGGCACGTGTACGGGTCGGATCTTCAAGGGCCGTCGACGGCATTCTTGAAAGGGAGTACAGATGAGCAGACGGACTGAACAAATTGTTCTCCGGAAATCCTTTTGCTTCTTGTTGAAAAATTACATTCTTCCTTGCAAATCTGTGTCCATGATTGCATTGCATCTTTTGTTCCTCACAGGATGTACAGAACTTATTTACTTCATTTGTTTTGGGGTGTCATTGTTAATGTCACAAAGGTTGCGGAGCCTCAGCAGGGTCTAAAGTCTAAACTCAAATTTCTATATGTATAAAGAAAAGGAAAATGGCCAATTTTATCTTCAAATTTATTTTTTTGGTAATTCAGTGTATCGGATGAACATTGAAAGGGTTGTCTCTCCAAAGTAGAATTTTGCATATGCAAGAGCTCGAATACAAGAAATTTACTTGAGCTGCTAAAGCTACATACCACTCAAACCAACTACTTTTAATTATTTCCAAATTTATTAATGAATAAGGCCAACAGTTTTAAGCTTTTCTGGTGGTCCGCGGGTACATTTAAAATTCATACAGTAGATTGATACATTCCCATGTGTATGGCCGAAAAGGTTCCTGTACTGGAACACCTTTTTCCAGTATATACTGGAGTGAATCATGACCATTAGATATGAGAATAGATCAAGGGTTGAGATTTATGATGGGGTTATTTATGTCTTTATGCATCTTCTAATTTTAATTTTAATAATATAAAATAGGGAGCAGGTAGTGATAGGTATATTTTTCTTTTTTTAAAAAAAATTGTCAATCAAGAATTTGCAGGTAATGGTGAATTTTGTTTTTTCTTTCTTTTTAAAATTGATAATGCGTAATTTGAGCATAAAAGAAGATTTACAACTTTTCTTAAAAATGATGTCATTCTGTTTAAAGAATCAAACATTCTGTCAGGAATTATATATCAGAAAATCACTCTTTGTCTAACAGAATGTTTAAACCTCAAAGACAGAATGTTTGATTCTTTAAAACAGAATGCGAAGACTAACATATAATAAAATATTAGATATTTCAAAACAGAATGTTACTTCACACATAACAGAATGTTATGTGTAGCAAGATAGAATATTATGTATAGTAAAACATAATGTTCAATTCTAAGTATAGCAAGCATAATATTATGTATAGTAAGAATGTTATATGTTATAAGACAGAGTGTCAATCAAATAAATACAGAATGTATATTGGAAAAAAAAAACAGAATTTGTTTAATACTTTTCAAACAAAGCTAATTATATTTATAATGTGAAATATGAACTGTAAAACTTACCGCAATCATTGCAAAAGCTGTAAAAGAATAAGAATACTAATCATTATTGTAACACCCCGATTTAATTAACTCATAATTAATTTAATTTAGTTATGGTTAATTAACAAAAGACGTAGTATGTGGATTATTTTGTAGGGAATGAAGATTTAAGTGGGGGAATAAGTGAGTTCAACTCACAAGATAATAAGAGTCAAGTGCTCAAATGGGTGCAATGTGGTCAAGACAAGTAGTGTAAACCTTTTAACCCACATTCCGACCCGACCCGGATCCATTTTACCCTTAAAAATCAGATTTTGGGTGTTGGAAACCCATTTCCTCATCTTCTCTTCCCCTCTCTTCCCTCATTCCCGTCACCATTTTTGGGAAGGCTAGGGTTGGTGCCAAATCCTCCCAAAACCTTGATTTTATGCTCAAATCAGTTGGGGGTTTCATTATACTACCTTTGGTAAGTAATTTCCTCATAGTAATTCATGATTTTGAAGAGTTTTGAGGTGGTTTGTGAAGGGGGCAAAATAAGTGACGGGATTGAATGATTTTGGTTGAAATTCTTGTAGATCGGCTTGGAAATTGTGTTAAATCCTTGCTTGGGAGTTGCAAATCAGTTTTGGAAGCTAAGGTAATGCTTTGGTTGAAGTAATTTCAGTTTTTGAGCTTCAAAAGGTTTCAAGATCAAGAAATCATGTTCTTGGATGAAATTTTGATGATTTGGTTGATTTTCTTGTTATGTAGCTTGGTATTGGTGTTCGGAGGAGTTGGGGAGCTGTATTGGAAGAGTTTGGACCACCTCAATACCAGGCAAGGGTAGAGATAGGCCTAAATGGGGGCATAATCGGTGGAATGGCCGGAAACTGCCATTTCCATCGTTTTTGTTGTGTCGGCGCGCAGTTGGAGCGCCCTTTAGCCAAACAGCGCGCGAGCAGCGCGCGAGAAGAACGTCAACGACGTCCTTGTCAGGACGGCGCGGGGTTGGCGCGGTTTTCTCAAGAAAACCGCGCGGGGAGCGCGCCAACCCCCCTGTCCGCGCGATTCGTTCGCTCATTTTTCCGATTCTTCGTCCTTCGTGTTCCTTAGTTCTTCTTATGCTTCTAGCATGCCATAACCATCATTATGCTCACAATCTTTGAACTTAGTTGTGATTAGCGGTGATCTACTATGCCTTAGTTAAGATCGAGACTTGTTTCGCTTCTATGACGATATGTGTTGATGCCGATATGTGGGACTTGGCACACCCCGGAATATTTTAAAACTACTATTTTAAAGAGCCCGGATTATTTTTTTTAAAAACTATTATTTTCAAGTATTATTATTTTTAAAGTTATCATTTATAAACTAGTAGTATATTTCAAAGAGCCCAGACTATTTTAAAGCTATTTATTTTAAAGAAAATACTTCACTCGAGATGAGTGATTGAATTGAATGTGAATAATTGTGATGATATATTGAGACTGAAAAGGATTTATATCCTAGTCTGATTTTGGCTGGAAAGGGCTCATGACCCTTTGCCTGACCCGCTTGCCGTAAGCCACAATCTCAGCTGTTAGTGTCCGCGGCGGGGGCACTGTGGGTATGTCTCTCGACCATTAAGGGGAGTGGACCCTTATATGGGAGGGAATACCGACCATGGTACCTAGGTGCGCGCTAGACATGCTTATGTGTTGCATTTAGGGTAGATAGACATCCTAGGTCATAACATTTCATCTCATCATCCATCATTCATCTTATTTGCAGTGGTTGAAGCACCGGTATGGGACGGTGTGATGTTTACTTATTCGCATTGTTCAATTTTTATGTTATGCCTAATAAATGTTTAAAAACGGAATATATCTCCACATATATGTATAAATATACTTCTAGGGAATCAAGTTAATTCTTGTTTCCCCTTATGCCGATTCTTCTATTCTTGCTCAGTACCTTGTACTGACCCTTGCTATGTTTTCATGTATAGATATTCCCGGGGAGGACGCAGAGCCTGAGCACGATGTGGGGTTTGGGGATGAGTGATCTACCTAGGGATGCATTAGCATGTTGTGGACTTATGTGCTTGTCTTGAATAATATGCTATGACTCTATTACCTTGTCTCGTACTGCTGGTGGTACCGATCGGTACATTACGTTCTGTCTTGTGTGTTACTTAATATCTCTGACAGGTTGAGATGAGACTGATATGTCGACTGTTATGTTGCATGAATAAGGCTTGTAAGCCGGACGTCTGTTATGATGTGAGGTTTCCTTTCTGGATTTGTATTATGATTCATTGGCTTCCTGTTTACTTGGCTACGTGTTATTGATCTTAAATTGATTGGCCAACAGTTTAAGAGAGGTAACACGGCAGTGACGTCACAGAAATTTGGTTTTAAATTTTTGGGGCGTTACAGGTTGGTATCAGAGCCATGTCTGCTCGTATGTGCTTAGAATTCTAACACAAGCATGTGGTGAGATGTGTGGGGGAAAGCATATAGTGTAGGAATTGCATCTAACTCTGCTTATATTCTTGTAGATTGCATTGTTTTTGGTTATCTGCGTGCCCTATAGGGGTGGATTGTGGTTTGTGAATCAAACCAGGATCAATCCTTGGGGATATTCCGGGAATTCTATACTTAATAATTGCTGTTCGGTAAAGAATTATTCTTATTTACCGAGTGTTACTGAATATCTCGTTACGTTACGAATATAGGATGCCGCCGCGCAGGGATGGAAGGCCCAGGAGGAGGGGAAGGCCTCGTAGGAATCCGGGGCCAGCTTTTGGGGGTCATGGACAGTACCATGAGAATGGTGGATTTGGCAATGATCACGTGGAAGATGTTCCAATTGAGGAACCTGTAGAGGTGGAGGATGACTGGAACTATGAGGACGAACAAGTGCCTCCACCACCACCGCCACCTGTACAGATGCCCATTGACCCTCAGTTTATGCAATATATGTTTAGTGCTATGTATGGGATGTATCAAGGGCAGGCGAATCAACCTGCACAACCACCACCCAGACCCGTGGATTACGTGCATCTAGCAAGGCATTATCAACCGCCGGTCTTTAGTGGAGGAGTAGACCCGGTTGCTCTGACTGTTTGGATTTATCATATGGAGGAGATCTTCGAGAATATAGACTGCCCAGAGGATTGGAAGGTCAGGGTGGGACAGCAGTATCTTACTGGACCAGCTCTCCATTGGTGGAGGTCGCGTAAGAGTGAGCTTATGGCGAGACCCAACTTCTCATGGGAAGTTTTCTGTCATGCTTTGAGATCCCACTTTTTCACTACACAGATGATGAATGTTAAAAAGAGGGAATTTCTCAACCTAGAGCAAGCAGGAAATATGACAGTGTCTGAGTACTATGGTCGTTTTGTGGAACTCATGTCATACGTACCAATGCTAGTTGCTGATGAGAAAGATAAGGTATCGAGGTTTGTGGATGGATTGAAGGTTGAGATCCGGACTGGGTTTAGCAACCAACACGCCTGCTTAGCTTCAGCATATGATCAGGCTTTATTCATTGAGAGAGCTCGCGCTGATGTGCAGCGTGTGTGGGCCGCTCGTCGCAGGGATCCAGTGGGGCCGAGAAGACCCCAGCATAGACAGACGAGGCCGAGAAACGGTGGAGAGACCTCTAGACCTCAGACTTATGCACAGCTACCGTATAGAAGCGGACCCCACTGCTGGAAGTGCGGACAGCAAGGACATTTGAGGCCACAGTGCCCACAGTTGGTGGGTCGAGTAGGAGGATCTACTTCAGATGCTTCTGGTGGGAATGCGTCGCGTGGACGAGGTGCAGACAGAGGTCGTGGACCACAGGGGGACCGTGGGGCCGCCTCAATGTGATTGAGCGGGCTGAGCTAGATGGACGAGATGATGTCATGACTGGTAAGTTGCCCATTGTTCAATTTCAATCTTGATCGACTTAACCATCTGTAACAAGTGCCCCAGGTAGTGCCTTATGTTATTAAATGCGTAGGTACTATACTAGTTGATAATGTGCCTGCTTATGCCTTATATGATTCCGGTGCATCATGCTCGTTTATATCATCGGAATTCGTAACTAATAATGATATGGGACCACTGGAGGCTTATCAACTCCCTGTTACGCTACCTTCGGGAGACCTCATGCGGAGCCAGTGGATTAAACCCGATGCACAGATAATCATCAAAGAGCGAGAGTTCAGAGCGAATCTAGTGGTGCTAGATTTGGCCGATTTTGACGTGATTTTGGGAATGGATTGGCTGTCTAAGTACCGAGCCAGATTAGACTGCGGGATACCAAGGATTTCCTTTACCGAAGAAGAAGGTGACAGAGGCTCCGGTCCTAGTGTTACCGGATGAATCGGGGGAATATGAGGTATACACAGATGCATCTTATCGAGGACTTGGGTGTGTGCTTATGCAGTATGGCAAGGTGATTGCATATGCATCTAGGCAATTGAAGCCTCACGAACTGAATTACCCGACTCACGACCTGGAGATGGCAGCGGTTGTGCATGCATTAAAAATTTGGAGGCATTATCTTTACGGAGCCAAGTGTCAAATCTACTCGGATCATAAGAACCTTAAATGCCTCTACACTGCAGATAAGATGAGCGGTAGGCAAAGAAGGTGGTTAGAGTTTTGCAGGACTACGACACGAGTATTCAGTACATAGAAGGGAAAGCCAACCGAGGGGCTGATGCACTAAGTAGGAAAGGACATGTACTGAACTCAATTACTCTCCCTTGGAAGTTAAGGCAAGAGTTGGACAAGGAAGGTGTTGTGGTTGTTCCTTACGACACGATAGCGAGGTTGAATGCTATGACGGTGATGCCATCATTACTCGAGGAGCTCAGACTAAGTCAAGCTGTAAGTCAAGAGATGATGCATTTGAAAGCTCAGATTCGTAAGGGTAAAGTGGAAGGCTTTGTGATTGATAGCAAGAATATGATCAAGTTTGGGGATCGTTGGTGTGTGCCTCCGAAGGATCAGGCGCTGTAAGGAAAAATTATGGAAGAGGCACATTGCACACCTTACTCCGTACATCCGGGAGCAGTAAAGATGTACAAGGATTTGAGGCAAAACTATTGGTGGAAAGGCATGAAGAAGGAAGTGGCAGAATTTGTGTCTAGGTGTTCCACTTGCCAGAAGGTGAAAGCCGAGCACATGAGACCTTCAGGCTTATTACAACCTTTGGATGTTCCTACTTGGAAATGGGAATCCATTGCTATGGACTTTGTCACCGGGCTACCCAGGACACGGAGCAGTTTTGATACTATTTAGGGTAGTTGTGTACCGACTAACCAAGAGTGTTGTGTTTATACCAATGAGATTGAACTGGAGCATGCAACAGTTCACTGGCGCTTACATCCAACATGTGCTTAGACGTTTTGGTATTCCTCGAGAAATCATTTCCGACAGAGATTCCAGATTCCTGTCAAGGTTCTGGAAGGAATTGCAGACAGCCTTTGGGACACAGATCAGTATGAGTACTGCGTGGCACCCTCAGACTGATGGACAGACCGAAAGGACCATTAGAACCTTGGAGGATATGTTGAGGGCGTGTGTGATGGATTTTCAAGGATCGTGGGAGGAACATCTACATTTGGTGGAGTTCTCCTACAACAATAGCTATCACGCGAGTATTCGTATGGCGCCTTTCGAGGCCTTATACGGAAGAAAGTGCAGGACACCCTTGTGTTGGAGTGATCCTTTAGAACGAGTGGTGATGGATCCTGAACTCATTGAACAGACCCCTGAAGTGGTACGGGTGATCAGAGACAGAATGAAGGAAGCTCAGGATCGTCAAAAGAGTTATGCTGATTTGTCCAGGAGAGACATTGAATTCGAGGTTGGAGATTGGGTACTTTTGAGAGTGTCACCCATGAAGGGCGTGAGACGATTTGGGAAGAAGGGGAAAGTGAGTCCCAGATTTATAGGCCCCTATGAGATCACTAAAAAGATTGGGAAGGTCGCTTACCGGTTAGAATTGCCAACTGAGGTGGGAAAGGTGCACAACGTTTTCCACGTCTCTCAGTTGAGGAAGTTTATCTCGGATCCTAACAAGGTTATACAACCGGATGAGGTGGAGTTGGATGACAACCTAGAATACGAAGAATACCCCGTGGCGATTCTAGACACTAAAGAAAAGATACTTCGCAATAAGGTGATCAAAATGGTGAAAGTACTTTGGTCGAGACATGGTGTAGAGGATGCCACTTGGGAGACAGAGGAAAGCATGGCGAGGCGTTATCCCGAATTGGACTTAACTCCAATTCAGTGAGGTAATGACCCTAATCCATACTTTTTCATTCGAGAACGAATGATCCTAAGGGGGAGAGATTGTAACACCCCGATTTAATTAACTCATAATTAATTTAATTTAGTTATGGTTAATTAACAAAAGACGTAGTATGTGGATTATTTTGTAGGGAATGAAGATTTAAGTGGGGGAATAAGTGAGTTCAACTCACAAGATAATAAGAGTCAAGTGCTCAAATGGGTGCAATGTGGTCAAGACAAGTAGTGTAAACCTTTTAACCCACATTCCGACCCGACCCGGATCCATTTTACCCTTAAAAATCAGATTTTGGGTGTTGGAAACCCATTTCCTCATCTTCTCTTCCCCTCTCTTCCCTCATTCCCGTCACCATTTTTGGGAAGGCTAGGGTTGGTGCCAAATCCTCCCAAAACCTTGATTTTATGCTCAAATCAGTTGGGGGTTTCATTATACTACCTTTGGTAAGTAATTTCCTCATAGTAATTCATGATTTTGAAGAGTTTTGAGGTGGTTTGTGAAGGGGGCAAAACAAGTGACGGGATTGAATGATTTTGGTTGAAATTCTTGTAGATCGGCTTGGAAATTGTGTTAAATCCTTGCTTGGGAGTTGCAAATCAGTTTTGGAAGCTAAGGTAATGCTTTGGTTGAAGTAATTTCAGTTTTTGAGCTTCAAAAGGTTTCAAGATCAAGAAATCATGTTCTTGGATGAAATTTTGATGATTTGGTTGATTTTCTTGTTATGTAGCTTGGTATTGGTGTTCGGAGGAGTTGGGGAGCTGTATTGGAAGAGTTTGGACCACCTCAATACCAGGCAAGGGTAGAGATAGGCCTAAATGGGGGCATAATCGGTGGAATGGCCGGAAACTGCCATTTCCATCGTTTTTGTTGTGTCGGCGCGCAGTTGGAGCGCCCTTTAGCCAAACAGCGCGCGAGCAGCGCGCGAGAAGAACGTCAACGACGTCCTTGTCAGGACGGCGCGGGGTTGGCGCGGTTTTCTCAAGAAAACCGCGCGGGGAGCGCGCCAACCCCCCTGTCCGCGCGATTCGTTCGCTCATTTTTCCGATTCTTCGTCCTTCGTGTTCCTTAGTTCTTCTTATGCTTCTAGCATGCCATAACCATCATTATGCTCACAATCTTTGAACTTAGTTGTGATTAGCGGTGATCTACTATGCCTTAGTTAAGATCGAGACTTGTTTCGCTTCTATGACGATATGTGTTGATGCCGATATGTGGGACTTGGCACACCCCGGAATATTTTAAAACTACTATTTTAAAGAGCCCGGATTATTTTTTTTAAAAACTATTATTTTCAAGTATTATTATTTTTAAAGTTATCATTTATAAACTAGTAGTATATTTCAAAGAGCCCAGACTATTTTAAAGCTATTTATTTTAAAGAAAATACTTCACTCGAGATGAGTGATTGAATTGAATGTGAATAATTGTGATGATATATTGAGACTGAAAAGGATTTATATCCTAGTCTGATTTTGGCTGGAAAGGGCTCATGACCCTTTGCCTGACCCGCTTGCCGTAAGCCACAATCTCAGCTGTTAGTGTCCGCGGCGGAGGCACTGTGGGTATGTCTCTCGACCATTAAGGGGAGTGGACCCTTATATGGGAGGGAATACCGACCATGGTACCTAGGTGCGCGCTAGACATGCTTATGTGTTGCATTTAGGGTAGATAGACATCCTAGGTCATAACATTTCATCTCATCATCCATCATTCATCTTATTTGCAGTGGTTGAAGCACCGGTATGGGACGGTGTGATGTTTACTTATTCGCATTGTTCAATTTTTATGTTATGCCTAATAAATGTTTAAAAACGGAATATATCTCCACATATATGTATAAATATACTTCTAGGGAATCAAGTTAATTCTTGTTTCCCCTTATGCCGATTCTTCTATTCTTGCTCAGTACCTTGTACTGACCCTTGCTATGTTTTCATGTATAGATATTCCCGGGGAGGACGCAGAGCCTGAGCACGATGTGGGGTTTGGGGATGAGTGATCTACCTAGGGATGCATTAGCATGTTGTGGACTTATGTGCTTGTCTTGAATAATATGCTATGACTCTATTACCTTGTCTCGTACTGCTGGTGGTACCGATCGGTACATTACGTTCTGTCTTGTGTGTTACTTAATATCTCTGACAGGTTGAGATGAGACTGATATGTCGACTGTTATGTTGCATGAATAAGGCTTGTAAGCCGGACGTCTGTTATGATGTGAGGTTTCCTTTCTGGATTTGTATTATGATTCATTGGCTTCCTGTTTACTTGGCTACGTGTTATTGATCTTAAATTGATTGGCCAACAGTTTAAGAGAGGTAACACGGCAATGACGTCACAGAAATTTGGTTTTAAATTTTTGGGGCGTTACAATTATAAAAGCTGCAAAAGGTGTTTAAAATTAATTACTTTTTAATATAGTAAATTACACAAATTACCTCAAACAATCTATACCATTCATCTTATTTTAATTTTGATCCAATGGCTATAAATAATTGTACATGTTTCCAGCATGTACTGGCCCAGCATAGGAACCAAATCGGTGTATGGCATGCTCGCAATGTTTTTTGCAGGTTGGAATTGAACAAAAAATTCAGGGTTATAACTCTTTTAATTATATATATACTAGTATTACCCCGCCCAATTGGGCGGGAATGTGAAAAATATAAATAAAAAAAAATCAAATTTTACATATAAAGTTATTCAACTTTATCATGCCGCTTAAAATATACTTCCTACATTTTTAAATGATAGCTACGTTCGTGACTTTGACACTATTCACACAATTACTTTGATTTGAAGTTTTATCATAGTTATACAAGTTAAAATATAGTCAACTGAGATCTTTTTAGATTCGTCTCGTCTTGTAGTTTTTAAATATCGAACTTTTAGAATTTTTACTTATGCCGAACTTGAGTTATTAATGATTTAAAATATGCATTGGACTGCATGCTGGATGGGTCCGTAGCAAAAAAAAAAAACAAAGGAAGTATTTCTCAAGCACTTTAAACTATTTTAAATTAATAACTGCTCCTAGAGATTGATTAATTGATTACAAAAATGATGAATGAGTAAACTAATTATAATATTTAATTAAATGTGACTATTTAGTTGTCATTGTAGAGCAGTTATAACAATGATTTTCATTAATTAAAAACCCTAATTTTTTAAATAAATATGTTATTCATATTCATAAAATAATTTATGAACTGACAGCTTAAAAAAAAAGTTCCGGGTTCGAGTCTTTGTATATACAGAATTCTGTTTTAGGAGATGCAACACTTTAATGCCCACCCGATTCTCGAGGGATAAATTTTGGATCCAATGAGACTTAGAGATATCTGGTATTTACCAAAAAAAAAAGAAAATAATAAGTAATAATTTATGAAATACTAGTCCACTCAATTAGGCATGCTCTAGTTTTTAAATAACCTTGTACTTTTATCGGAAAGATGAGCTCTCGCGATTTTCATGATTCCTCCCCAGAAGTTCCTGTCCCGGCCGGAGATCCTCCCGACGGGCCTGCCTCGCCTCCACAGCTCACCTTCAGAGATGCCGTTATGACAGGATCGGCCCCGCCAACCCCTACTCCTACTCAGCATACCGATCTTCTTCAAGCAAACTTGGCTTCGATTATCAGGGATGGAAAGCATCGTCGGTGCCCTCAGATTCGGTTTCAAGAATCAGTTTTGGAGGAATTCTTCGCTCCATGGAAGAAAACCCTAATTATTAAGCCCCTTGGAATTACTGTTGGATACGTTGCTATGAAGGAACGTTTAATACGGGCTTGGAAACTCACAGCAAGCTTTGATTTGTTGGACGTCGGCTATGGCTGCTTTCTTGCCAAATTTGAAACCCCAGCAGATAGAGACAAAGTGTTGACGAATGGCCCTTGGATTATATTCGACCATTGCTTGGTTGTTAAGCGGTGGTTCTGGGATTTCGATCCGGCAGTGACAAAGATTAACACGATACAAACATGGGTTCGTTTTCCGATTTAAATCCAGCAGCGGCCATTGGTAAGTTGAATAAAATCGATTTCAACACCCTTACGATCAATCGAGGAAGGTTTGCCCGGGCCTGTGTTGAGCTCAATCTGGATGAACCATTGATTGGAATGCTTGATGTGGAAGGGAAAATAATTCATGTTGCCTATGAAAGCCTTCATACGGTGTGTATGGTGTGTGAAAGATATGGCCATTTACAGAACAATTGCTCTGAACGCCCGCAGCCGGAGGCAAATCAGATGCGGGGTTCCAATTTTGAGCATTCAACAGCAAGTGTTGTTGAGGTCAGTGATTGCAAGCCAGAGTCGGCTGTTAAGGCGGTGGATACTCCTGCCAGGCTGTTACATGCGCATGAGCTGATCCCACCGTCCACTGTGGATCCAGACCATCAGGCTGAAGTCTCTTATGGGCCCAGGAAAAAATTTAATAATATTGTCCAAAAAGAGAAGAGCAATGGGCCGAGCAAGTTTGGGCTGCCAGGTTTATTTCCCGCAGCATCAAAAAATTCTTCCATTTTGGCAGAATCCCTGAAGGCAAAAACTAATCCTACTCCCATAACTTTTCATGCTTCTGCCTCTGGTACACAGTCGGTAAAAAACAAAAAACTGATGCAAAAGCCATAAACGTGGCAGGATTGAAAAAACCACCTCTGATCCGTCTGAAGAAGATATGCTAAGGGGCACCGATAATGCCCATCGGCATGAAGCTGCATTCCCCGGTTTTCCGACAACCAGCGTTCTACAGATTTGTCTCGCGCCCACCCTTGATACTAATATGGAGGTGGTTGAAATAAGAGGATCGTCAGAGGTCAGACCTCATTAATGCATGGATCTCAGCGGGTTATGTCATGAGTATATGGTTGAATTCTGTTAATCATTTTTATGAATTTTGATAATTTTTCTATACTATCATGGAATGTTCAAGGGATAATGAACTCACGTGCACGTCGACATTTGGCGCAATGCATACGTCTTCATCAACCCTCGCTTGCTTTTCTGTTTGAGCCACAAGGTCCGTATGACAGATTACAGAATTTTGTATATCTCCTAGGGTATTCTCCCTTGGTTATTCAAGAGTCCATTGGCCGTGCGGGGGGTATTTGGATCCTTGAAAGGTCGGGTGGCAATGTGTCCATTGAGGTGTTCGATGACATCGAACGCCTTGTTACTATTAGGCTTCAATCGGGGTCCTCATCATGGTTGTGTTCTGCTATATATGCTTATCCTAACCATTCCCCGCGCCGTGGTAATTGGGACTCACTTATACAGCTCCAGACTCGAATATCAGAGCCATGGCTTGTTATAGGAGATTGGAATGAAATCCTTGAACCGTCTGAGATTATTGGTGGAGTCTTCTTACCGTCGCATGCAGATGAATTCAAGTAATGTATCAGTGAGTGTGGTCTCTTTCCAATTCGGACGGAAGGATCTTCATTTACTTGGTATCGCCAGGCTAACCAGGTTCAATTCATTAAGAAACGGTTGGATAGGGGGATGGCTTCATTTTCCTGGATTGATCATTTTTCTCATGGACATATACTCACTTTGCCAAGGCATGGCTCGGATCATGCACCACTGCTCCTAAAGTGTGGGGAACCCTCAATACGTCAATCGGGCTGCCCTTTCAGATGGGAGGCTCGGTGGAGTCAACATCGCTCATACCATCAGCTAGTTCAGAACTCTTGGGTAGAGGGAGCCAGTCTACTTCAGGATCGGTTAGCCCACCTAAGATCTCTCTCTATTGAGCATTGCCAGGCTGAAGCGCGCCGCTTTCGGAATCGTAAGAAAAAATCGTGCGTCGTCTGGCAGGTTTGGACCGAGCATTGCAGCATGTCGATTCAGTTCGTCTAATTTCATTAGAACGAAAATTACAGCAACAATATTGGAAATATTGGACTTGGAAGAGTTATTCTGGTATCAATGATCAAGAGAAGATTGGATACGACTGGGAGACCGTAATACCCGGTATTTTCATGCCCAATCTAAATTTCATTACCATATGAACATTATTCATGGATTATTAATTGAGGATGGCAGCTGGTGTTGTGATCAATCTACTCTACAAGAATATGCTCGTGACTTCTATATCAATTTGTTTGCTGACCATAATTCACATGAGACCGCTAGGACCATTCCCCCTTAAAAACTTTGTCTGCTACAGATTGTTCTATGGAACATAGCACGGTGAATTCATCAGAGGTGGTGACTGTCTTGAACCAATTCAAACCACTTGCAGCTCCAGGACCAGATGGTTTCCCAACGGCTTTTTACAAGCAGCACTGGTCGGTGGTTGGCCCATCCATTATTTCGATGATTCGCCAGGCCTTTGATACGGGTACCTTTGCACCTGAGCTAGCTAAAGCATACATTTGTTTAATACCTAAAGTACAGATACCCTCCAGCATCAAACAATACCGGTCTATTACTCTTTGTAATGTGGCTTATAAATTCATCTCCAAAGTTATTGTCAATCGCCTGCGTCCTGTTCTACAAAAGTATATTTTCCCCCTTCAATCGGCATTCCTCCCAGGCGGGGGTACAGTGCACAATGCTATTCTCCTACAAGAAATAATATATTTTCTCTCGCGACCTCAAACTCGGACTAAGGCTATTATTATAAAGATAGATCTTGACAAAGCATATGATAATGTCCGGTGGAAGTTTCTAGATGAATGTCTCATTCAAATGCAGTTGCCGGAAGGCCTCCGACGGATTATCATGTCTTGTGTATCTTCTCCAACCTATTCACTGCTGTGAAATGGTCGGCCTACGGAAGAATTTCAGCCTGCACAGGGACTTCGCCAGGGTGACCCCCTTTTCCCCTATTTATTTAATATTGTAATGGAAAGGATGTCAATATATATTAACCAAGTTGTGCAACGGGGCATATGGCAGCCAGTCAAACTCTCTACTGGAAGCCGGGGGATTTCACATCTCTTATTCGCAGATGACCTCATACTCTGCACAATGGTTAATGAAGATAGTGTTAATTGTGTGGCGACTGTCCTACAGAGTTTTGCAGAATGTTCAGGCCTCAAGGTGAATTATGCCAAATCTATGGCTTTTGCTTCTAAGTATGTTACTGATGATGAAAAATCGTGACTCTTCACTACCACACATATTCCCTTCAGTAGTAACATTGGATCATACTTAGGGTTCCCAATACATCATGGTCGAGGTGGTACCCATTCCTATGACTTTGTTCTGGAAAAAAATGGACAAAAGACTTTCATGTTGGGCCCTGAAATTATTAAATAAGTCCGGTCGGATTACACTAGCACGTCATGTCCTTGCGGCGATCCCTACTAACTACATGCAAGTTGGTTGGCTTCCAGAAGCCACATGCCATAGAATAGATCAACGTATTAGAAACTTTATTTAGAAGGATCGATCAGGAAAAGGACTTAATTTAGTCAGCTGGGAAAAATTTGCAGCTCCAAAGGCCTGGGGCGGTTTGGGATTTCGGTCGTCGCGATTATTCAATATTGCCCTTCTTGGCCGAATAGTTAATGCTTTCTCTTATGCAAGGATAAGTTTTGGGTTCAGGAATTGCGCTCCATCTATTGTCCGGATGGGAGTCCTTCTTCAATTCTTCACCATGGTGGGTCTTTTACGTGGCGTAGCATTAAAAAATCAGCACTACGCCTTGCCGGAGGGTATGACTTCAAGATTGGTAGTGGCGTAAGTCCCTGTGGTATTCACCTTGGTGTCACGGTAAGGCCATTGCGCCGAGGCTGCCATTCGTTGAAACATGAGACACGTCTTTGAAGGTTGCGGACATAGTAGGATCTGAAGGCTGGGATCTCTCTCCAATCCATTCTTTATTGCCGCATGAAATTCGTCTGGAAATAGAACAGTGTCCTCCTCCAATGCTGCATCATGCCTCTGAGGACGGCTGGCAGTGGAAGATGAGCATTGATGGGGTCTATTCCGTTCGGTCTGGATACTCTTACCTACTAGGTAATGAGCGCTCTGCGAACCATTGGTCTTGGATGTGGGTTAGTAAGATCCCTGAGAAGATATGTTTCCTCATATGGCTTATAGCATGGGCAGCCCTGCCATGCAATGCTTTGCGTTATCATCATCAAGTTGTGTAACACCCCGGTTTTTGGTCACCCAGGTCGGGATGTCACCGCCACACCTCCCTAGCAAGACACGGTTTCTCCGAGCTTGCTAAAGAGATGCAAGGCTATGGTTTTTTAGTATTTAAAACATTCAAACAGCCCATTCATATATAATTTAAAAATAATACATCAAAGTTGCAGCGGAAAAATAATATTTACATATATGTATCGCAGCGGAATTTAAATATAGGGCCAACATGGCCTAATCACGGGTTAAACAGACCCGTTCATGCAAGATCTAGTCTAATACAAAAAAAATTCAAAATACTATATCATCCCAAACTTCCCGTGTATGCATATGACGATGCATAATTCTCAACTCTGAAAGAAAAAGAAAAAGAAAATATGGTTTGGTCAGCACTACGTGCTGAGTAAGTTAACACGTACAAGATTATGAGGTTTCAAAGCCTTTATTTAAATTTAATGAAAACATGTGCATAATTTAAACAATTCATGTAATCGCATAATTTAGAAGACATGGATTCATAAGATCATCAATATAGCTTGCAACGTAATTAAGTAAGTTGCCATAAATTTAAAAACACAAATTATCAAGGACTTAATGGGATTCCCTCATCGATGTCTCGTTTCGATTCTTTTACAGATCACCACCGCTAGGGCTCTTATGTCCGCCATCCTTACGCCTGGGCTCTTATGTCCACAGGTATCATGGTCGATTTTTTATTTAGAGTTAATCCGTCCGCTAGCCATACGATCAGTGTTTCGCTAGGGCTCTTACGTCAACCTAGACATACACTTGGGCTCTTATGTCCCAAGCCGCAGAGAACATTGACAGTATCTAGCTTAGTCATAACCCGCAATATTTTAATCTTCTCGTTTCGTGTATCGTATTTCAAAGTATTTCTATCCGTTTCAACCTCAAAGGCTAATTTCAGCGTTTCAACAAGATTTCAAGTTTTGACTCGGTCAACCACAGTTTACTCTAAAATTCGTCTAAAATCAGATTTAATTTCAAAAATTCCGAAATTTCACGACTGGCTCCAAAACGTCGAGATCTACAACTTTCGTGTTTTAACTTTTTCGATCCGAGATACGGAAATGGTTCTAAAACTCCAATTTTCGTCAGATCAAAAATCTGTCCGTGTTTTCACACAGCAGTTTAAAAGTTTCGAGATCTACCATAGCAAATGAACTCTAAATTTGATGAAATTTTACAGAGATCATCTTAAGACAATTATCTACAACTTTCATGTTCGGCTAAAGATCTAATTCAGCTTAGAACCCTAGTCAAAAACGTCAGCAAGTTTGAATCTATGTTCTGTCGAGTTTCAAGATCCGATTTTAAACCAGTTCGGTTTGGGGTGGATTTCATATATCAAATCATCACGAAAAATTCTGAAATTTTACGGAGGTATTTATAACGTATAGATCTACAACTCTTATGTTCAACGCCAAGCCTGTATCGGTCTAGATCTATGGTAGAAATCACCAACAAGTTCGAATAAAGAATCTATCATCGTTTCAAGATCTAAATCTAAAGCAGGCTCGTTTACGATCATTTTTGGATATTGAAACACGACGAAAAATTATGAAATTTTTACAAGAGCTAGATCAATGTCTTAGGAATGTTTTTCGTGTTTTAAGTTTTCTCGTTTGAATGCTTTGAGGGGTCCGAATAAATTCAATAAAAGCACTGCGCCGGTGTAGACAGATTTTAGGTAGGGTTCCATTAGATCTATATGTTTGAATCTTTTTGATGGGTGATTTTCACCACTCATATTTTACCACAAGCGGATGGTTGTCATCAAGTAATAAAAACCGGTGAATACCGGATCGAACCCAAGGGAATTCAGAATATTAATTCATTCTGGAGAAAACTTAGTCATTTAAGTTCATTAATAATATATTTTATATTTTGAAAAGAGTTT
>JAOANR010000001.1:14263121-14623493 GCA_030278955.1 Hygrophila difformis
GCAACATCGAATAAAATTTGAAGAACAAAACGGTCATAGGCTTAGTAGAGAACGAAAAATGTACCCGGCTTTTTTGGTGGTGGATTTCATCGATCTCTTTACGGACTCCATCCTCTGACCTCTCAGCCACCGGAAATGAAGAAATAGCAAAGGGCGACGTGCTCAGAGGGGGTGTGGCGAATGAATAAACGCAAATGGAGGAGCGGCGTTGGGGTGTAGGGATGTAGTCGCGAAGTAGTGCAGCAGGGGCGGGTGGAAAAGGGAGACGTCGCCGGGAAGGTTTGGAACATTGTCTATGGGATGAGAGTGATTTTGGGCAAAATAATTGCCTGGGATACGAAAGGCTTTATCTATAAGTTTTGGCATTTAAAATAGCCAAATTTAGAAAGAGTAATAATTAGTTTGGAGTATTATTATGCAATAAAGGTGAAGATTGGAAAGTATCTTTCACATTGCAGCAAGCAAATTTTTTTGGTGGAGAGCCAAAATATAAAAAATTAAAGCTTAGGTTTGTAAATTTAGGAATGTGTGTGAGAGAGTGAATAAGGTAGTCTTTTGTGAGATGAAAGGACATTTTGGCGGGAATCTATGTGTGTGTAGAAACCTTGTTTTATACTATAATAAAGATTCGGTTGCCATTAGGAACTCAGAACATCGCTTATCAACATTTTCCGACTTGGCTCCTTTCACAATATTGGCTTACAGTACGGGCTTGTCAGTGAAAGCAAAATCCTCTCTACCCTGCAACCCATCTCATTTTTATTTTTGGTAAATATTGGCACATGTATCGGCAAAAGTGTGTGGGAATCCAAGCCACACAAATTAAAAACTATCTTTCTCCATGACATTCAAATTTTAAATATTTGAAATCTTTTCAAAAAAGCTACATTTTTTTAAAGAAATAATATTTTATTCTCCAAATTTGCTAGAAATCATAGTACATCCAAATGTCTTAAATACTACTATGAATTTGTTCCTCACACCACCCTCCTCTCTTATTACTCCTCTCACAGTGGAATACTCAGCTCCATAGAAATCATATAGAGCAGATCCTGAAGAAGGCAGACAAAGGATGGCCATCATCACGATTCACGGCTAGAAGGTCGCCGTTTCTGCTGCCGCTTTCTTTTCCGGATTGCGCTGCCCGTCCCTGTTGCCGATCTCCCAAGCCCATTGCCACCGCTCCAAGCCCAACCATGCTTCGCCAGATTTTCTCTCGAATGTCAAATCTGGGAACATTAATCTGGAATGTGAAAATAGCTGAAAAGAAATGAGGTAAAAGGAAGAAACTCGAACGTGCAACTTATAGAAACGTAGGTATGTTTGGAAAATTATTAGAGTTTAGCGTCTGGAGTTTAGAGATTAGAGTCTGGATTTTGAAATTAATGGTAATAAATAGTTTTAAATTTGAATGATGGTGTTTGGTAATGCAATTTTAAATTAAAGTTTAGAGTCTGGAGTTTGAAAAGTTAAAAGCTGGGGGAGAGGAGCGTTCTGAGTTTAGAGATTAGAGATTAAAATTTGACGGTTACTGTAATTAGCGTTTACTATAAATAGGATTTTAGGCTATTTTTAGTATGTATTTTAAAAGCTAAACGCTAATCGCTAGCCTCTTTTCCCAAACGCAGTTGTACAATGGTCTAGCTCGGATTGCTTGCTGATTCTCAATTAGACACATCAGAGTACAATGAGATGAGAAATAACTGATTAAATTCAAATCTTTAACCTTTGGTCAGTAGATTGCAAAAAAGAGCTAATTAACTCTCTATTTTTAGGGTTTGTTCTGCACGTAGCTTTTGAGAGCTTTTGGTAGTAGCTTTACCTTTTATTTCAAAACAATAGCTCTGTTTTGTACACTAATTTTTAGGAGCTTTTGGGAGCTTTTGGAAGCTTCTTTTTATAAGCTACTTCCTGTAGCTTTAAAAATAAGCTAGCAAGCTTATTTATGTTCAATTACAATTTTAACCCAATAACCAACCCACTACCCAATAGTCTACGTACATAAATATTTGTCCTTTTATGTCATTTCATACTTTTTTGACAGCTACAACTAGTTGTACAGAACACTTAAATAGAACTGACAGCTACAGCTCCGACAGCTCCCCAGAGCTCCAGTTCCCTACAGTTCTAGCTCGCTGCTACAGCTCTGCGTGCAGAACAGACCCTTAATGGTCGATTTTTCATGTAGTTACTGGAGAAAACCTCGAAGAATTTGTCAATGATTTGGATTCTACAGTCAAAAGGTTGAATGAGCTTTGTTTGAAAGGCGCAACAACAGAAACAAGGGATCCTTCCTATGGAATTGACGCTCAATTCATGGCTAAAGTTGATTTCACTTTGGATCCATTGCTCGGAAAATCCAACATAAGAATGTTTTAGTTGTCATACAATGGAATTGCCCTCATTTGTTCACTTCTTCACTCCATTTTGTCTTATATGTTTTTTCCCCCCTCTTATGAAGCAGTTTCTATTATCCACTCTATCCACCAGCTGAAGACATTGCCCTAGACTTCTCTTCTGGGAAGGAAGCTTGACACATTGCATCATTTCTGACATTTTTATATTACCTTCTGATTTGGCTAATTTGCAAAGGTTAACAATACCTTTCTTTTCACTGTATTATCCGAATAATGGAAAATTCTGAAAATGTGTTGAATAGTTAGGGTTTATCTTACCTCAAGGGATTTTTCTCATCGAACCCTCATATTACACAGGCCAACTTTGGCACCATTGGCTCTAAATTCCTAAATGCCTGCCAGGTATGGAGTTCCAGATCTCCAAATGGATCATGTAATGAGTCCAGTTAATATGCTCTAATTTATAAAGTTCCCTGCAACGGGCTTTCCAAATTGTCCAAACTCCGGTTCCGAACAAGGCTATCACTCTCTCTCTCCCACCTTGTTTCTGTGCATGGAGCGAATCCAATCCCTAATACGGAGTGTCCAAAAATCTAGAGGAAGATCGATACCTAGAAGTCTCCATGTTAGGGCTGACGTTGGACAGTTGCGGAGAGCATGTATTCCTGACTCCACTTCCCCGCACTTTCAACATGCTTGGGTTGGCGATGTGCCCTCTCCACAGCAGTTAAAAATCTGCATGGGTTGCCAGCCAAATGAAGCTCCTCGCCCTCTGGGGGTCTGGGGCATATTTGGGCATTTTTAAAATAAATTTAGTTTGATAACAGTTTAAAAAAAAATAAAATTATTATATGTATTGTTATTTAAATTAAAATTTTCAATTTTGACAAATATAAAATTACTTTGGAAATAATAAACCACAAACCCTAATTTATTTTTTTTTTTTGCTGAACAGCGAAATGGGTGGTGGTAGGGATATGGGGCATGTGGGAATCGAACCTTCAACATTCCGTTTGAAGTCGAGGGACTTAACCACTTCACTACAAGAAATTTGCGGCAAGGCGACGAATTTAGCGACGAAATTTTATTTAAGTGGTCGCCTGGCAGATTTCATTGCCTCGTTCGTCGCCTAGCGCTCTAGGCGACGAACGAGGCGACGAAATCCTTTCGTCACCTACCCGCAAAATTCCTGTAATGCTTGGGCTAAGTCCTCATTTCAAATCCTAAAATTGTTATATGTATAGTTATATTTTTTTAAAACTATCTTGAATATCTCAAAATTTTTAAAAATATTTAAAAATCTGTATTGGATATTTTAAATTTTGAAAGATTTTTTAAAATTTAAATACAACACACTATGAAAAAAATTTGAGATTCTCAAATATCCTAAACGCGGTTAATTTTGTACATATGAGATTTGAATATTTAAAAGTATTAGAAAATTATTTAACAATTATCTGTCAAAATTTTTATATATAAAACATGGATATAATCTTATTGATAAGATTAAAAACCATTCAAGTTTTATGGGCATACAAGGACACAGGCGCAAGCTTAATTTTATAAGATAAAAGGAAAAAAAAATACAGGATGAAAATAAATTTTATAAATGCCTTCTTTCTTTTTTTTTCTATTTTTTTTTCTGAATAGCCTATACAGGTTAGAAAGTGGTGGTGAGAGTCCATGCCACTTTTTCTATTTAGCTTGCCGTCACGGAAAAAAAAAATATCAATCCTTGACAACCTTGATTAAAACATCATTTTAAAATTGAAATTTTATAATAAGTTATTTGTTGGGTAACTTTATTTACTAACTTAGCTAATAACCAATTTTGATTCGTTACAGAAATCAGTATAACAATAAATGAGACAAAACAGATAATATCTAATTAACTTTGTTTTTAACTGACTGATTATGTAGAAAAGATGGTTCATAATGAATCGTAACTATTTAAACAGAAAAGAAAAAATATCTGCAAATTTCAAATTGAATAGAAAGCAGAGATCCCAAAATAAAAATTCATTTGATTAAAATATTTTCAAATAATATACATTGAATATAATAATAGAAATTTTTAAAAATTCATATCAAAATGATCCAGCATCTGAATCGGTTATGATTTAAAAAAAATATATATTTAAAATTAGTGAGCTATAATTTAGCAAAGAAAATAGTGAGCTATAACCATACATAGTTGACCTTAGTGGTATAGGACTCTAGCGTAAAGGTCTCGGGTTCGAGTATTTGTATATGTATAATTCTGCATTGGGAAAAACAACCCTTCAATGCCATCAGATTTTCGAGGTATTATTTTTGGATCTAATGTAACATGGGGATATCCGATACACACAAAAAAAATGATCCAGCATCTGAATCAGTTATAATTTTTTTTAAAAAAATAAATATATTTAAAATTAATTCAAAAGGTATCCTTTAAATTCTTTATTGGCTATGGATAATTTAATCAAACAAATCTTTCAAACACTACAAGATATATATTAAAAAAACAAAAAATATCATGAGTCACGCAACAGAAGCAGAAATTTACTAGATTTAAATCTACTAGATTTGATTATCCGTTTAGCTTAAGCAGAAATTTAATAGATTTAAATCTACTAGATTTGATTATCGGTTTAGCCTTAGCCCACCGCCCTCCTATATATACCACTTGATACTTTTACACAGACTCATTCCAATTTCTGAATCACTATCAGCAAATATCAGTCTTCTTGATCATCATTTTTCGGCGCCTTTAATATGGAGCTTGATTTGTCGCCCAAGCTCAGCAAGAAGGTTTACGGCGGAGATGGTGGTGCCTACTACGCCTGGTGCCCCAATGAACTCCCCATGTTGAAGGAAGGCAACATCGGCGCCGCCAAGCTCGTCCTTGAGAAGAGTGGCTTTGCTCTTCCCCGATACTCCGATTCCGCTAAGGTTGCCTACGTTCTTCAAGGTATTTACTTACCTGTGTTGACTCTTTGATTTTGTTAATTTATCGGTTGGCTTTTATATTTATGATATGATGTTTCAAAATTAATGGTATTTGAAAAGGTGCTGGAGTGGCCGGGATTATCCTCCCGGAAAAAGAGGAGAAGGTAATTGCAATCAAGAAGGGTGATGCCATAGCCCTCCCATTCGGTGTGACCACTTGGTGGTACAATAAGGAAGACACAGAATTTGCAGTTCTGTTCCTAGGCGACACATCAACGGCACACAAGGCGGGATCATTCACGGAATTTTTTCTAACTGGTCCGAATGGTATCTTCACTGGCTTTACAACTGAATTCGTGACCCGTGCCTGGGATGTGGACGAAGCCACAGCGAAGGCTCTCGTTGGCAGCCAACAGAACAAGGGAATTGTGAAGCTCCCTGCCAACACCAAGATGCCCGAGCCAAATCCTGACCACTACAAAGGTTTGGCATTAAACTGTGAGGAAGCCCCCTTGGATGTTGACATCAAGGATGGGGGCAAGGTCGTTGTCTTGAACACCAAGAACTTACCTTTGGTAGCTGAGGTCGGCCTTGGTGCTGATCTTGTCAGGCTTTGTGGCGGGGCAATGTGTTCTCCCGGTTTCTCTTGCGACTCTGCTCTGCAGGTGACCTACATTGTGAGAGGCAGTGGCAGGGTTCAAGTGGTTGGCGTTGATGGGAAGCGCGTCTTGGAGACCACTGTTAAAGCTGGTAATCTCTTCATTGTTCCTAGGTTCTTTGTTGTGTCGAAGATTTGCGACCCTGATGGCATGGATTGGTTCTCGATCATCACAACACCCAAGTGAGTATCACACACCCCTTTACTAATTCTGTGAATTTTAAAGAATTGTTTACAGGGTTTTTTCTCTGATACCCTATTTTGTGTGTGTTGTGTTTGTTTGTATTGCAGTCCGATTTTCACTCATCTGGCGGGTAGGACATCGGTGTGGAAGGCTCTGTCGCCTGAGGTGCTTCAGGCCTCGTTCAATGTTGGTTCTGATGTTGAGCAAAAGTTCTCGTCCAAGAGAAAGGCCGAGGAAATCTTCTTCCCACCACCGATGTAGTGATGATGCATTTACTACCGAGAATGCTCGGTTTCTATTCTTGTTTTTGCGGTTCTTATTGGTGTGACTTTCCCATTTGTTAATAGTACTTCGTATGATTCTGGTGATGAATAATACTAGTATTTTGGTTCCTGCTTGTTTTTTTACTTCTGATTCCAAGCTTGCTTTATTTACATTTTTTTCATTTTAAATTCCAGAGCTTTCTTTGTCTCGTATCATATCATTCAGAATATTTTAGTACAGTATTATTTGGCTATTCTGATAAGAGTGATATGCAATAATTTATGCATTGGCTGGATGTTGTTGTACCTTGACAGATGTTTAATAAGTATTCAACAACAGTTTGCATTGGGCAATCACGGGGCTCTTTAGCAACAAATTTTAGGCATGAAAGTATCTGAACTAAAAGCGAAAATGAAGAAAACGACATCTCACCTATTCAATGCACAACGTTTGATGTCTTGTGAATTATAGTATTACGAAACATCCCATAAATTTTTTAAGATACAATTATTATTATTATTCAATAATAATAAAGTGGATTAGAATGAATATATACCCAACAAATAAAAGAAAGAGTGATTCCTTTCTATTTTTCCATCCCCAAAATAAAGGGTAGGCACGCCATTCATGTTTCTAGCATCATAGTACTAATGTTTGTTCTACACGTGTCTGCTAGGTTGCCGTTAAAGTTCAATATCAAGCTTTTAAGGGGGAAAAAAAATGAGTTTGACAAATAACGAATACTCGTAGTCATGGATTAAGGGAATGTTTGGGAGTCGGCGGATCCGCTAGTAGATAGTAGATTCGGAGAGAGAATTGTGAGAGGATATGCTGATTGAATCCGCTATATGCTCCTAAATATGCCGGCTTCCAAACATCCCTAAAGGCATTTATGATTTATCCTTATTTGTCCTTGTAAATTTATGGAAAAATATACATACATGTCGCTTATTTTACTTTAAAACCAAAATCAGTAATCAAAGAAATTATTATTGAGATAGAAACAGGCCACAATATAATGGGTTTCTTGAAAAGGGGAAAAATACCATTGGAGAAGTTTAGACTTTAGAACCACTAATAATTAGTAGTACATGAAAAAAGAAGGCAGTCAAAGTAGTATACATATGGTAGCTTAATTATCACTAAAGTGTGAAGCAGGACGATAATAGTAATTATCTAATTGACAAGAAATAGTTTATGAGGGAAAATCAATGTCTTGCTTATTCATTCTTATTTATACATAGTTAAGTGAGAAAAAACTGAAAAAAAAAAAAATGTATACAGGACATATATATATTATACAAAAGACATACTAACATCGTGATTATATTATAAGTAGTTATCCATCCACTTAAGTAATGTTTTATGAATGGAAAAAAATTTATTTTAAGAGAGAATTCCCACAAACCCAGCCTAGAGGTTGATCTTGGGTCGGCCTAAGAAATTCTTTTTATTGATTGATCTTTTTATTGATCTTTGATTGATCTTGGAATGATTTATTGTATTTCTCAACAGTTTTAAATCTTTATAATAGATTACTAAAATTCATTTATTATTATTTTTTAAAATGATATGCAGTACATATATATATTATACAAAAGACATACTAACATCGTGATTATATCATAAGTAGTTATCAATCCACTTAAGCAATGTTTTATGAATGAAAAAGAATTGTTTTAAGACTACATTTATCTATGATCTTGTGATGACAGACCAGACCTCCATGTCATTTTTTTTAAAAAAGAAAAAGACCCCGGCTATTCTTACTCCCAATTGTACTAACATCACCCCACCCCCTTTTTATGATACCCAAAATGCCCTCAACTGAAAAAAAGAAAAAAAAGACAACATACACACTAATTTCCTACATACACCCCATTACACAAACCCCAAATTCAAACCCTTCTCCATCCTCCAAAACTCTAACATTTCCAAACACTCCACCCAAAATCAAACTCTACCCCACCCTCCAAACCCTAACTTCTTACACATACCAATGTTCAACAATGCACACATTCTTGGCAAAAAAATAGTAAAAATCAAAGAAATAGTGGTGTAGAATAATTGTCTAAAAAATGGAGGAACAATGGTCACATTTGGATGAAGAGATAATGATTTAAAAATTCTGAAATTTCAAAATTTTCGCACAGCCGTTCGGCACTGGTCTGCCGAACGCATAACACGCCGCGCAGCAGACCGTGCCGCACGTGAAGAAGATCGTTCGGCCGAGGTGGCCGCGCATCGCATGTAACGCACGGCCAGGTCTGCCGCACGCCTCATTTGGCGCACGGCCAAGCCGGCCGCGCGGGCTTCAGACCGTTCGGCCGTGATGGCCGAACGGCTATGTAGACATTTTTTTTTGTTTGTTTGTTCTCATTCCTATTTCAATACTTTTTTATTGCATAAATCACCTTCTTTTGAGATGAAATGGAGTGCTACACAAGCCGTTGATAATTCAATTGGAAATGAGTTGAGCACGGATGTCATTGGCACCGACTACACAGACAAATTCACGACTCATTATCGTTATCTAGAACCATTGAATTTGGATAATGGAATATATCTGAAATTAAAGCGAAATTTATAAGTATAAAACTATGCCTAATAGAGAAAGAGAAAGAACAAAAAAAAAAAGTCAGCAGGTAACAGACCTGTTCGGCCGTTTCTGCCGAACAGGCTAAAGACCGTGCGGCCAAGTGTGCCGCACGCCTACCCTTGTGCGCGGCGCTTCCCGCCGTGCACGTCACCTACTGTTCGGCACACCAGTGCCGAACAGAGCCCGTCCCCAACCTATAACATCTCACTCTTGGCCATTCAAAACTCTATCCAAATGCAATTTTAAACACCAAAAACATCAATGTACTATTACTAGACCTAAATGGAAGTGTTGTAACATTTCCAACAAATGGGTCAAGTAAACAAATCAACCCTAATTAGTCTAAATTATTTACTTTTGAATATGTCCATGGTGCTTATTCTTGCTTGGATTGAATAGTAGGCTCGGTTGTGAAAAAGAAAAAATGCACAATGAAGAGAATGCACTTGATTCCGATTGATGTCGAGATAGAGGAAGGGAACAAGCGCTGCTCTTCTTTTCTTTCCTTGGTGTTGCTCGATTGAGAGAGAGAGAGAGAGAGAGAGGAAGGGAACCGGGTGTACACGGGTGGGGTGTATGAAGCAATAGCTAGGATTTGTTTCCCTTTTTTTTCCATAAGGGTATTTAGGTATTTTGTATGGTGTGTATTTAGAAATTGGTATAATTTTTAAAGATTTGGTTGGAGTATGTTTAGTAATGGGGTGATGCTAGCAAAAATAAGGGTACGAATAGCCCGCGTCAAAGAAAAAATTGAAAAATGGGAAGTGGTCTCACCAACATGGTCGACCATCAACCCTTATGAGACCTTTGGTCTCTTATTCATTGGCCAATGGGATGGAGACATTTGTCTCAATCCCATGGGTAAATTAAAATTTTAAATAATAAAATTAAAAATCATTATATTTTTTATATTTTAAAATATGAATAAATAAAAAATATACCAAATTTTATAATTTTTCATTCTATACAAATAGAGACCACTCTTGCTATATTTTTGTTAAATGCATAATATATCAATTTTGATATATTTAACCCATTTTAAAATTTATATAAAATAAAAATAAATAAAAAATATTAATATTTTAGATTTTTATTCTTTATAAATAAGATAAATATTTTATATTTTTTATATTTTTTTATATATTTCAACATAATATAAAATTATGTAAATTAAAATAATTATATACTATAATATGGTTGTGTGGTTATTGATACAGTATGTAAAATTGGGGTGGTTGGGTTGGAATGAATATTGATAAGTTGGAGGAGAGATAAATTAATTAAATAATGAAATGGTTGAATGGTTGGGTGGTTGGGGTGGTCATGGATAAAGATAGCCTAAGAGAGACTTCCCACAAACCCAGCCTAGAGGTTGATCCTGGGTCGGCCTAAGAAATTCTTTTTATTGATTGATCTTTTTATTGATCTTTGATTGATCTTGGAATGATTTATACTAGTATTTCTCAACAGTTTTAAATCTTTATAGTAATAGATTACTAAAATTCATTTATTAATTTTTTTTTTAAATGATATGTTCCGATCCAAACCCTTTCCAGCCAGGGTTTCTATTCCATTTTAATAGAAGTATGCACACTGTTGAGCCAAATTGGTCAAATTTGGACTTATTAAAGTGGTCAAATTCTTGCCAACAACTTTATAATTAGGGTTTGATTCCCTACTCGATCCACTTCAACAAAAAAAATAAATAAATACAAATTTGGATATACTAATTTTCAGCTATCTAGTTATTAGAATTACAAATATTTGAGCCAAATATTCATGGAGTCAAGATGGCCGAGCGGTCTAAGGCGCCAGTTTCAGGTACTGGTCCGAAAGGGCGTGGGTTCAAATCCCACTCTTGACATTTACAAAATAGTTGTCTCTTTTTTATTTCCGAAAGAATTGAACTGAAAAGACTATCTAAATAGTTCTCTCTATTACTCTTCACAATACTTTCTTATCTGCACCGGCTGTACCTATTGACATATCTTGTTTCTGAACAACTGATTGTAGTAAAAATAAACTTATTTTTCAAACTTTTTAAACCTACTTTCAAAATATCTGAAACAATTCAAAAGAAAGTCAGATAATAATACAGTATTAATTAAAGGTATACTAGAAAATAACAAGATAACAATGCAATATAATGCACAGAAGGTACATGAATAGATATCTCTGAACTATGCATGAAATAAAGGGCTCTACTATATACATGTTCCACGCCATCCTCTCAAGTGTTTGTTCTTTGCTCCATCAGATGGTTTTGTCAGTTAGTAATCGATCAATTACCTAATTAAATGTTTCCATGCTTCTTTACTCGTATTTTGTGGCATTTTTTGTTAGTCTGCTCTCATAGAATATACATGATCATTTTTCAATAAAATTTGAGTGTCTAAAATGAAAGTAAATAAGCATTACTTGATTTCAATTCAACCAAATGCGAAATGTCTAAAAGATGTATAGTTTGATGAGAAAAGTTTTTGGGGTGACAAAATGCTGCAGCCATTGATGGGGAAAGTTCGAACTTATAATTTTTCACATTTAAATTTTTTTCCTACTCTATTTGCTCATCTTTTTAAAAAGAATTATCATGATTATAGTAGATAGTTATGATTTTCGTATGATTAGAAGTAACTCAATGTAAATCATTATTGAACAAAAGAAATAGATATTCTTCTTAGATAAATATAAAAGCGAGGGAAAAATTAATAACAAAAGAAAAACAAAAAGCCTTGAAGGACGGCCCAAATTCCACTTTTCAGAAGTTAAGAGCAATTTAAAATGGTTGATTTGCCGTCCGAGCAAGATTTGGTCAAATAACATAAAGCTGCTTAGCTACAATTAATAACGATTTTCTTGGAGCCGGTTTCGATGCTGGCCGGCTGTAGGTGCTGGTACATTCAAAAGTGATCGGTATGTGTAGATGAAGTGATGTGTGAGTATAAAAAAGTGATTGATGGAGGTTATGAACCAAAAACTAATAAAAAAACAACATACCGTCTATACATCACTTTATAAAGCTTACACATCACTTTACAAAGGGCTACACATCATTTTTAGCGCTGCCTGCACCTGCTGGCAATTGTTATGCCATTACAGAAACCGGATTGGATTTTGTTTTGTTTTATTTTAAGAAATAAAGGCCAACACATTTCAAAATTTCCCTTTTTATCTGAATCAGTTGCTTTGTACAGAGAATAAATAAAAAGAGAAAAGTAAAGATGGGTTGTGCTTGGTTCAACATCAATTTGAATGATAGCACGCCATTACTGGTAGGAAAATAGTTAAGGTTGGATATCTGCAGCAACGATTGAAGTGGATAAAATCACTTTAATGTAATAATTCGCTCTCAAACCAATTTAAAACCTGTTCTTTACGACTTAAATAAGTTTTCCTGATCTGAATTTTATAAGATCTGATCTGTCTGAATTTTTCTGGTCTGATCTGAATTGGTCTGGTCTAATATCTTATCTTAGTTATATTAGTGTAGTGATTTGAACTGATCTGGTCTGGTCTGCTCTTACTTAATCTAGTCTGATCTTAATTTTTCTTATCTGAGCTGGTCTGATCTGATTTTAATAAAAATAAGTAACAAATCTTGAAAATAAGTACTAGAGAACGGGCCTAAAAAAACCAATTAGTGGACAAGGGTGGCTGATGCTAAAAAAATAAAAATAATAAATAAATAAATAATGATAGCATCACCCTTTAACCACAATGGACTAATGGTTGAAAATATGTTTTCCAGAGAGCGGTTGAATGAAGCGATATGTAATGTTGAAATATACAGATAAATGATTAACTTTTCTTTCATGAGCAAAAAAAAATGTCTTTCGGATTGTTAAAAATAACACCATGATTGTTGAATTAGTAGTACCATGAAAATAAATTCTCCTTTAGTATCTAATCTAAACTGCCCTCCACTAAAGTCTAGGTTGCTATCTGTTCATTGTTTCGCAGATAGAATAGTGCGTGTCTGTATAAGATCAAAATTTTCGTGGTATCACTCCAGTAATATGGGAAAATATTTATGTTCTTTTTGAAAAAGTTTGGATGTGTAACTTTACTTTTGAAAAAAAGAAAAAAAAAAAAAAAAAAAATGGAAGTCATTACCACCTCTACAGCTTTCTGTGTACACGAAGACTCCAGCGGCAATCCTCTAATGTAGTGACTTATTCAGAAAATATTTTTAGTAGAGTCCAAAACTTAAGAGAAGCCATATTAAAAATGGGGATAGTAGTGACAAAAAAAAAAAAAAGAAAAAGATTTAAGGAAAACTAGGTCGACTATATATAAATCCGTCCATGCTCTAACAGTACGTGCTTCAATCCTAGCTAATTAAGATATACAACGAAGGTAATATACTAGCTATTATAATATATAACCAATTAGATATGTAAATATGTTGCATTTACCGATTCCAATTTCATTCTGTAATACTTCATTTGAATACATCAATGGCTAAGTTTTTGCATTCACCTTTATACCATTCCCTTTGTTCTTTATACATAATTTATAATATGATCAAATTTTTTAATATAACTTAAGTAAGAAACAGTGGTTATATATTTACTGGAATAATTTAATTTTAATTTCGTGCATAAATTAACTCATTGAAAGGCCCCGCATTTCGAACATTTTATTTGGAAATTATTAGTAGAACTAGGGGTGAAAGTGATCCGCCCTATCCGACGCCGTATTCGATTATATTCAAATCCGAATTCGAATTTTTATATCCGGCGGATACGAGACACGATATGGATTGTAAATATCCGTACGTATCCGAAAAATCCGAATATAATGCGGATATTATCCGTATTTTCTATCCGAATATCCGAAAATTTATATATTTATATATGTATAATATAATATATTATATTAACTATAAAATAAATAAGTAATACTATATGTATAAATATAATCAAAAGCTTGAAAGCCATATGTAATTTATTAAATCAAATCATATCAATCAACTCGACTACATCATTAGGTTCTTTGCATCAAAACTGTAGTATGTAACATCTTGTAGTGATGTTATTTAGATGTTTTGAACGAAATAACTAATGATCTTGGAAAATTAAAAAATTTAGTTTAGCTTACATAGTACTATATTCCGATTTCAATTAAAAAAATTATAAAAAAATTTAATTTTAGTAATTATAAGATTATCCGAGTTAAAATCCGAATCCGTCTCGTATCCGTTTCCCGAAATATTCGGATTCGTATTTGTAACCGGCCTATTCGTATCCGATTGCATATTCGACAAAAAAAAATATGGAATAGGATACGGGATGAGTACTATCCGCCCGTATCCGTCCCGTTTTCATCCCTAAGTAGAACTTAGAAGTAATTATGGTTTTGTTAAAAATAGGATTGACATATTTTCTCTCTTTTCTTTTTTTTTTTTTTGAAAAATGTACATAGCCATGATGAATACCTTCATAAATAAGGAATGTTCTCTGTCCTCGAGAATATGATTGCAAAGTGAAAAAAAAAAAAAAAGCAGCAAGGGTGCGAAATGATGAAATGTTTTAAGCTGAAGATGAAACTGAAAAATGGAAAATGGAGAATTGGAGTGGACAGTATAATAATTGCAATAACCACGTTGGTGGACATTTGTACACTCACTCCATGGTCGTTCAATATTACATTCAACAATAATAAAAGTCAAAAGTGAAAAGGTATTCAAAATTCAAGCTGGGAAGATTAATCTTTGCTTTCTTAACCTAATAATGGTGGAATTGTATGGCCACGCATGCATATTGCATTGCCAATTGCCTGTTGCCTGTTGCCTGTTGTCCCTCCTATATGTATATATATATAGTGTATAATATATTTATTCATGCATACTATATGGCTTCCCACAATCCCATATATGTATCTCAAGAAATTCTTCTCATCTTTGATGAATTACGAAACTAGGAAGGGAATAATAATAAGTGGATTTTCTCTCAGTGGAGGTAATCGATGTGTCGATTTATATATATGAAGAAGAGTCAACAGCTTATGACAAAGACTGATAAGGAGTCATGTATTGTAGTAAATGCTATACAACCAGTAGAATCATGTGTTAGAATGTTTTATGCCAAAATATTACACTAATACTTCTATTGTTTAGATTGTTGTAATTAATCAATGAATATAGTCACTGAGATCTGTATGGAACAATACGAGGTTAGCAAAATGCAACAAGATTTTTGTAATAATAAGTGGCATAATTAAGAACTAACGTATGGCACTACAACAACGAAATCCGTTAAGCAACGAATATTTCTTGTCGTGCCAATACCCTTGTAATTGAGATGTAAAAAAGTTTTACCAAAATTGTCAAGTACTAGCAAATTGAAAGCATATTAATTGTATATTCTGAACTCTGAAATGATTCTCATTTAGTTTATTTCTGTAACAAACAGGCAGTGAAAAAAAAATAGACAAAGGATGCACAAGAACCGCGATGAGGTTGTCGTACTTGTCCCATCTGGAAAGCAATAAAACAAGGGGGACTTCCTCAGACAGACCCGGCTGAAGAGGTGGTCCAGGAACCCCACAACCAGATGCACCCAGGATCCACACAATCAATGGGAAAGAATCATATAGGTGCTGAGATCCCAGGATCCCCCCCAACTCCATCATTACAGACACGAAGACATGCCAGACTATGTTGCAGCAAAGAAAAGAGGAAATTGGGAAGGACAAAAGGGATTTTCTTCCCAAGAAATTGCTATCAGAAGGCACGAGAGACACTTACAAACAAACCCTTTTTATATTGCAATTGTCTCTTAATTATAGTGAGGTAGAAAATTAAAACAAAACGCAACAATCATACAGATTTAATTTAAACATCCTATAGGCTATATACACATCCAGTTTTTTTTTTTTTTTTTAACATCACAAACACAAACCTGAAATTTATACTCCAATATGTAATGAAAAATAAACCCATAAAATATGCAAATAGTAGTACCACTAGGCACTAACTAGCTAGGCGAACACACACAAACCCTGAAACCCATTCATTTATTTAAGTAAAATAAATAGTAAAAAAAAAGGAAAAGAAAAGAGCATGACATTTTGAAGTGTGACAAATAAACCCTAAGATGGATAAATTCATCATCTTGCGAAGCTGACTCTGGGTGACGATGATGTTGTTGATGATGACGAAGTTGCAGGTGAAGGCCAAAACTGGGCATTCTTCACTTTGGAAATGCTCGACAGGACTCCCACAGGGGTTACTTCCCCAATTACTATCACTTTCTTTGTTACCAAATCTATGCTGAATGATGTCACTCCTGCAAAATTCAAAACTAATCCTTAATTTTGTCAAAACTGCAGTAGCAGTACAAATTAGTAGTTGTAATTACAACTACTGTACTTGCCTTCCATTCTGGATATGTGTTTTCTCAGTTTCCCTTCACACCCCTTGCAATGGATTGACACGCGTAGCTCGACAACCTGATCATCAATTTTGCAAATGTAAATGACACGAGATTTTAATTAGAAATTTATACTATTGAAACAAAATATATATATATATATGGAAAGAAAAGGAAAACCTGGTGATGCTTGGCTGATTTCTGAGCGGTGAGATGATCCCTTAAATTGGCAGCAGAAGAAGAGTAGTGTTTCTGAGACTGACCATTGTAGACAGGAGATTCACGGACAGAATTAGCAGATAGGGACCTGAACCCGCCCTGAAAACGGTCCAGATTCAGGCGCTTAATCTGGTCGCCGTACCGCTCCCTGACCGTGTAGGCCTCCCCGGAAACGAGTCCACGTTCGGGGTCCTGTATAATGTCGAAGAAAGGCTTTTCGCTGAGGAGGTACCGGGCGGAACCCGTCGGGCTTCTTCTGGAAACGTCTTCAGCATCGGCGGAGCTCTTCCGGTGGGGGAGATCGGGCTGTTTGGCGGAGGCGGCGGGCTTCCGGAAGGGCCTGGAAGGGTCGAATGGGAGCTGGGAGGAGCAGGGGGGGTTGTTGCTGTATGGCCTGCTGGCACGGGGAGTGACGCCGCCACCGAGGCGGTGGCGGTCGAGGGGGCGGACGATGGCGCGGTGGTCGAGGCTGGTGCATATGGCGGTGGATGCCGGAGAGGCGCAGAATAAGTCTATGGATTTCATGTTTGTTTTAGATGATGATGATGATGATGATGATGATGATGAAGAGGGAACTTAGGTTGAGAAAATGAAATTTATTTTGGGAACAAGAAGCTAGGGAGCATAATAGTTTGGGGGAAGGATCTTCAAAATTAAATGAGGATATAAAGTTGAGGAGACTGAGGGGGAGGGAAATCAAAATTATTTAATTTAATTAAATTATACTACTAAGTCGAGTCATGAAAAGAAATAGGAACGGGGACTTGGGGTAAAGGTCGTGGTTTCTGATTTCCAACCTTATAGTCGAGGGTTGGATTCTTCCAAAATTCTCTATCTTTCTCATTATCTCTTTTATAATTTATGTATTTTGGGCTTCACACACCTTTGTTGATACATGAATGTCAATAATTAAAAATAAAAAATCATCAAAAGAAATAAAGGAAAAACTGGGGGAGAATTGAGAATCGAGATGTTCTGCTTCAAATTTTATATGTCTTTTAATTCTTAACTTTTTCTAGAAATATGAAAACACAAGAAAGAAAAATTAGAGGCAAGACGGGGGAATGGAATGGGGTACATAGTCTACATACTACTAGAAAAATTGGGGATTTGGTAGCTAACAAATTTCGGTCATTAAAACTGACCCCTTTAATGACCAATTTTTACCAAAAAATTTCCTGTCTTTAGAATATAAAATTCTTGTAGTGATGGTGGGATCAAAATAAGAAGAGAAACTCTTATTACAATTTACAAAGTATACTAATTATTATCAAAATATTGATAATAATTCAAAATATTTGTTAAAGAATTAATAATAATGTAGAAGTATAACATCAGTTCTTGTTAGAGATAATTATTTTATTGATGGTGTACTTATTCTTGGCCTTTGAGGAGATAGATATTATACAATTACTTACAACAAACAAATTAATCATTTTGCTAGCATTGATTAGTTAAGCATTGCTAACATTCAATGTGGGTGCATTTGCATATATAATTCAATTGAGAAAATGACATTATTAACAACATTATATTAGGGAAAAAATTGCTACTAATTATAAATTCGGTCGTGTATAAAATTTCTTTTATTAAGGTGTGTTTATTTTAAAGAATGAGATTGACTAATTTGAGACTGGTGAATTTTTTTCACTCAATATGAAGACTAAGTGATATTTGTTTCTCTTATGATGCTACACATCAAATTGTTCAAACTATATGTTAATGATGTTACTTTTCAATGCATTAAATTTAAAAATAATAACAATATTGCAAAATAATAAAAAGGAAGGGAACAAAAATCTCCATCCATTCTATTAAGGATTTAAGTTGACCTCATAGATAAATTACTCATATCAAGCTAAAATTAACAAATGCAGCTCCTATTTAAATGATTTTTTTAAAGTATTTTTTACTTTTGTTTGAAAATATTTGTGGTTTTAATAATAATTTTAAGTTTATTCAAACAAGCTAAAATGTTTTTATGTACAAGAAACTAAATTGTTAGCTTATCTATGTGATTCAACTGTCGAAAATAATTTTATTGAAAAAATTAAAATTTTATTTTAAACAAAAGATAAAAAAATAATTCCATTCAAAGTGGATTTATTATTTTCTTTCAAGAAGTACTCGCAACGCAAACAGTGCCATTTTTTAAATTGTACAATTACAAATTAACTGTGGGGCTACCTATTGAATTTCATAATTTAGAGTTTTAATATTTTTTAAAAAAAAAATGGACGATGTGATCATGTTTAGGAAACTGGTCCCATAATGAAACGAAAAAACTAAGCAAAGAAGGAAAAAAAAAAAAGTAGAGAAAAAGAAAATAACTAAGAGGCTAAGGATTAAATTATGTGTAAACTTTAGTTAAAGATGGGATTATTATTAATTTGCCTCATTTTTCCGGATTAGCCTGATCTTGGATGGTCCTTGGCCTCCGACACCAGAAGTGTACTGTACTTAGGGTGGGAATAGGCCAGGCCAGGCCTTGCCTTGTACGGCCTAGGCCTATCTAAGTTGTGTAAGACCTCCTCCATCCATGATCTTGGTCTCATGGGGATCAACCTCCACCTCATCAACTAATTTAAAAAAAAAGAGAAAATTGGATAAGGAGACCAACCAAAGTTCGACCAAATGAAAAATGCAACCCCATGGTCTCCCACCTTTTGGCCAATAGAATTGAGACATTTGTCTCATTCCTATTGGTCAACTAAAATTTTGAACAATAAAAATTAAAATTATTATATCTTTTATATTTTAAAATAAAAATAAATAAAAAATATACCAAATTTTATAATTTTTCATTCTCTACAAATAGAGACCACTCTTGCTATATTTTTGTTAAGTACATAATATATTAATTTTAATATATATAACCCATTTAAAAATTTATATAAAATAAAAATAAATAAAAAATATATTAAAACTTTAGATTTTTTATTCTTTATAAATAAAATAAAAATATTTTATATTTTTGATACATTATTTTTTTTATTTCAACATAATTTAAAATTTTATAAATTAAAATAATTATATATAATATTGTGGTTGGATGGTTGGGTGGTTATTGATAAAGTATGTAAAATTGGGGTGGTTGGGTTGAGATGGATATTGATGAGTTGGAAGAGAGAGAAATTAATTAAATAATGAGATGGTTGGATGGTTGGGTGGTTGGGGTGGTCATGGATAAAGATAGCCTAAGGGCATAAGGCCTAGGCCTGGCCTATTACATCTAATAAGCTTAGTTTATAGGCCTAAGCCTGACCTTTTTGGCTAAATAGGGCAGGCTTTAAGCCTTTATAGACCGTATTTAATAAATTTTTAAATTTTATAAAAAATATATATTTAAATATGAAATAAATAATAAATAATATTATTAATAAATTATAAAAAATAATATAAAAAAAATTAAACAGGCCGGCCTACTAGGCTAAATAGGCCTATTTAGTTAAACAGGCCTATAAATTTACTTGAGCCTGGCCTATTTGGTAGAAAGGTCAGGCCAAACCAGACCTAAAATAGGTCAAGCCGTAGGCCCCTGTCGGGTAGCCTGACCTATTCCCACCCCTAACCGTACTTATTTGATTTATCCAAAAAATGATGATTACCAACCAAAGGACTATCTGGAGTTGTGGTCCAGGTCCAGGGTTCCCAGGATGATTCACTATTTGTGGGGGTTGGGTGAAAGAATAGGATTGCTTTTCTTTCCATCTTTTATAATTTTCTTTATTATTCAATAAAAGTAAAGAAAGAAATAATGGGATGGGGGACTTTTACAGGTATGTGATGATTATGAGCACTATTTTGGCAATTTGGGACATGCAATTGCAAAGACCTCATAGTGAAAACTTGAAAGAATTTTACAAGAATTTGTAATGCTTATTATTGAAAGATGATTGGTATGGTTTTTTGGCTAGTACTACTTAGTACATACAACGACAGAGTGGCATAAGTATGTGGATTTTGGCAATGTAAGAATATGTCTCTATTGCCTACCTTAATTGACTAATTTGGAAGGTACAAAATAGCCGAAAGTATAGCCTTTTTTTTACTGTTGCAAATAAGTGTAAATAACTAACTCTTCTTGCTTTACTTTTACACACTCCTTAGTAATGGGATATTGCAATTTTTCATTTTATGTGCCCACACCATCATTTTTAGGGGTAATAATGCTCATATCATCATTTGTGTTCCCATGTAGAGCCCGTTTGGATTGGCTTCTAGGGAGGTGCTTTTGGCTTTTGCTTCTGGCAAAAGCACTTCTAGTAGAAATTAGGTGTTTGTTTTGGCTTTTAAGAAAAAGCAAAAGCACCTCGAAAAGCTAAAAAAGTGCTTCTGGGAGAAGCAGCCCAGGTGGTGCTTCTCCCAAAAGCAGAAGCCAAAAGCACATCGTAAAATGTGCAAGGACTTAAATACCCCCACTACTTAATATAAATTACACTATAAATATATCTTATTATCATATTAAATAGCATGTCCTTTTTGGTAATTACCACACTCTAAAAGCACTTTTCATTTTTATTCATCCAAACATATTTTTTAGAAAAAGCCGCTTTTCAAACATTCCATCCAAACACAAAAGTTACCTGCTTTTGCTTTTGACTTCTGCTTCTGCTTCTACTTTTGGCTTCTGCTTTTTTCAAAAGCCAATCCAAACGGGCCCGTAATGTTTTTTATTTAAAAAAAGAAATATGTGATGTTTTTAAGTTTTTAAACCCTAACAATAAGTTTACTTCTAATTTTGATTGAGGATGTGGATAGGTAAAACTTAAAACTCTTTCTCCCATATGCGTCACAAAATTCTACTTAGTTTACTATTTGTATGAAATGTGTAAATTAATTGGTATCATTATTGAGAAAAATATTTCAAAGCCCTATTACATTAATGAATACCAATAAGCCAGATGGGATACCGTGCAGACCCTAGGTGCAACTGCACATGCAGCTCTTATGGGAGAACACAGTTATGTGATGTTTTATATTTTTTTTGTGTTGTTTAACTTTTAATTTGTGATGCCTACCTACAAAATAAGACAATCCACTAGACATCACAAAACTGAGCATACTCTGCGCAAATTTTTAACATCATAAAAAGTAACTCCCTTCATACTGCCTGCATATGCAGGCAGCTGTACAACATTCACATTCCCACATCCCAATAAGCATTCACATTCGGTTTTTTTTAACCTTGTGGTTTAAATTAGTAGTTAGATGTTTTTCTTTATACTTCCTCGGTTTCTAAATAAATGCAACATACTCATATTTCATGCAATTCAATGCACATTTTTAATCCGTAATAGCTCAAATTTAATACAAGTAAAAATTATGAAAATTGGATATTCTAAATCTATGCGATTAGACGAATTCAACAAGATCTCAATTGACTATATTTTATCTTATACATTGACTCAAAGCTACTCAATGAACAGTGATAAAAAGTCAAAACGTGCAAATAAAAAATAACGGAGGTAGTATATTGGTAGTATCTTTCGGGGCCTCCGAAATTTCGTAGACTTTAAGTCTTTAATTTGCCCATTAACGAATTTTTTTTTACCGCTACTTTACTTTTCCTTCACTGATTTTCATTATAGTAATTGCATTTTTCTGTTATTTTCTTTGTCATGTGAAGGGGCCACGCACCTAAAGGTTTCTTTTATTGATATTGGAAGATAGTCTAATGATGGAGGTGGGAACGTTTGGTGTTACAGGTTTTAGTTTATATTGTATTTTCTGTCTTTGAACTATAGTAAAAGAGGTGTGCTCATGCCGTCTTTAAGTATTTTCTATACTAGTACAATTTTCTACTCCATCTTTTAAGTATTATTTGATTTTAAGAATATATAAATTGAGTTTTCATAAGAATATTAAGAGTTGCTGAGGTGCAACCATTCAACAATATTACTGTGTCAGCCATGTTACAAAGATCTATATACCATGCATCTTATAAATTATTTAACACTTTATAATAATGTGACTCAATCTATTTAATAACAGAAAAAAAATATATATATATATATTTTGTGTTCTCATTAACATTAGGATAGGATCAAATTTGATCGTAAATTTTCGGTCCTAGAAAAAAAAAAAAAAAAAAAAACTATAATGGTAATATTTATGATTTATCAATTCTAGAAATAATATATCTTTAAAAACTTTTCACAAACATACCTTGCAAGGTGTATAATTTACGAAGATAATGTATGGCTATGTATATATAGGTATTAATATATAGTAATAAATTAATAATAATGTGATATAACCAACAGTAGTTGGCTTGAGTGGATTGGGGCTCTAGTCGCTTAAGCGAGGTTTCGGATTCGAGCCTTGTATATGCAAAAAACTGCTTTGGAAGAGTCGTCATTAATTGCCCATGCAGATCCTCGAGGGAGATTAGTCTTGGGTTCAATGTGGCCTCAAGATACCCGGTAATTCCAAAAAAAAAATTAATAATGTGATATAACATGTCGTGAAGTTGATTTTTGGTTAACTATAGCAAATAGAGAGGTGGACTTCAACATATATTCCCTGCACATAAAATGAGATCCAGTTTGCTAAAAGAAAAGAATGTATGCATCCACAGGTCGGGTCCCTCTCCAAGATTTGGACTCTACTCTACAAAACAAAACAAAACTAATAATAGTAATAAACAGCCTAAGAATAATAGTAATAGTAATGATAATAACAATAATAATAATAATTTGATGGCACACAGAAAGGGCAGCAGCACGTGACAATGAATGCAGTGATGAAGCATGTATTGGGAATAATATGATGTACTACAATTATTACAATGTGGGTAGGCTTGAAGCTTGATGTTATGCTATGCTATCTTGTCACTCCTATTGCATTGCACCCAGGGCGGATGCACATTGAATCTAACAGTGGCACGAGATACCATTCAAATTGATAAAATTGTTATTTTAAGTATTAATAAAATTAGATTTAACTTAATTTTGCTTTGTGCAATGATTGATTTTTTATGGTGATACCACTATAATCAATTATGACATAGTCTTTTTCAATAGTTTTTGTATCTTGACTATCATTCTTAATTTTAACATAGTTCTTATTATTTTTGTGATACCACTGAAAAAAATTTTTGGATCCGGCGATGATTGCACCCCTCTCTACTGTGTCTCTTTGGGACAATTCCTTAATCAAACCTCATCAGATTCTCTTTCTCTTATTACAAAATTACAAAAAACCCGTGACATTCTTGCTTTTGTCTTTGCTTTTCATTTCCCCTTCATATTATTTCACATGATCTTATATGATTTCTACAGACATTATTCTCTATAGTATTTTAATAAACTGTTATGGAATTTAAAATTTATTATTTTTATATATGTGGGTATACAGAATTTTTTAGGTGAACCACATGATAGGGTCGAGAGTGACATTTTGAGGTATGGATGGACTCTATAATTTAGGACCATGGTCATTCAGAATTTTAATGGTTCAAAATGGGAGTTTCTCATACTGAAGAAGGGACAAGTGAAATTCAAATCCCAAAATTTGGGGTTAAAAAAATTTAAAGACTGAGTAAATTGTCTCAACCTCTGTTTTTCTATTTATACTTGGTAAATACTTGTATAATACGAGTATCCGATAACTTTTTTATATTCATCATTTTAGTGTTGAAAACAGCAATATTTTCTATGAAGGGTGTTGAGTGTTGACCTTTATAGATAATCATGTCTTGACAAATACTGTTAACATAATTAATGGATAGGACGTGCATGCTATCGATCAAGTAGTTCAATGATTAGTTTTGAATTTATTTAGCAAAAAGCTTTCGGTATAATAATTATTTTATAAAATTACAGAATTTATCTTGGGATTTTTTTTTTTGGCTGAACAGTTTAAACCGGCTAGGAAATGAGTGATAGAAACCTATGCCACACAATTACATATAGAGAATAAAAAAAGAATAGAGAATCAGTGGGGAATCGAACCTCCAACATTTCATTGGAAGTCAAGTATGGACTTAACCACTTTGACTAAATCATCATCCCCATCTTGGGATATTTAATTAAGCTGTAAAACTAAATTTCATTAATCCCCATTATTTATTTAATTTTCAGTAATTATCTCCTAAAATTTTGTATTTGGCTCAATACTTGGAACCGTGTTTCACGGCCTTTGCTGCAATCATTTGGTCATTATTAGAGCCGAAAATTCAAAAAGAGCAAAAAATATCCCAAGAAAAACAAGGAAAAAAAGGTTATTGTCCATAAAAGAAAAGGTAAAAATGGAGTATTATATAGTTATGACTAGGAGGTCTAGTTCTTATTACAGAGTGTAAAGGACAACTTTTTACATCTTTTTAGGCGGATTTTAATTCATTTTAATTTCCCATACGATAAATTATCAGGAAATGTAAAGAAAAGACCAGCTGAGGAAAATACTACCAATACAAGACCACCATACCAAAATACTTCCTATTGAGTACCACCCTATGTATTTAGATTTAGTTTTGAAAATACAATTTGCGAAATGACAAAGTTATCCCTGTTAGAAAATACAATCAAGGTTTGAAATGGAGGGTAAAATTGACAATTCACTATTTGGTCTTGTCATGGTGAGAAAAGAGGACTGCAAGTAATTAATGCTCCTGTTAGCCTCCACTCTCCGTTCACCACTTCCCCAATTCCTTCTCTTGTAACCAACAGACATCCCCATTTCATCCCCAAATAAAAAACTGAAGGCAGCGGTAACCGTCGAATGGGCTCTCCATTTCCCCACTGTATTCTCTTGTTAATCGTCAACTCTCCATTTCCCCATTTCGAGCTTGCGAAAAACAGCAAACAGATAACTCCCGCTCGCGAAAAATGGGCGACTCCTGCTCTCCATTCTCCATTTCTCCTTCGCCACTTGAGCTTGCTTCCTGCGTTTCGAAGACAATCCAACTGAAGAGAAAGGTATGGCGAGTTTTGTGGAGTTAGGATTTTAGTTTCCTTGATTTGTTTTTTTTTTTTTTTTTGGTTAGACGATGTTGAAGGAGGATGATTTAGGGTTTGGGGTTTACGATTTGTTTCGATTTAGGGCTAGTTGTGGTGGTTCGAACACAGCAGCCCCTGTGCTATACTGCAAACGTGTTTCGCCATGGTTTGGTTGAGTTGGAGTGATCTACTTGATTTCGTTTTTGAATTTGTTTGATTTCTTAATCGGTGCAAGAACTCAGGAATCGAAGTTCCAAGATAGGATTTTTCTGGCGGTAGTTGTGATTTTAGTTGATTCGATCTAGATGCACATTTGGTGCTACTTACTAGTTTCATATGCCATTTGAGATTGGTTATTGGTTGAAATTATTTCTTGTAGGGTGAAATCGATTTTGGGTGTTTTGATTGGTTATTGGTTGAAATAATTTCTTGTTCACTGCAATGGATTTTGGGGGTTTTGAATTTCTTTCGGAATTGATACCAATCACATTCTGAAAATATATCAGTGATGTGCATTAAGTTTAGTGTGTTGCCTGTTTGGTCGGTATTAAAGCCATTTAATGATGTTCCGAAAGATCTGCACACTAGCCGTGTGAAAAAAATCGTAATTGAGGAGATGTTGTTGAAAGATTGATGCTCTGCTGTATCGGCTTTAGTATAATTTGTGTTTACAGAACTATGACACTGTTATGCTTGTTGAACAATCCCAGTATGCTTTGTGAATACGAGAGTATGCGTGGTGCATAATAACTAGTCAAGATGTTATGTATTGGTGCCATGTTTTGTTGTGTGGTGCAATGTCCATGATATTGCAAAAAAATTTTATTCTATAATTTTTCTGGTGTTGGGCACGTATATGAATTTAAAGTTGATGATTAGGGAATGTTTCTAAGATAAGAATTTGGTAAATGGGTATATCTGTAGGGTTTGTGCATGACATTGGTATAAGTGAAATATGTTGGCAGGTATCCAGAAATAGCCCCTAAATGTAGGCCGGAAGGGCAGAATACGGCGAAGAAGATTGACAGTGAAGAGAAGAGAACAAAGAAGAGCAACAGTGAACAGATGGAAACGGAGGAGGACACTGGAATGACGAACGGATAGGCTATGATCATATCACGTTGTAGCCTGAGTGTGCTACAAGAAGCAATCAAAAGCATAAATGAGATAATAACGGATGAACAATGGAAGGCAATCAAGTACACTCCATTCTTCCACTTTGCGAAGATCGATTCAATCTACAGCAGCAAGACGAGGCTGCAAGTGTTGGTAGAGTGCTTTAATGCAGACTTGGGAGCTTTTATGTTTGTAGAGGGATTTTTAAGGTAAAGTTTAAAGCGTGGGAGTACTCTGTGGTGATGGGGCTATAGCACATGGGCATGCACGTCCACACGAGGTGTGTGCTAAAATTTAAGTTCAGGGAAAAGTATTTCAAAGCGAGCAAGACACTAAAAAGGCCGGAGATACTGGAGCTGATGTGTAGCTTGGCCGGCACGGAGAACAGTCTTGATTTTATGGTACACGGGGAGACTGGGGAAGAGGCAGCCCGCGAGGAGACATCAAGCAACGAGGGGGAGGACAAGGACTCTGTGTCCGACCGAGAGTAATGCGGGCGTGAATAAAAAGGTGGTCGTGAAGAAGAAGCCCGCTATTAAGGGAGCTAACAGTGACCATTCGGAGTACGTGGCAGAGTCTTCCGCGAGCATCGGCGACAGCGAATTGTTGAGTATTGATAGTTGATGGATTGATAGTACTGTTATATTGGTTGAATACTTGGTTTAATGGTGTTCCGATGAATTGTTGGTATTTTGCTTCTTGATGAATGGTCCACGGTTGTATCTGGACAATTGTGTTGTTCTTGTTCATTTATTGGTACCGTGCAATGTGATGAATGATATTTTATGTAGAACAGTCGTATTCGCCTTTAAAGAAAGTACTGTTGGTATTTATTTTTAGGATGATTGCAAACTTTGTTCAGTAACGGTGTCAAACCTTGCAATAAATTAATGGTGTTCAATGGAATCATACCATAAACACTACTACATAGATTTCCTTCAAGTATCATTAATTGGTTCATAAAACAGTAGTTAAGAGTACCAAAATAAGTGATGTGGATAATCTTGTAACATAATGTTTGGTGTTGAGCTGGGTGATGTGTATAATCTTGAAACCAAAGTAATGTGTTGGACTAAACTAAATAATCTTGATAATCTTGAAACACAATTCACTATGTTGAACTAAGTGATGTTCCTACAATGGTTTATACAAGTTTAGTATATTGTATAAATCGATACGGATAATGGTTGGGAATGTTGTTCCTACAAAGGTTGAAAATTGTTAAAAGGAAGCCAATACAGTAAATTCCAATCAATAAGCTACTACAACACCCTTAACAACAATAAACATTATAACGGTATGAATCGGGAAAGTTAATGATATGGATCGGACACGACAATGGTACTGATTTGGCAAAAAGAATGGTATTATACTCTACAATAATTAGTATTTTAACTGATCCAAAGAGTTTATCTTATAAAATTGCAATTTGGAACCGAAACAGTTCCAAATTGCATCTTGATGTGACCCAACGTTGAAGTCTAATTCGCCTTCAATAATCATAGTGATTTAGTGGAATCAAATAAAGAAAGATATCATGTGTAAGTGAGTAAGAATCTATAATGTAACCATTCCATTCACATACCTAAGTACCCATCCATTCAAAACATCAATGCAGTAAACATTCTTACTGTGTTTGTTTGCCATGAGTGATGCAATTATTTTCCTGTGACCATTTCATGTGATCACTTATAACCATACGTGTTAAACAATAACTTGATTATTTTTTACTTCTTAATGTGTTGAACAACAACCATATTTTCCAACAATTGTTGGTATTATTTCTCTATTACATTAGTGTTTTCGTTACCGGTTGACTTGTATTTTATTGGTCATTATGTTCTGTAAATTCCTGTAAAGTGTAAATATGATGTGCACATCTTTTGTTCGTGTACCACGTCATCTGAAACCGATCATTTCATTGTATTAGAAATGGTATCATATATCGAAACCTTCCTCATACATGATAGATTCAAATACTGAAACCATGCCGAAGAGCGATACAATGATTTGCCACGACCTTCCGGAAATGATGATGATTCTAAACCTTTGTCCTACTCCCTTTATTGCATTAGCCCATATAACCCTCTGATCCTCTCGTCCTCGGTATCTCCGTCGTCCAGGTCATCCTGTGCTACCGTGGGTTCCCTGAGGTACAAGTTACTTCCAAGTAAAAAAACTAGTTACATTCAGTAGCCTTACCAGTTATGTGCACATCTAACATTATTCATATGCGTAAACTATACTAGTGTTGTGTACAGAAAACACCGATGTTGTTACCCACTTCCATGTTTCAAGAATCATGGTCTTATTTCGCAGATTGCCAGATACTATTAAAAGATATAGCTATGATCGTAACCAAGCATCATTAACGAAAATAATATCATTCATACTCTCACATTTAGCCAAATACTAAAAGTAATGAGCTCAATGCAATTTCATAAAAACCTTACATGATCGTGTTTCTTACTTCTTCCCAGTCCATCACTGTCATCTTCCCAAATGCCAGTCCCTTTGCTCGATTCAAGTTCGACATCCGTCTCGCATCGTCATCATTCATTATCTCCATTTTGTAACCCCCGTCGGGTTCATCGTAGTGGAGCGTGTGTGTTGTTGAACATACATTAACCCATTTCTCCATCACCTTTCCATACACATTCGCAAGGGCATCGTCATCCCTTATCCGCACGAGATGGGCTTGTCCATTGTAATGGCAAAATAGCATGACATCTCGCCCACCCCCTTGCTGCCTGCTTTCCATCTTCCTCACCGCTACCCACTTTCGAAAATCCTGTAGAAAACCCTAATTTACAGCCTCCCCAAACCCTAACCTTCTTCCAGCCCTAAACCCTCTTAAAGCCTTCTTCTTCCACCCACCAAGCACGCCCATCAAGCACGTGAATCTACTCCCACCTTGAAATATTGGAAAACGAAGCCAGACCGCTTGTTGCGCTCTTCCGCCTGAAAAATCCGATAATGGAGGTCGCCGCCTTCGTTCCCACCCTTCCGTCGTCGTCCTGGAGCTGCTCACTGCAAAAATGGGAATAATGGCGTTCGTCGGGTCCGAGGAAGAAGAAGAAACGAGAGTTTGAATCCCTCAATGGAAAATTCATTTTGTCTCACTCACTCCACCTGTCACATCATGTATTCAGAAAAGTACAAAAGGTAAGGGTATTCTTGTCTATTCACAATGATTTACATTATTCATTTAAAATAAATGGTGAGGTCCTGATTTTGAATGTATTTCGTATATTGGTGTTAATACGGAATGTATTTGGTATGTTGGTCTCGTATTGGTAGTATTTTGTGGTTGTGGCCTTTTTTAATAAAAAGCCCATAAATTATCCTTTTTATATAAAATACCCAAGCAGTTGTAACTGGTCAAGGCCTAAATAGTGTATCATATTTTGTCCTAATTTTATTTGAATCTTGTCCCAAACCAAATTCTGTCCATTCTTCAAGTAGAGTATTGTGACGTTCTGTTACAAATTTGTAGTCAAAGAACTTTCCAACAAATGTTGCTCTACGTGAATAGCATCTTGTCGGTCCTTGTTCTTATTGATTATGAAATCTAAGTAATGAATAAATACTTATAATTCAATAGAAGTGATAAGTTGAGTTATCAAATATATTTTTAAAGAAAATGGGAATCCACATTGAGTCCATGATTCACTTTCGAATCAGATTAGTCAGCTCAATGTTCCGAACACTAAAGTTGATACTCAATCGCATTACAAAGAACAAATAAATAAATAAATGAAAATGTGAATGTAAAGATGTAGTGAGAAATGGAATAAGTATTTGGTCAAGTGGTCAAATCCCTTGATTTCTAATTTTCAGATTGGTGGTTAGATTTCCGACTCGGTTCCTATCCATACCCTATGCTCTTTTGTAATGTGTGCGGTATGAACTCCTAGCATCTATTTCCTAGCATATCTATATTGTTACGCAAAAAAAAAAAAAGAAAAAGAAAAAGAAAAAAAGAAAACAGAGAAATGAAAAAAAGAAATTGTAGTGGGGAAGTTAGCGGCAAGGAGTGGTTGTCACCGATTTCACATGTACCAACCATGGCTTTACTAATCCAACAATATTTTTAAATCCATAAATGTAACAAAGATAAGTCCATGGTTATTATGTTTTATACGTCCAGCGGATCTACATATATTCATGTAGTGACACATGATACTATTTAAATTAATAAAATTGCTTTTTTAAGTTAAATTTGTTTTATATGTGGTTCTATTTAGCTTGGTGCAATCATCATTTAATTTTTATGGTGATACCACTGTCATCAATTCCAACTTAGTTTTTCTCATGTTTTTTTAATTATAACTATTATTTCTACTTTTTGTAATATCACTCATAAAAATTTTTGGATCCACCGTTGCATTCATTTCATTTTTCTATTTATTTACCGAAATGAGTCGTGCGGTTAACATTTTGACCACAACGTCGTGTCTTTAATTTATAGACATCTACTCATGCACGCTATCGCAGGGACCAAAAAAGCAAAGACAAAATAATTATTCCAGAATGCACACATAGGTAAAATAGTAAGTATTTAAAAGGAAAATGATTGCTACAAATTAGTATAAAAACATTTCAAAACTGAAAACATGTATATGTAAAATATCTTTAGTATTTATTTATTTATTTATTATTATTTTTGTAAATTACCGGGTGAGGCTACAAGACTAATCCCTCGAATATTTGGTAGATATTGAATTGCATCTCTCAAAATAGAATTATACATACACATATGCTCGAGCCCGAAACTTTAGGTTAACCTGCCAGAGCCCCATACTACTTAAGTCAAACTGCATTTGCTAAACATCTTTAATATTTGGAGTATCCCATATAACTACTATTTTTTTTTATTATTATTATGTATCATTATTATTACTCCACTTTTCATTAATATTTTGATTTGACTTATTACAATAGAGTGGTTGTTGAGTGATCGAATATGTGTGTCAAAGTTTTTTTTAACATTAACACTCATGTTATAAATTTTCAAACTCATTTAATCAAAATGTATTATTCGTTGTCACCAAAAAAAAAAAAATGTACTATTCGTACTCATATGTATTTAAAGTAAAAATTACCAAATATATTAAAATCTTACACCAATTCTAAATACTTAATCCAATCCAATCCTAAAACCCTACATATACAACGGTAACTATATGTAGATAAATTTGAAATGAACTACTGATGTATAACAAACTCCGTATATGTTTGGATTAATTAATAAGCAGATCTAAGAGTAGATTTGAAATTCACCACATTCATTTAATAAATACTTCCTCCATCCCCTTGTATTGTCCCATTTGGATTTTTTACACGATAAATGATATAAGTTTGACTTAATTTTTTTATAGTAATTATATACTTCCTCAGTTTTTCTTTATTTGTTCCATTGGAGTTTTGTCTACTATTTACACCCACGTTTTGACCTAAATTTTTATCATAGTTTTACAAATTAAAATATAGTGAAGTGAGATCTTGTTAGATTCGTCTCGACGAGTAGTTTTTAAATATCTAATTTTTAGATTTTTTACTTGTACTGAACTTGAGTTATTAATAGTTTAAAATGTGAATTGGACTGCGTGTACTGTGGGTCCATAGCAGATATAAAAAAACAGAGGAAGTATATAAATATAAAAGTATATAGTCGAGTTACCCTGTTCTCTTCGCCTGAAATAAGGTGTTCTGATCTGAATTTTATAAGATCTGGTTTGATCTGAATGTTTCTAGTCTGATCTGATGGATCTGGTCTGGTCTGGTCAGATCTGATCTGATCTGATTACATCAATATATATAGTGTGGTCTGATTTGATCTGAATGGGTCTGATCTGATCTGATTTGATATGGTCTGATCTGATCTGGTCTGATTTTAATAAGAATAAGTAATAAGTGCAGGAGAACATGCTCTTAGATCTTGTTGGATTTATTTTCTCATATAGGTTTAGAATATATATTTCATAGTTTTTTTACTTTTACACATTTTAAGATATTAACGGTTAAAAAAATACATTGGATTGCGTGTCCAAAAATTTTGAGACAATACTAATGGGAAAGAGGGAGTAATTATCATGAATTTAAAATAACCCTTAAAATTGGCTAATTTGAACTCTATTCTTCCAATCCAAATACTTGAATCCAATAAACATATTTATTTATATATTTATCAGAACTTAAGGGGCGTTTGGAATGACTTTTTTTGAGGTGTTTTTGGTTTTTGCTTTTAGCAAAAGCACTTTTGATGAAAAATAGTGTTTGTTTTGGCTTTTTAAAAAAAAAGCAAAAGTACCTCGAAAAGCTGCAAAAGTTCTTCTGGGAAAAGTAGCCCAAGGGTGCTTCTCCGAAAAGCAGAAGCCAAAAACACCTAATTATGCGTGCAAAATTATAAATGCCCCTACTAATTTATTTAAATTACACTATAAATATATACTTGGGATGTTTGGGAGTCAGCGGATCCGCTAGCAGATAGCAGATTCAAAGAGCAGATTGTCTCACAGTTCTCTTTCCGAATCCGCTATCCGCTAGCGGATCCTCTAACTCACAAACATCCTCAGTTGTAATTTACACATTTTAAAAGCACTTTTCACTTTTACACATCAAAACACACTTTTAAAAAAAGTTGCATTTCAAATATTCCATTCAAACACAAAAGTTATCTGCTTTTGCTTTTAGCTTTCATTTCTGCTTCTGTCTATGACTTCTGCTTTTTCAAAAGTCAATCCAAACGGGCCTTAATCGCATATGATTTCGAGAATTTCTTTTCCACATACACATTCAAACCCAGCTAATGCTCTAGCGGACTCTTTTTTCTATTTTTTTTATTGACACAAAATTTCATATGAGTTATTAAGTGGGTGCTATTTTAATTTGTGTGGCATGGGTCCCCACAAATCCTTTCTCAACACTTCAATGGCTCCTAAAAAAAAGTGGGTGCTATTTTTTTTTAAGAATATATTTTTTATGAAAATGGTTGTTACTAATTTATTTTTTCAGCCACCAACTTTTAATCCAGCATCGACACGAAAAATTCACAGTACAGGATAAGTCATACTAATATAATATCCTTATAATACTACTCCCTCCGTCCCAGCTAACGTGTCCTGTTTGACTTTTTGACACTGTTCATTGTTCTACTTTGACTCGATTTTATTGCATGTATATATTTGGAAAAAATAGTCGAGTTGGATCTTGTTAGAATCGTATTATCATGTAGTTTTAGAATATATATTTTACATAATTTTTTGTTATACACGTTTTGAGATATTAACGGTTGAAAAAGTGTCTTGGATTGTGTGCAAAAGTGAAACAAGACAAGTTAAGTGGGACAGAGGGAGTATTAATTAAAAGTGTAATCATTTCACTTGTATTGATTGTCGTTTGGGTTGGCCCCACTGTGTTGAAACTTGAAAACCTTCCTATTTTTCCATGTAGACAATTTAAACCTGTTGATTGCACAAAATGATGCTTAAATTAGAAAAATAACTAGTAAATAACCCGTCGAGATTCGACGGGCATAATTATATACTCCCTCTGTCCGAGGCAAGATATCTGGTTTGACTTTTTGGCACTGTTCATTGTTTAACTTTGACTCAATATTATTTCAAGTATATGTTTGAGAAAAAATAATCGAGTTGGATCTTGTTAGAATCGTATAATCATGTAGTTTTATAATATATATTTTACATAATTTTTAGTTGTATATATTTTGAGATATTAACGATTGAAAAAGTGCATTGGATTGTGTGCAGAAATGAAACAAGACATCTTAAATGGGACAGAGGGAGTATTTTATATAAAAATGGGACAGAGGGAGTATTTTATATAATATATGTACTTATATTGCATAAAATAATAAAAGTATAATGGCTTGAGTTCTCACCTAAAGCGAGCCAGATTCCATTCAAAAAGTGCTCCCACCTGTGGACACTAATGAAAATTACTGTCAATTCTTTCTCTCTCTCTCTCTCATATTTGGCTCGTCAATCTTTCGATTATATTTCGAGTAATGAAAAATATGTAATGATTTTATATCTATTTGAAAGAGGATGTATATAATAATATAATTTAACTATTTGTAAAACTAACTAAGATGTTGTTTGAATGTGCGTTTTAAAAAGTGCTGCAACGTTTAGAAAACGGATAATCAAATCATTGTTGTAACAAAACGTGCTGTAGAAAATTAAGTGTTTGGATGAGTTTATGCTGTTTCAAATCGCAATAATCATATAATCATTAAAAAGTATTTGGATTTGCGTATTTCATTACCCCAAATGCACAATATAGTGAAATCTATTTTTGCCTAAACGCAATTTTCTTGCAGCACCAAAATTTAGCTGCAAGAAAATAGTTTTTCATTCCCTTAAAACGCAAATAATAAATTATGAAAATTAGTACACAAACATGATTAACTGATTATTTGTGTTTTGCAAACGCAATAATCAGACAATCTGTCCTAAACACACAAACAGACACCCTCTAAGAAATCATATTATACCATTTTCTTTAGCTTCTGTGGCTTATCCAGTACAAACCTAAAAATCAATAAAAATAATTATTAAAATAATATTTTTATTTGATTTGAAATTTATTAAAATAATATTTTTATTTGATTTGAAATTTATTAAAATAAAACAAAATTTAAATATAAGTATTAAGTATAATATGAAAAATTCCCTCACAAAAATTCCATTTCTCAAAATCTCATTGGTATTGGCTAATATAATACTATCTTTAAAAATGTCTAAATTTGAAGTTGTGCAGTTTATATTTGTATATGTACTCTTAAAAATTGTCGCTATAGGATCACCCGTATAATTTATAAGAATATCATACAAAAATGTCACATCTGATTATAGATTTTCAAAATCAATACCGGCCTTACCATCACCTACATCAAGTATCCATTTTATTGCAAATTTTCTATCATATATAATTTATATATACTATTTAGTATATATTTATATACAATTAGAATGATATTGTAACACCCCGATTTAATTAACACGTGATTAATTTAATTAATTGTGGTTAATTAATAAAGGATTTACTATATGGATATTTTGTAGGTATGATTTTAACAAAATGGAAGAATAAGTGGGTTCAAACCCACAAAAGAATAAGAGCTCAAGTGCTCAAATGTGTGCAATGTGGTCAATACAAGTGGTGTAACCCATTAACCCACCTTCCGACCCGACCCATCCTCCAAACCGGGTTGACCCACATCCCTTATAATCCCCAAATCAGCCCCCTTAGTCCATTTTTCAGATTTCACAATGGAGACTAGGGCTTATTCCCGTTTTTGAGGAGACAAGAGAAGAAATGGAGTTCTTGTGAGAGATTGAGCAAGTTTGAGCTCAAATCTAGCTAGGGGATTGCTTGTATATGTCTTGGTAAGTGATTTCCACACCTTACAACTTGTTTTTGATGAGTTTTGAAGTGGGTTTGATGGTTGTTGTTGGTGGTGACGGGAATGAAGGTTTTTGGATGGATTTTTGTAGTTTTGTGCAAATTGGAGCTTGATTCCTTGTTTGGGAGCTACATTGGTGTTGGGGGAGCTAAGGTCAGTCCCTTGGCTTGTTCTTATTGAGATTAATTTAGAGTTGTAGCTCATTTTTGGGTGCATGTTGATAGATGCCCTTGTTTGGTGGATTCTTGTTGATTTTGTGGCCAAATCTTGTAATGTAGCTTGCTTTGGTGTTTGGAGAAGCTTGGAAGCTGAGGTTGAAGGCTTGGGGACTCCAAAACACAAGGCAAGAGTAGGATTTAGCTCAAAGTGGGGGAAAATTGGAAGAAAGGGGTGAAAATCGCGGATTCTGCCCCTGTTTGGTGATTCAGAGGCGCCACATTGCCTTTGCGGCGCCCAAAAGTGGCCTGGAGCGCCACTTCGGCGCCCCGGACCACAGAGCCTTCAGTACAGGCGCCACATTGCCTGTGTGGCGCCTAGAAATAGGCTTAAGCGCCACAATTGGCGCCACCTGCGCACCCAAAAACTCACAAACTTGAATCGGCTCTAACTTACTCGTTTCTAATCCGATTTTCGCAAACCATATATGAATCTGACCCTATTCGAAACGAGGATTTCAAATATGCATTCAGATTTCAGAGATAATAACTCTTCAAAAAGTCAAAAATTGGAATTTGTAGTCCGGGGTGTCACATGCGGGCCCGATTTGCTGTTTTCTTCCGTTTTTCATTCCCCTTTCGTATTTTATCATTTCTTACTCGTTTTTAAGCGTCAAAAATGTTATAACATGTTTAAGAATTGTTGGAACACATTTCGTGGTTATTAATGTCAGATTTGATAGATCTACCATGCCTTAGCTTAGGATGGGATCTTGCGTTTCTCCTAATTTAATGACGGTGAGTCGCGTGGAATATGCTAGCCGATATGTGGGGTTGGCGACCCGAATGCTGAACTTAGTCGTTGGACTTGAGAATTATTTTAGTATGCTTTCAAATCTAGTGATTGGGCATGTGAATTATGATTATGAGAATTATACAATTTATGCTTCCGAGTCATGAGATTGGGCATGTGTTCGACATTATTATGAGTTGTGACTTTATGCTTTCGAGGATACAAATATCATGTCTATGCTTTCGAGTGTTAACTGGGCAAGCTTGATTATTTGATTATCCTGGGCATGTTTATTGTGATGATTTTTTGTTATGCTTTAGAGAACTATGTTCTGGGCATATAAGCTTTCGAGAGCGAGATGCTCTGGGCCAATACCCGCTAGATGTAGTTCGATCTTTGGGGATGCCACTCCGTAAGTCCACTTGACCCTTTATGCATGTAGTGCTCGCGGCGGGGGCACTGTAGGTATCTCTTCCGACCATTAAGGTGAGGTGGAGCCTTAATGGGGAAGAATGCCGGCCATGGTATTAGGATGCGCGCTAGACATACTTATGTGCTGCATTTAGGATAGATAGACACTTTAGGTCATACCATTCATCTCATCATCCATCATTCATCTTATTATTATTTCGCAGTGTATGACGTGGTTGAAGCATCGGTATGGGACGGTGTGATATTTAATTATTAATTTAATTATGCTATTATAAACTGTTAATTAACCTCTAAAATCTTGATCCCTGTTTCCCAGCTTTTCCTACTCTTGCTCAGTACTTTATGTATTGACACCTTGCATTTTGTCTTTCTTATAGATACTCCCGAGGAGGACGCAGAGCATGATCATGGTGACGGGTTTGGGACTGAGTGATCTAATAGGACTGCATTATTATGTTGTTGACTAATATGCTGTATTAGACCATACGTTATCTTTATGTGACTTGACTGATATTTCTGAGTATTACTATGAATTGGAATTGGTCTGTGAACCAATCATTTGTTATTCCTCTTTGTACTTGATATTTTGGACAAGTAGACGTGAGTACCGAGGTGAGGTACTGTATGAGGCTTGTAGCCGAGTTGTTATGATTATATGATGGACTTGTTTCTGTTGCTTACTCTGTTACTCTGATATTATGATGTCTTGCATTTTCTGATTACCAAGCTTCGTGTTATCAAACTTAAATTGACTGGCCAACAGTTTAAGGGAGGTAACACGGCAGTGACGTCAAAAAAATTGGTTTAAAATTTTTGGGGCGTTACAGATATAATAATTATAAAATATATTTTTTTTGCGATTAGCAACTATATAATTGTATATTAATTTTAGGGGAAGTGATATATTTTTGTAAAAAGATAGCCTATATATACATTAATTAATATGTACAAATTTTTTTCTATATATTCATTGATGTATCTTTTAATAATATAAATTTCATATATATACTGCGAATTCCATATAAATTGTAAATTAAATACTCCCTCCGTCCCACTTAACTTGTCTTGTTTCACTTTTGCACACAATCCAAGACACTTTTTCAACTGTTAATATCTCAAAATGTGTATAACAAAAAAATATATAAAATATATATTCTAAAACTACATGATAATACGATTCTAACAAGATCCAACTCGACTATTTTTTCCAAATATATACATGCAATAAAATCGAGTCAAAGTAGAACAATGAACAGTGTCAAAAAGTCAAACAGGACACATCAATATATCTTTAATATGAATAAATAAATAAGATGTGCAATGTACATTTTGATTACATCATTCACCACACCAAAAAAAAAAATATAACCAAAATTATGATTAAACCTACACAAAATTATCGATATTACAATATGATCATCATATTGAAACATAAATGCAACATAATTCTTAGTTGCCAGTGCAGAACCTCGTCCTAATAATCCTATGGTACAAAACCTGAAAACGCATATTCATTTTATAATAATCCTATAGTGTAAAAACTCAAAATCTATAAATAAGTAATAAATGCAGCAATAAAATCTAAAATAAATAAAATACAGAATAATAAAATATAAAATAGATAAAATTTTTCAAATCTTTTTAAAAGTGAATAAATCTCTAATGAATAAATACATAAATAAATACGAAAATCTAAAATGAGTAAATTTAAAAATGCAAAATAATATAGAGAAAATAAAAATGCAAAATTTTAAATTTTAAATCATTCAAATATATTTAAAAGTGAAGATGGTTGGAATTTCCATATAAATTGAAAATTCCATATATTTTAAAAACTGAAAATCTTTAATGAATAAATAAATAAATACGAAAATTAAAATTAATAAATTTAAAATATAAAAATCTATAAAAATTAGAAATTTGAAATGGAGACACCACATTAAATTTAGGATGTGTTGTTCACTAATGTTTTAATATATATAATAATATATATAGATTATTGCATTCTTTTTTCTTTTGAAAACTAGTATATTATTTATGAAGTGTTTTTTTTTTTTTTTTGTTGATAATTACTTTTCGAATTGCTGAAGAGAACACTTATATTATATAGTAGTAGTATAATGGTAGGTTTAAAAATTAAAATAGTGAGTATATGTGAACAAACATTATTATATGCATCAGTGCAAGACAATAAAATAAACGAATAATAACAACTCCGTTTACCAGAAATTAAAGTTGTCAAGATTCCCATTTGGAGGATAGATCGAAACATAATTGGTAATGTTGACTGCACAGCGTAAGGTAACAAGTTAGAGGTGAATGAAGGAGATCAACTGATCAATTTGATGAATCTTGAAAGAAGCTAATTAGTAAAATATACTGTACATAATGGGAAATAAAAATACGTGCAGTAGAGCATACTCAAAAGCACCTATTTGTTTTTGCTTAAAATTAAGTCATGCGTTTAAAGCAGTGGGCCAATGCAAGATTAATTAAGGCATTATATTCCATTATTAATTTATCACTATATATTAGTACTTTAATCTTACTATTAGTTTATTTATAATGATAATAATAATATTATGATTGTTAATATTTTTTCAGGATGCCTTTGCTCGATGATGTTATTACAGTATATTCGACAGTAACTTGGCTTTTCTAGGATGTTTTTTTAGGACCCTTGATGCACCTTACCTTTCCACATCGGATACGTTTTGTTTACAATATTTCTATTTTTCTTCTAGCTTTATGTCTTTTTTATCATCATGTTAATTACTCATCAAATAGAGACTTGCAGGAGCGATTTGAAGATCATACAATACCTGCAAATCCACACACACATTCTATTTATTCCATCCAATTTTGCTTTGCATTTGAATTGCATTAAGACAAACCCCATAAGTGACCTCGATCGACACTACAAAAAATATACTAGTACATATAATAGTAACACTCTCATGCGTCATGTACAGTTGCATCAAAAAGTGTTGGCAGGAAAATTCATTGACGATGACAATTAGTAAATCATGCATGCATGTGTCGTGTGCGTGTGTGTTGAGAAAATTGTTGACAAACTAATTAAACCATGCATCTGACATTCTGATGATCGATGTGAGTTTTGATAGGAAAATTGACAACTAACCTTCGGTAAGCATGCATGTTTGTGTTGAGAAATTCACAACCAACCATGGCTGCTGCTCACTAGCTTCGCTATTTAATTAGGTCATAGTTTGGTGGTCTAATAATACAACACCGTCTTTGCTTCGTCGTAAATGGACTTGGATAAACTAATACTCCTAGCTAGTATTTATATTTATATCTAGATCCATGTATATTTAATTTCGCATTCATGATTAATGTTCCCTTTTTGAAAACGAGAAAAAAAAAAAAAAAAAAAAAAACACCAAATTCCAGGATGAAGACTTGACCTAGTAGTCAAGTTTCCTGACTGACAACCTTTAGGTTGGTGGTTCGATTCCCTACTCGACCCACATCCCTCCCCTTATCCTTATTTAATTTGTGTGACATGTGCTTCCATCAACCATTTCCTAGTCTGTATAGCTTGTTAAAAAAAAAAAGAGTATAAATCAATGCTAGCTAGCTGGGATTTGAGGAACTATCATCATCTTATAATATGGGGATGAGGACTTGTCTAAACAACCAAGTCTTTTCATTCAAATATTCATATTCGAGGTTTAATTTTTCATCCGATCCTTTATCCATCATCTTTATTGGAGTACTTTGTAATTTATGTGACCCATCTGGCTTCTTCGAAAAAATCTATCTTAATATAATTACCCATCGCCGATCAACCGCATGTCTGGCTTGACAAATAGCTCGTACCTTTTGATAAAATATGAAATTTTACATTTTCCTTTATTTTTTATTTTATAAAATTACATTGTACACAGTGGCGTATCTAGAGGGCTTGAGGGTGGTCACTTGCACACCCTCAAAAAAAAAAAAATCATATATTTTTATTTATGTATTTATATGTATATATCTAATATATTTATACTTATATTTATTATATAATATATATGTGTTTATATATATTCATATTTATATTTTTATGTATATTCTTATTATTTATTACATATATCCATATTTTTTAATTAATTTAATTTTACTTATTTAATTTGATTCGTTAGTTTAAAAACATCTTCTATATCTATCCATTCTTCCCTAGATTATTTTCCCAATTTTATTTCTTCAATTAGAAGCCTAAACTCTGAATCTGCAAACACATTTCAATCATTTCTTCAATATTGAACTTTGTATCTTCCATTGAATATAAAATTTGCTTTCTCCGTTCCATTATTTTTCATAAGTTTGTGCTTACTATTAATTAAAAACTTTGACTTTTCATCTATATTTGATTTCCAATATTAATTAGAGAATTTCTAAGAAATTTAAAGTGTTTAAATTCTATTATTTGTTGATGATTGGAATTTCTGCGAGATAATTAATATTGTCAAATCTGAATTGGAGAGTCTTTTATGCGATGAGGATTGTGAAACTCAAATTACGGAATCATATGGGTTATTATATGTTAAAAATATTTTTAAATTTGCACACCCTGATACTCATTCCTAGAATCGCCACTGATTGTACATATTACAACTGTTAGGAAATATTCGGACCGGACCGGATCTCTCAAGCCACCTGCCAATGTCCTGAAACCTGCAAAACAACTCAAACATACACTAACACACAATGTTAGTAACATTTAGGCTCAGAGAGCCCCAAACATAAAAGTAATACCCAACCAGAGAGCATGGAAGCAATCTCTCAACCCAACCACACCTTCATCGCCTCGCCACAATCATGGGCTGCAGATGCAAAAATGTGGAAGCTACAAAACTATTACCGGGAGATCATTGCACTTACCTCAACTTATTATCCAAAGGTGGGCGAGGACCACTTTTATAGGGTCAAACAAGAAACCCTAACCTCACATGGGCCGAGCCCAAATTAATGGGCCAAAAAACCCAACAACAACGATCGTGGAAATATAAATATGAACAATGGGGTCTTAGAGTTGGAGGAGTAATTTGGTGGATTGAATACTTGAAGTGTTAATTTAGGCTTAAAAATAGTTGATTTAGTTAAATTTAAAATCTAACCCAAATTTGAATTTATTTTAGCCCAATAGGTAGCCCAAATTGACAAACCCTAGGCCCAGAATTGATAGATAAAATAAAGGTTTTCATAATTTCGATCGCGTCGCAACTCCGTCCCCCAAACCCTAACCTCCCAAATCCCAACCCCTTTGGAGAAACAAGATAATGGGTACGAGGAAGTCTTCCCTGTCTACTAGTATCTGCAGAATGCATTCGATCTTCGCTGATTGTTTTGCTTTGTGTGTTTTGTTAATGTAGCGAGGATTAAGGTACACGAGTTGAGGCAGAAAACCAAGGCGGACCTGTTCGCACAGCTGAAGGACCTGAAGGCGGAGTTGGCGTCGTTGAGGGTAGCGAAGGTGACCGGCGGCGCACCCAACAAGCTCTCCAAGATCAAGGTTGTCAGACTCTCCATCGCTCAGGTGCTTACAGTGATTTCTCAGAAGCAGAAAGCCGCTCTCAGAGAGGTTTACAAGAACAAGAAGTACTTGCCACTTGATCTCCGCCCTAAGAAGACCCGTGCCATCCGCAGACGCCTTACTAAGCACCAGGTAATATCCCCTACTCCCCAACACGTTGAATCTGGATTCCCGTTGCATCATAAGATCCTTTTTTTTTTTTTTTTTTATTCCCAAGTGAATTTTTTTGGATTGATTGAATAATTGCCTTGGGTTTTTGGGGGTTCTATTTTATGTTTGGTGAAATGGATGCTGGTGTCTGTAGTATCATGATGAATGTGTTAGATTTGTCTTGTTCAAGGGTTCATGCTATTATTTGTCGAATGAGGAATAAACAACACTCTCTTAAGAAACTACACTTCTTTAAGCCATTTTTTGTCTTACAAGATGTAATTTTTATGGCGTAGTAAATTATACAGGCCCTTATATTTTGTGTAATGTGTATGGGAATAGGAATACAATGTAGCCTCCAGAAAGGGTATTCAATAAATGATAAAGTGAAATTTCATTCTTATACTTTTTATATGCCGATATACATTTTTAACGGTTAATAACTTAAATTGTGTACAATGAGAAGTTATAAAAAGTTAACTTGCCTAAAACTACAAGATTAGACGAATCTAACATGAGACTATGTTTTTTCTTAGCTATGATAAAAATTCGAATCAAAGTTAAACAATGAATAGTACAAAAAAAACCATCCGTAACAAAAACACCAAACACCGAGATGGAGGTAGTATTTTGCTTGAAACACCTAGTGAAGATTAATTTGAATAAGGCCACAACTTTCTTCCAGAAGCTTTATATTTTACTTTCATATATTGCCCATCTTTACCAAACCAAGCACTTGAACATTCTAAGAGCTTCTCCGACCGAGTGCAAAAACCCAAAAAATTGTTGGAGTTTGGCCCAATGGAACCTTGAAAATGCATTCCCAGTCATTTTCCTGCAACTCAAAAGCATATTTGAGTTTGTGTTGTTCATAGCACCGAAAAGTTTCTTTTGAGTTTGAGTAGTTAAAAAGAGAATATTCTACTATGAAATATTCTTTTGGGAATGAGTTTAGTGTTTTGGAGATAAAATAATGTTTGATATGATATTTATTCTATTTTTGGTTTGAGATTCGCGTTCTCGGTTGGAGATGGTCTAATGCAATAACTAAACCCTGTATTGCCTTGGTCTTTGATCATTGGTAGTTCTCATGTACATTTGATTTATCCTTCCAAACTTTTTCATTATTCATTTCTCTAGTTAATGCATATTCCCATTATCCACCAATTTGTGCTGGTGTAGCAACTCTTGCTATAGTTACAGAGACTCGTTAATTTTGATAGTTCCTTTATTTGGTGTGCGATTATCTTGTTTGGTTGTTGAGCTTGTGTTTCTCAATCTGGGTTTCTGTAGGCATCTTTGAAGACAGAAAAAGAGAAGAAGAAAGAGATGTATTTCCCAATGCGGAAGTATGCCATCAAAGTTTGAGGTTTAAATTGTGTTTTTATAAATTGTGTTTGGATCCTTTGGGGCTCCATATTTCTACTTCGGCAGATGAATCATTTAGATTGTGTTTCACTTAATAGTAACTGTGACTGGAAATTACAATTTTGTTCAAAAGTTTATTATTCCATTTTGACCACCAGATATTAAAAGAATCTGTAGCTTTCATGTTTCATCTTCATTCCAGAATAATACAGGTATTGGTCAGAACAGTTGAGGACATCGGGTTGGCAAATGGCAATCAAGTGCTGCTCATGTCAAAATAGGAGTAATATTGGGGGCTATCTTGTTCGTTTAGAGATTTAAAGTATGGTTTTTTTCTTGGCAAAATATTTCTAATCCCTCTACTTTAGTTTTAAAGGGTGTACCCAAACCCTTGATGTTTAACCTTCTAATTATTGATTATTGTTCGAGTCAAATATAATATGTGGGGTGGTAGGATTTAAGAACAAAATTTATGCTGTATGTAAATTTCAATAAAATTTGGGGATTAAGTTTTTTATTATTATTATTTAGAAGATAAAGGGCATGTGGATTTGATTAAAAGATTTTTTTTAGGAAATATGAGTAATAGATTTAAGTAATAAGTAATGTTTTCTGGCAGCACATATCATATATAGTATGTGAATCTCCTCACACATTAGGGATGTTTGGGAGTTAGCGGATGGGAGAGAGAACTGTGAGACAATCTGCTCTTCCAATTTGCTATCTGCTAGTGGATTCGTTGACTCCCAAACATAACCATAATATTTCAGCCCAATCTGTTGAAATTTATCCACTCTTCAATCTACTATACATCTGAACAACCCAAAATTAGGCTTTAAATGGGTTCCTTGGGCTTAAAATGGGTTAGATTTCGGTTTGTGCTGTTGGTATTCGGTCATTATAACCGCGGGCCTATCTGTGTTGGTACTATTTTTTAATGGTTTTAGTTATCTCATTGTTATACAAATTCAGACCCCACTGCTTTGTATGGATTTGTAACATGGCGGTGGGTCGCTGGCTTTGTCTACCCCAAAATTCCTTTTATTTTTACTTTTATAAATGTTCCAAACTTCTATACTGTGCGGGGGTTTTGAAAAAAACATCTGGAACAATATGAGTGTTTTACGTTTTCAAAAGGAGTTGTAGAGCTTCCCTCCCAAAAAAAAAAGGAAAAAAAATGGAGTTGTAAAGCACTACTAATTAGTAGTATTAGTTTTTGGGTCGATAGATTAAATCACATCCCAATCATATATGGAAAAAAAAACTCATATCGTCCCATATTTTAAAAAAAAAAATTCAAAACCATCACACAAATATCGTATTAGACGAATCCCGTCCCATAACTACCATAATCATCGCCGAACCGGTCCACGAACCCGGTTTTTTCACTAAACATCACCGAACCCGTCCCATAACTAACCCAATCATTGCCGAATCCATTCCTCCATTAGGGAAGTTATGCGACGGGTTCGGCGATGATTAGCAAAAAAATCCATTCATGGACGGGTTCGGTGATGATTAGGGTAGTTATGGGACGGATTCATCTAATTCAATATTTGTGCGATAGTTTTGGAAATTGAAAAAATTTATTGGACTAAATGAGTTTTTTCTCCATTCATATATGATGGTACTCTTATGTTTTGCTAGTGGAGTTGGTGGCTTCAAGCTATTCATGAATTTTAAGCTTAGTTTGATAGGCTTAATTTTAATTTGGATCAAGTCCACAGGCAATGTGGCAAGTTCGAGCTTAAAAAATACAGTAACTGATTAAAAAGAATTTCTCTATTTTTTAAATTTAGAACGCATACATATTTAAATGAGCTTAAACACTTTTAAATTCCGTCCAAGTTTGAATTGACAAGTCAAGCTTAAATTTAAAATTAAAAGAAGTTTATTTACTAATATTATGAAATGAGTTTCTTTTTATAATTACAGAATGGTGTTCAATTGATCATGCAGTTGATGATACATATGCAGTAAAGCTTTGCTCATGATCTAATTAACCTATGCATGGCTATACATATCTTGTACTGCTGTTTACCAAGCCCTTGTTTCTACATTTTCATGTCGCATTTGAAATGGAATAAAATTACGTCCACCGTCGACAGTGACTCTGGACAGCAATTAATTGTGTCCAAACTAAAGAGGTGGTGTCTGTATTCTGTAGTCTGTCTGTACTTTGTAATGATGGATCCCATCAAAAATTCAAAATGAGGGGCCAACACAATCCAATGACCAAAAGAATAGCTGAATATCATCACTATACGTTATACTACCTCCGATCTTGATTGATGTTTACATTTGGAAAAATATTACTATTCACCTACAGACTTTCACATAAAGCTTTAATATAGTTATACAAATTGAAATATAGTCAAGTGAGATCTTGTTAGATTCGTCTCGTCGTGTAGTTTTTAAATATCGAACTTTTGAAATTTTTACTTATACAGAACTTGAGTTATTGTTGATTTAAAATGTGCATTGAACTGCGTGAAAAGTTTGGATGTAAAAAACAATCAAGAACGGAGGAAGTATATTCAAATGAATTCACATCACATCATATATACATATATATAAATATATTTAGTAAATAATGGAATAAATAAGTTGGTAAGTCCAAAGTCATATAGTATACTCGATATAGTTATTGCCTACCTCAGATGTGTCCACCATATATTCTTTCCACTACTATACTATATATGCTGCTGAGTTTAGGTTTTCATATTTGATAATTCATCAGCGTTTAGTGTTTGGTCAAAACCCCAATCCTTTCTAATTATATTATTTATTAATATGTACATACAATACTTTTGTGTATATACCTCGAGAATACAATGGCTAATAAGTACATGATTAAATGAATATTCCCCCGGGTTGGAGATTTACCAAAGTGGTAATTCCCCCAACTCCCAACCAATATATTCGAAACCCCACCTGGCCTCCTATCTCTTTCCTTTGTCTCATTTGTAATTGTGTGGCATAGACTTTTACCATCCATTTCCAGGCCTTAAATCACTCTTAAAAAAAAATAATGAATATTCCCCCAATCCTTTCAGACTTTGACTTGACTGAGTCCCAACCAATAAAGTTGCAATTGCAGTTGCAAATGCTATTACTAGAATATTTAAGAATATTGTCTAGTGTGGGCTATTTAATTCGTAAAAAATTACTGTGTAGTATTTTTCTTGCACATTATAGTACTAAATTCAACTCCAGTGCTTCTCCGAAAAAAAAAATTCAACTCCAGTGCACCTCAAATGAATCACAAGTCACGAGTTGATTCAAGAAATGCACTTATTTATATATATATATATATATATATTTAAAAAGAATATTAAATATGAATATTTGGAATTATTTATTGGAAAATATGTATATATGACATTCTAGAATTCAGTAATTTATAATTCGTAGAAAATTAATAGATTGATTATTTTACTAATAATATGTAACTAGTCAAGACTGGAAGGGTATAATTATATATTTTATATATAATACATATACTTATATATATCATATGAAACTAATAAAGAATATATGATAATTATAATTTAATTATTTTCAAAACTAATAGAGAAATCATATTGAACCGTCTTTTTGTGGCTTCTCCCTACAAACTATATTTTATTTAATTTGAAATTTTATTTAAAATTAAATAAATTTAAATAAGTATTAAGCATGATATGAAAATTTTCCTTACAAATTGCAGAAAATTTCACTGTAAACAACATTTCTTGTAGTATTTTGAATTAATCTATCTTAACTAAATATTAATACTCTAAGTCTCATCTTGCTAGTGACACGAGATATCGCAACATATAACTGTTTATTGCTAAAAACTTGTTTTAGAAGATAGAGTTCAACCTTCTTTAATGATTGACATTGACTTTTCTTTATATTCATAACAAAACAAACTGTGAATGAGAATTGTCTCATCTGAAATCGAATGGAGAATTTAGTTAAATCAGACAGGCTAATAATTATTCTACCAATAAAAAATTTTCTACTTTCATAGTTTTCCAAAATTAGTTTAACCTCAATTATATGGTTTCGCATCTTGGTTACTAACAACCTGCTTTCATTGCATAATTTATTTGATGGATCTATATACCTAAAAATAATAACTATACAACCCTCGTTCAGTAGTCCAGAACACTTGATCATGTTTAGATATTCTGATGAAAATATTTCATTGTCATTATCCATGCTTTCATCCTCTTGAAAAATATTTTTAGAATTGAAATATACATTTTCATTTGGAGACAGACATTCCATGATGTAATCATTAATTGTATCAACACATCTCATTGGAATGGGCTAGTATAGTACCTATCTTTTTTTTTTGGGTAAACATTGATACCTATGTGTCAGCAAAAGTGTGTGGGAGCTCAAGCCACACAAATTACAAAGGGGATAAAGGGGACGGATAGGGGCCGGGTGGGAATCGAACCCCTAACCTATGATTGGAAAGCAGAGGAGATGACCATTGGGGTCAAGTCTCATTCCCAGTATAGTACCTATCTTTAAAAATGTCTATATTTGAAATGATGCAGTTTATATTTGTATATGTACACTAAAAAAATGCTTATATAGAATCACTCGTAGAGTTTATAAGAATATTATTCGGAAATGTCACATCTGACTAATCTTCAATATCAATACGGTTTTACAATCACCTACATCAAGTATCCATATTTCAAATTTTTTATATATATAAATTTTATTGTAAACAACATTTCTTGTAGTATCTTGAGTTAATCCATCTTAATTAAATATTAATACTTTGATTCATCTCTTGCTAGTGACACGAGATATCACAACATATAATTGTTCAAAGCAAAAAATTGGTTTCAAAAAATAGAGTTCAACCTTCTTTAAAGATTGACATTAACTTTTGTTTATAATCATAGTAAAATAAAGTGGAAATTTCTCCTTTAAAATCGAATGGGAATTTGGTTAAATCCGACAGGCTTATAATCATTCTATCAAGAATTTTCTACTTTCATGGTTTCCCAAAATTATTTAGCCTAATTGTATAGTTCCGCATCTTGTTTACTATCAATGTACTTCCATTGCATAATTTATTTGATGGATCTACATTCCTTAGAAGCATGATTATACAGCTCTCCTTCAACTTTATTTCATGATTCGGTAATCCTGAAAGCTTGATCATACTTTCTTATTCTGGTGAAAATATTTCATCGGCATTATATATACTTTTATCATCTTGACAAATATTGTTAGAACTGAGATATATCTTTTCATTTGCATACATATGTTTCATGATGTAGTCATTGATCGTATCAATACCTCATTTCTAGGGGCTAGTCTAGCAACATCTTTAAAAATGTCTGGATTTGAAGTGGTACAATTTATATTTATATTATAATCTCAACAATTGTCGGCCTGTAGAGTTCATAAGAAAATCATATTGAAATGTCACACCTGATTGTACATCTCCAAATCACTACTAGTTTGCAATTTTTTGGCATATATGAATTTCATTGTAGATAACATTTCTTATTGTATCTTGAGTTAATCCATCTTAATTGCATATTAATGCTCCGAGTCCCTCTAAAAACCAGTTCTGGAAGGTAGAGTCCAATATTTTTAAAAGATTGACAATAACTTCTATTTATAGTCATAGCAAAACAAACTGCGAGTGAGAAATTTTTCTTGTGAAATCGAATGGGAAATTTGGTTAAATCAAATGAGCTCATAATCATTATACCAATCAAGAATTTTCATTCCAAATAATAAGCTTTGTTTTAATTAGAAGAGAAGTTAAATCATTTTCTGGGGTAATTTTTTGTAGGTAGAATTCTCATCACAATCTAGTGGAATACCAAATCTAGAATGTGCAGTCTTACCTCTTGGAAGAAGTAGTGATGCTATTCCATTGGATGCTATAAGCAATATAATATCATGCCTTCACGAAGGGCTGAACATAATGGTTTCCAGATAAATGTATTGCCAGTTCCACCACGCAAAGGAAAAAGAATCCACTCTCACCACTATCAACTGCAGACATTATCTTATTATAAATATACTTTGCTCATCAATCAACAAAGGTAATAGCTTAGTATAATCTGTCATCATTTTTTCTTATTATAATATTACTCTTCTAGTATTAGTAGATTCTCTATTTCAGACGTTAAAATTTCATCTGGTACCGGCATTCCATAGAAAAGTTTCAAACTTATAGAATTTGCAGCAATTAGCTTTTAAATTTTTACCAAAGCTAGATTTTTTATTTGTTCTTCTGTCAATTACAAATCTGTTAAAACATAGATTAATGAATTCTTTCTTAAAAAATAGATTAAATAAATTTAATTTTCCTTCTTTATTTAATAATGAATATCGCACTCCAATAACTCTTTTTACACCCCATTATTTTATTTATAATATTTTTACGGAAATAGTTAATTTATTGTAAACCAATCATTCACATAATATGAATTTTCACAATTTCCTTAATAATTATAAATGTTTTGTATAATTTTCAATATAATAAAATATAAATAAGTTTCATATTACTAACTCCGTATTCAAATGTTGTTGACATTTGTAAATGTGTTACTATTCACACACAGATTTTCACTTAAAGTTTTATTATAGTTATACAAGTTAAAATATAGCCAAGTGAGATCTTGTTAGATTCGTCTCATCGTGTAGTTTTTAAATATTGAACTTTTAGAATTTTTACTTGTACTGAACGTGAGTTATTCATGATTTAAAATGTATACTAAACTGTGTAAAAAGTGGGTCGGTAAAAAATATTTGAATATAGAAGAAGTATTTATACTTCCTCCGTATCACACTTTTTTTACATACCAACTTTTCGCGTAGTCCAATGCACATTTTAAATCATTAATAACTTAAGTTCGGTACAAATAAAAATTCTAAAAGTTCGATATTTAAAAACTACACGTCGAGATGAATCTAACAAGATCACACTTAGCTATATTTTAACTGTATAATTATAATAAAACTTTAAGTTAAATACAGCTTGTGAATAGTAGCTACTTGCCAAATGTAAAAAACAAACCAATACAGAGGTAGTAGACAATTAGAATGATATAAGTACATATAATATATATAAATTGGAATTCGAAATTCTATATAAATTTTACATTCAAAATCTTTCAAATCTTTCAAATCTTTTTAAAAGTGAACAATGTTGTGGGATTCCGTATAAATTGAAATTTTCATATTCTAAAAATTGAAAATCTATAATGAATAAATAAATAAATGAGAAACTAAAAGTTAGAAAAAATTCTCTCTCTATGACAAATGCTCTCACGCCACCGGCGGCTCCCCCGGATGCCGCCTCTTCTTCCTATGTGTTTTCAAGCGGCCAGAAACCCTCCTTTAGGGACATGGTTCTCGACAACAAGAGCAAGCCACCCACGTCAATCCTGGACAAAGCAGAGGTGGAGAAGTTTGTGAAGCTGGATTTCATCGGCGGCGATCGATTGAAACCTAGAATAACAGTGGACAGCCAGATTCAAGAGCGGTTGTGTCAACCATGGGAGGATGCTCTCATTATCTCGGTTTTGGGTAGAAGGGTCGGTTACTTAGGCCTGAAGGACAGAGTGAAGCGGTTGTGGAAAATGGAAGGAGGCTTTGAAATGCTGGACCTTGATCAGGGATTCTTTCTGGTCAAGTTTGAGAAGTCTGCAGATCGCACCATGGTGATGAACGATGGACCTTGGATGGTTTATGGGAGCTACCTGACCATCTCTCCGTGGAAACCTAGCTTCTCGGCACTCCGAACCCCCCCATGCAGGACCATAGTTTGGGCAAGACTACCCGGACTGTGGATGGAGTTATACGATGAGAACCTTCTGCGTAAGATAGCTTCGGGGTTAGGGACTGTAGTGAAGGTGGACGACTTGACAAAGAAGGTGCATCGGGGCAGATTCGCCCGAGTTTGTGTCGAAATCGATCTCAGGGAGCCGGTTGTAACAAGTATTCTGATCGGAGATGTGTGGCAGAAGGTTCAGTACGAGGGGTTACACCTCCTGTGTTCGTCGTGTCAACATTATGGCCACGGTGACAAGAACTGTCCGGCGAAGGGTGTGATACCGGCGGAGAAGGAAAATGGGGGCGGAAGTCAGGCGGTCCTTGGGGAGCAGGAGTCTGACTTGCATCAAAAAGGGAATAGAGACAAAAAGGTGGTGGCAGGGGTTTTTGGCACGTTATCAGTCCCTGTAGCGGCGGGCAGGGAGGAAAAGGCAGCTCCTAGGGTTGACCATCCCCCTACCATGCATACTGATAAAGACAAGGTGGTGAGAATGGAGGTGGAAGATGTGGTTGGCTCTAAAAAGGAAATTTCTACTCTAGCTGCATCACGTGATCCGGGAGGGTCAAACAAGGAGGATGTGGGCTGCTCTGAGGAAGCACCACCCCAACCGGAGAGTGGGGAATGGATCAAAGTATCCAGGAAGAAACGGAATGGGCCAGATAAAAAGAAAGAAGCAGGAGGTGGCCCAAACCCCTCAAAGTTGGGCCAGACTAAGGGGCCCAATGGGAAAGCAGGCTTCCAAGCTAACAAAGAGGGGAAGCCTTTGAGGCCCATAACTAACACGGTCCAATTGAAAGGAGGGTCTAAGACTAAAGGGAAGCAATCACTGAAAGAGGGGAAATCACCACCGGGGAAAATTTTCTACTCCGATGGGAACGCCCTGCTTGCGAAACGAGCGAGGCCGTCCGAGGAAGTGGAGGGGATATCGCGGAATCCAATCCCGAGCATACCTACTCCTCCAGTAGTAGAGACACAAATGGAGAAGAAGAACGACCCTACTGGTGTGGACATGTCGATGGCCGAGGCGGAGGGGGAGGGAGCAGCAAAAGCTCAGCCTCTTCCGGAGCTGGACTCCAATTGATTCCCTGGTATGTGGTTACCCCTTATTCCTAGTTGTTATATATGGTTTTTACAAACTTCAAAATAATAGCGTGGAACATTGGAGGTGTTATGGGGGTAAGCACGAAGAGATTTTTGGCGGACCTTCTTCGTCAAAATATGCCTGACTTAGTCTTCTTGTTTGAGCCTCAAGCTCAATTTGGTAATTCGCAAACTTCTCTGCTTCAAATTGGGTACTTGCCGATCGTTATTCAAGAAGCAGTGGGGAGATCGGGAGGTGTTTGGGCCTTGCAGCGTGCAGGGCTTCGTATAAAGGTGCTTCCTGATGTTTGTAAAGATCGGATTATCACACTGAAGGTGGGGAGCGGATCTGATCAGTGGTTTGTGCCAGCTATATACGCCAATCCTGGTTACTCGGATCGGAAAACCAATTGGGAAGATTTGAAACAGATTTCGACGGAAGTGGCAGGCCCTTGGTCAGTGATTGGGGATTGGAACCAAGTGTTATATGCGGATGAGGTGCAAGGAGGTCTCCACAACGTTGCCCGGGCCGAAGAGCTGGGTAACCTTCTGCACGAGTGCGGATTGGGCAACACGAACACCCAGGGGGGGAAATTCACTTGGGTTAGGCCGATTGGCCAATCTCGCATTGCTAAGAGATTAGACAGGTGTGTGATCAACCTGGAATGGTTATTGAAATTCCCTTATGGCTTCACCCAGGTCCTCCCTCGCCTTGGATCCGACCACTGCCCGCTTCTGCTTAGGTGCGGTAAGGTGCCGGAAAGAAAGGAAGGAAGGCCTTTTAGGTGGGAAGCAGGCTGGAATAAATTGGAGGGCTACAATTCGACTATAGCCTCGGCGTGGAATCAGCCTGCAGAGAATATTTGTCAGCAACTTGTGAGGACTCAGGAGGTTTCGAGAGCCTTTGGCAAAAAACATGGCCATAACTTCAAATGGCGGAAACTTAAACTCAATAAGAGAATTGAGGGGATCAACAAGGCCTTGGAAAAGGTGGACTCTATTCGGTTGTTGATTCTTGAAAAGGAGCTGAAGAAGGAGCTAGAAGATATTCTTACTCAAGAGGAGTATTACTGGTACCAACGGGCTCGTGAGGATTGGGTCCGCCTTGGTGACCGTAACACGGCGTACTTTCATGCGAAAGCCAAGACTAGGCACCACCATAACCGCATCCATGGCCTCAATCTTCCGGATGGGAGTTGGTGCGAGGAAGGGCAGAGGCTGCAAGAGCATGCCAGAAGTTTTTTCAAGGACTTGTATATGAACAGGCCCTCCCAGGTAGTGGAGGAGAATCCCATGAACGTGATGTGGCCCTCCCTCCCGCATATTTCTAGTGAGGAGGCCATCTCTCTTCAGTCCCAGGTTTCGAAGGAAGAAGTGGATCAAGTGGTGGCAGGGTGTAAAGGCTGCCCGTCTCCGGGGCCGGATGGGTTTCCCACTCTCTTTTTTAGAAACAACTGGGAGCTGACGGGCCAGGAAGTGACTAACTTTGTCAAGCAAGCCTTTGAAGAAAGGAGTTTCTTGCCAGAGATTGCCCAAGCTTACATATGCTTGATACCCAAGATTACAAATCCTTCCTCCATCACCCAATTTAGACCGATTGTTCTGTGCAACACGATCTACAAGATCCTCATGAAGGTTATTGTTAACCGAATTAGGCCATCCCTCCAGGCAGTTATTTCCCCGCACCAGTCCGCGTTTCTACCGGGTAGAGGCGCCATTGATAATGCTATTACTGTCCAGGAAATCCTCCACCACCTGGCTGGCAAAGGTCCGTGTGCCCCCGCGTTGGTTCTCAAAATTGACATTGCGAAAGCCTACGACAATGTCAACTGGACGTTTCTGCATAACTGCCTCAGAGAAATGGGCATTCCAGCAGCCTGTGTTGATTTGATGATGTACTGTGTTACCTCTCCCACTTATTCGCTGTTGTGGAATGGTAGTATTCTGGAGCCATTTAAACCGGGCAAAGGGTTGAGGCAAGGGGACCCCCTATCCCCTTACCTATTCCTTATAATTATGGAAAAACTCTCCATGCTTATCCTGGAGTTGGTGGAACAGGGCCGCTGGAAGCCGATTAAGTTGAGTAGAGGTGGCACTGGGATCTCCCACCTCATGTTTGCGGACGACCTGATCCTAGGGGCTTTAAGTGATCGGGAGAGTGTTAATGCTATGGCACAGGGTCTCAGGCTCTTCGCGGCAGCATCTGGGATGAAACTTAACCCGCAGAAATCCTCCTTGTTTATTTCTCAATCGGTGCCAGCTAGGGAAAAAGAGTGGATCTCCACGACGCTTAATATTAAAGAGGTCGACTCCCTTGGCACTTACTTGGGATTTCCAACGTTGGTGGGCCGTAAACGTATTCGTGATTTTGCCTTTATTCTTGATAGAATGGACGCTCGGTTGGACAGCTGGTCTTGCAAACTGCTAAATAAAGCAGGGAGGATCACCTTGAGTAAAGCTGTCCTCGCTACCATTCCCTCGTACTTCATGCAACTCTTTTGGCTTCCGGAAAATGTTTGCAACGCCATTGACAGAAAAATTAGCCGGTTTATTTGGAAGGACAGGGAAGGAAAAGGCATCCATCTCGTTTCTTGGAGTAAAGTGGCTGCTCCCAAGGAAGAGGGAGGCTTGGGTATCCGGCGTGCTAGACACATGAACTCTGCCCTCCTTGGGAAAGTCTTGTGGGCGTGGATTCATGAGAAGCACAAGCTATGGGTGAAGCTGGCTCATGAGGGAGTACCTGACTGGGAGTTCCCTTATACCCCAGTAACCACAACTCGATCGTTCGTGGCTAAGATTATTTTGAAAATGATCCCTATTCTTAAAGAGGGCTATGAGTTGAGAATAGGCTGTGGAACCTCCTCTCTGTGGTTCTCCAATTGGTGGAAGAAGCAACAACTCGGCCCTTGTCTCTCTTCTATATCCCCTCATGATTTGGAACTAGAGATAAAGGACGTGGTTGTGAATGGAGGGTGGTGCTGGGATCACCTTTATTCGAACATCCCGGACGACATCCTTAAGGAGATATCGACTGTTGTGCCTCCGATTATTCACTCTGAGGTGCCGGACATGTGGATATGGAAAGCCAGCCCTAATGGGAAGTTCAGTGTTAGCTCTGCTTATCGGCTGATTACTAAAAGGGATTACTGTGAGGGTGATTGGAAGTGGCTATGGCGGTCTTCTCTTCCAGAAAAAATCTGCCTATTTCTGTGGATGATTTGCCAGGACTCCATCCCTGTCAACCTTGTCCGGTTCAAACGCAAAATGGCGAATTCCCCATTGTGCACGGGTTGCGGCAATGAGGTGGAAAGCTGGGCTCACAGTTTGTTCTACTGTCCTTGGGTGCATCAGTTATGGACGACCATCCAAATTACCCTTCCTCCGGACTGTGAGGATATACCCAAAGAGGATATTCGAGGTTTTATGCATGGCATTGTTAGAGCTTTTGGCAACATGTTTGTGGCAGCCTTATGGGTGATATGGCTTGAGAGGAACGCCAGGATTTTTAGAAATCAGCATAAACCCCGGTGGCTCCTTGTCAGGGAAATTTATAAGCTTGCGGCAGACCTCACCATGGCGGTCGGCTGCAGCAATGGGCCTCAACGCCAGATTCGCTTTGTCCAATGGAATGAGAAGGGATTTCGGGACACCATCCTGCATGTCGATGGTAGTGTCTGGGGGGAATCTGGGAAAGCGGGAGTGGGCTTCGTGATGAGGAATGCTGATGGTTTATGGATGGAAGGGGGCTGTGGGAACCTGGGCAACACCTCTATTTTGTGTGCTGAACTGACAGCCATGGCGAGGGGGCTAGAGATGGTGGCCGGAAAGGGTGTTCGGAGGGTGTGCTGCTATACGGACTCTTTGATGGGAGCAGGACTGGTAGCGGAACAACCTCCTTTCCATCCTCTGGCAGCGCTGCTTTGCACCATCAAGAAGATCAAGGATAAGTTTGAGGAATGCTCCATCTACCACATCCTCCGGGAGGGGAATAGGGTGGCGGACAAACTAGCCAGACATGGGGCATCAATCGAGGACTTTTACACAACGTGGGCTTTCCCGCCCGATTTTGTGCTAGGGGACCTCGCGGCGGACGAATCCGGAGTGTGTTTCCCTCGGATCTAGTCTTTCTTTTCGTGTTTTTTCTGTGGTGCCTCCTGGCACGGACTTTGCCTCTGGGCTGTATACTCTTTTATGTTCTTGTTTTTTGCTTTGTTCTCTGGCCGTTTGGCTTTGCAAAAAAAAAAATAAATGAGAAACTCTAAAATTAATAAATTAAAAAATGCAAAAATCTATAAAAATTAAAAATTAGAAATGGAGACACCACATTAAATGTAGGATAGTTGTTCACTAATGGTTTTGTTAATATAATATAGATATAGATTATAAATATATACTAATATATGTACTATATTATAATATAATGAATTTTGAGGGGTTGAGAAACCTAAATACTAAATACTCCTATTAGTCAATCTCACCATCCTTACTCGTAGTGGGGGACTGGGGAAGGAGTTATTTCGGTTGACAAAATTAATTTTGGGAAACTGGCATAGGCCAATTACTTCTGCCTTTAAAAGTGTGAGTGCATTAAATATGTATCCGATGATGCAGTAGGAAATGGTCATACGAAGTAGTTAATGAATTTTGAAAAATTTGGACGAACCTCAAAATATGAGCATTATTATTCAATTTTATTAGTAACGGTCTGATAATTGATGCCTATTGTGCATGGCGATTGGCCATCACATGATATGTGCATTCAGCCTTGAGGGCTTAATTAGTAAACCCCTTTACATTCAAACATAATATTGGTTTTAATATTATCATGAATCTTATTGACATAGAAAATTCTAACAAGTTTGGTTCCACTTGCATATATGTTGATAAAATTCCCAATATTTTGTATATGTTGATGGGTAGAATGAAGCAATATCCCTTGATTGCAATCAAGGTTGTTAAGATCGGGATCCTATATGGGATCGTTTTTTCTCTTTGCAAGATCGGGATCGTTGGAACAAATCGGGATCCTAAGATCTTATGAAATTGCAATAATGGTAAACTCAATTATGCATACTAACAAATAAATGCATTATTTCGTGCGTTTATGAATCTTGCAAGTTAATTAATACAATATAGTACAAAAACATTACAATTAAACATAAACTATTTCAACATACATACATATTATATTTTTTACATATCATACATAAGGAGTATAAGTTGTTAATTTTAAAATTAAAGAAAAGAAGATACTCTGATCCCAAATTATAAAATACTACAAAAAATTTATGCGTTTAAGAGAGTATGATCGTAAGATCATAGAATCGTTTAAGGGAGTATGACCATAAGATCGTAACATTCTACGATCAGGATCGGGATCTTACCAGATCTTACTAATATTAAAATCCTACAAGGATCGGGATCGTTTTAGATAGGTGTGTCGTAAGATCCTAAGATCGGGATCGGGATCTTAACAATTATGATTGGAATTTGTTTAAATACATGACATGTACTTCTGACTTATTAAAATCATTTTGCAGCAATTTTAGATTAATGTTATGTTTATTGTTAGATGTTATATTATCATTACTCAAAATCTTACAATTTTTTTTTTTTTTTTGCGAAGTCAAAACCAGAGAAAGAGGTGATGATCTGTGTAACACAAATTACAAAGGAATAAAGCGGGGGGCTGCATAGGAAATTAATCCCCCAACCATAATGAATAAGTTATCCCAACAGTTATCTTAAGTGAATTGAGGTTCAAGTCACTTAAGCAAGATATTGAGTTAGAGCATTGTGTATACAAAAACTGCTTTAGTAGATGGATTAGTATTGTGTCAATATATGACATAAAAATACCCGGTTTCACAAAAAAAAAAAAAAAAAAGTCCTAGTCCCATTGAACCTTGAACCGTTAGTTGAAAATGGGATGAGATTATTATATACAATAAAACGTTTATATATAGACCACTTTAACCCGTATATGTTTAAGTTACTTTATCACATTTATAGTCCTAGAAAATGAAGTATAAATTCAATATAGTAATTGTGAACTTGTGATGACAAAGTGGCCGCTCTCAACATCAATAGCCAAAATTGTGTTCTCCAAAGCGTATACATCTTTTAATCTAATTTTCTTTTCTTGAGAAAATTTCAAAGGCATTTTTCTCATGACCACTGAAAGCCTGAAAATTTCTAATGATCATTCTTACGTGTGAAAAAGAAATTGCTGCTATAAAATAATAGTAAATTAATGTAATAAGCAACGAAATGATGTGAGAAATGGGAATCATATAACTATACTATATATTTGGTCAGAGTTCAATTTGTTGCAGGATGACTGATGACTGGATCAACGTATAAAAGATCCTAAAAGGGCATTTGATGATGATCATGATCATGACTTCTAACCGACAACACGAATAATATGTAGAAACTGTAGTATATTTTTAGACAACTTTTGTAACACTAAATTAAATACCAATGCAAGAACCCGTGAGCTTAATTGGTGTGTGTATACATATAGACAAATAAATTATATTTGTTGATCAAGTCATTAAAAAGGAATGAGACTTGATTCAAGTGGTCATGTTCCCTGCCTTCCAACCATAGGTTGGGGGTTCAATTCCCACCCGACCCTCTATCTCTCTCCTTTATTCACTTTGCAGTTTGTGTGGCTTGTGCTCCCACATATATTTGCCGACAAATAGGTGTGTCAATATTTACCAAAAAAAAAAGAGATGGCTACCAATACCATATTTTTTCATTTTTGGTTATATGTGTATATGTGTTGGTAATAGTATATATAGATTATAGAGCCTAGAGTTACATATTACAACATCAAATATGATTTTATATGCTACAAAAGTGAAAACAATTTAGAAGCAAAAATATTGTAGAATTATTATTTTAAGTTTTAAAATACATGTAATATTCAAAAGTAAAAATAACAGGGATGTGGACTTAGCCCAAGTGGTTAAGTCCTTTGACTTCCAACGCAAGGTTGGAGGTTCAATTCCCACCGGCCCCTATCCCTCCCCTTTATTTCTCTTTGTAATTGTGTGGCATGGGCTCCCACCACCCATTTCTCAGGCCTTCAATGGCTCATCCAAAAAAAAAAAAAGTAAAAATAACTTTTCAACGACCAAATTAATTATAACTTTAATCTTTCCGATTCATACTATTATTTCCATATTTGCTTGTTGTGACAGCCGTTCATTTTAATCCAATGGCTATAAAGTAAAAAGGGTATAATTGTCATATAATCATATATTTAGTATGTTATCAATCTAATAGTATTTGGTAAATGATATAAAATATTTGGTAAATCATAATCAAATATTTGGTAAGTATATATCTATAATCAGCAATCTTATTAAAGAAGGTAACAAATTTATTACGTATATAATTTCAACGATGCTACCCATATAATTATGTGATGCTATCAAAAATAATTTCAGCGACCTAACATTCAAAAATTCAGCGAAATTATCTTGAATAATCCAGCGATGCTACAATATATCATTCAGCGATGTTACCAAAAACAATTCAGTGATGCTACCAAAAAGTATTTCAGCGACCCCACCTAAAACAATTCAGCGAATACTCAAAGAAGAATTCAACGACAAATCAAAGACGAATTCAGCGATGCTACCCAATTCAGTGATATTACCAAAAACAAATTAGTGATGCTACCAAAACATATTCCAGCGACTCCAACATGAAGAATTCAGCGACAACACCTAGAAGAATTCAGCGATGCTAGCATGTACATTCAGCGACGTTTTCATGAACAATTCAGCGACACAACCGAGAACAATTCAACGACATTTCCATGAACTATTCAGCGACCTTTTTATCAAAAATTCAGCGACTCAAAAATAGGAACATTTGAGGTACGTTTTCATGAACATATATGTATATTATATAGCGGCATAAATAAGCGAATTGGAGGATAAGGGAAGATTGATTGATTGTATTGAATGCGTAGACGGGCATAGAAAATTGACGAGCAATTGTATGTTAACAAAACTAAATGTAGCAAATTTACTATTTTAACCTTTAAGTTAATCTCAACCATCAATTTATAAAATGAATCAATGGCTGCGATGCACCGGCAGTACATCAAGAGAAAATGATCAATCGCACCCTAACGGAAGCCTTGTTGTAAACATGCAAATATTGGTATAATATGGCATGGACCCACCTTTCCTTTCAAAAGAAAAAAAAAAGTTTGAATGGCTCAACATTAGGAGATAGTGTTTAGAAGCTAAAATATAGTGGTTATTGAAATTATCCTTTGCAGATATATAGTGTTTTGAATTTTTTTTTTTTTTTTTGGTAACAAGTGACATTGGGTAAAGAGTAGTGGGAGTGCAAATCCCACAAATTACAAAGATATAAAAAGTGAGGCCTTTCAAGTACTCATCCCAACTAATTTTAGAGTATGTATTTAAAAAAAAAAAACGCTAAATCCTATTGTTTTTTTTCAATGAACCAAATGAATTTTGATTTAAAGAGATAAAGTTATCCCTTTATCAATTTTTCTCTATAATAATAGGGAAAAGTAATATGCTCATAAAGACGTAGGAAATAGGAGTAATATAGATTTGGTTACGTTCAGCAAGTAAAATTCAATGGGTACTATTTTCGGAGGGATATATTTATTTATTTTAGTAATTGATAATTCTATCTGAATCACGTCATTACCAACGAATGAATTGCTCTGAGTAGTATTGGGCACCAGAAGCTTAAACAAATGTCCTGAGGCTTAGAGGGTGTATTCAATGTAGAGTCTATAGGTTTTTTTGGAACTTTTAAAGTTTGGGTATATTCAATTTAAATTTTTAAAAGTCTTTAAAAATATAGGTGTATTCAATACAGATTTTAAAACGTCTTTAAAAATCTAAATGTATTCAATACAAATTTTAAAAAGACTTTAAAATTTTTTAGGTATTCAACAGTCCATGGATTTTAAATATTTATAGATTTTAATGGATTTTCTTAAAAAATATAACTAAACAAAATCTCTCTAAACAATCCAAGATTTCTAAAAGTCAGCGAAACTCTACATGGAGTCTACATAAAATCAATCAACTCTACGAAAGTCTATAGACTCTCTAAATCCACCAACTTCTTAAAATCCATAAAACTCTGGATTAAATACACCCCTTTAGTTTCAATGCTTTGTGTAGGAAGAATTCTGCTTTAAGAGTTGTAGCCCTTTAAATTTCAATGCCTACAAGATTCTTTAAAATCTATAAAACTCTGGATTAAATACATCCCTTAGTTTCAATGCTTTGTGTAGGAAGAATTCTGATTTTAAGAGTTGTAGCCCTTTAAAAAAAGATTCTTGAAAAGTTAGTTTTGGTATAAAAAAATAAATAAATAAAATAAAATAAAATCTAAACACGTTATGCTCTTTTATTATCTTATAATTTCTCCATCAACAAAACATTTATGAAAGACGAAACCAAAATCAGCCCATTGGGCAAGTAGACTCATTTCATTTATAAATAAATGCATACGCGGTTTATAATAGTATTTATTTTTCCAAGTATACAATATACTTACAAACACTAATGAAATGAATGAAATACTATATTTTTGTTTGACTGCTTCGGGAGAATGTCTCCTATTGATGAAATGATTGATTAAACTCTTTATATTCTGGAATTATATGATTGTTGTAGAAAAGACAAACCCTAATAGGCTAAGACACATATAATTAGTGCTATATTAATTTTTATATATGCTGTCCGATCCAGAAAATTATAAATGGACGCGCGATCATCACGAGTTGTACAGGAAAAATCTTGGGTAATTTTGTCCCTAATTCATGGAATGTTTTAGGGGAATTAGTCCACTTAATTATATTAGATTAAAGTCGTTGTATAGAAATTCCTTTTCTTGTAAAACTATTTTTTTTTCTAGTAAAAACAAGTGAAAAAAGCTATTACAACAACTTTTGAACCGGTCTTTTTTTGTCTCGTGCTGTTATAAATCATGCTAGTTTCGTTTTAAAAGGAAGATCCCAAGAGCAACTAATCACAAATTCACAATCAATATAGTAGTTGTTGAAAAAAATTAAAACAAATGGAAGAATTAACCACGCATAGTATAATAGATGAGAAATGGGTTTGGAGAGGGTGCTAAATGAGTGACACTTAGCGGATATTGTCATACTGACCCGATGAGATGTGTGTTGTGTGCTAATGAGGTGTGTGTTGTATATTTAATGATGTTTGAGTTGTATAAAAAATACTCAGCACATACAAAACACTCCTTTAGCACATATAAAATATTATTTAAGCACTTCAACACCTGCAGATTCAGCTCCCAAATCAAATGCATAAGAAAAATGGAAGTAATAGTGCCCCATGGAGGATTAATTCAAACCACTATTTCAATGTGAGATTTTGTAAAGGGATGAGGACTTGGTCAATTAGTCATGTCTCATGCCTTCTAATATTCAGGTTGAAAGTTCGATTTCCGACCCGGCCCCATATCCCTCCAACTTTGTCCATTTATAAATTGTGTGCATGTGCTCCCGCCACTCATTTCCCAGCATGCACAGATTGTTCAATTAAAAAAAAAAAGATGAGATTTTTTTAAAAATATTTAACAAAAATCTAATAAAATAAGATATACTGTAACATTATTAAAATTATATCGAATTAGCAAACTACTCATTTATGTTAGCAAGTCGAGCCAATTGAGTAGGCTCTTGTTTTAACGAGTACTAAAATGAACTTGAGTTTGAGTACTCATTTATTAAATACATTAGTCGAGTTTGGATCGATCCCTCACCCGCTAAGTTGGAATGTAAAAAAGTTGACCACTAAGTGAAACCATAATCTCAATTATGTGAAGGGTTGACCATTAACATAATCGACAGAAGCGTTCTTGTGAACATATAAAATGTAGGAGGGACAAATCAAAAGCCATAGTCATGTAACATTACAAATAATGTATTTGAGGTTAATTAAGGTCGTCCACCAAACATGTGTGAAATGGCTTTACATCTGATCATCATGGAAGAAGTACACAAGATGACAAGAAAATAGAAAAAATAAACTAACGTTCACATTTAATTTAAAAGGAGTTGCATGCATGTATATACGTGTCCCTATAATATATATTGGATAAAATTAAAATTCTACTATATATTAAAAGGGAATGCCTACTAGGGTTCCTAAAATAATGACCTTTTCTTTCTCTTAAGGAAAAAAGTAATAGCATGATTGACTTGATTAAACGATAGAAATTGATCAAATGAGAATGAAATGAAAATGAGATTAACTTATTAATTCATTTCGTTGTTAATTAAGAAAAAGCTACTCTCAACGGAACCACAATATAAGTACTACAGTATAGTACTCCCTCCGTCCCACGAAGTTTGAACCCTATTCCTTTTTGGGGTGTCCCACGAAGTTTGAACCCTTTCCGTTTTTAGAAAAATTAACTTAATATAAGTTTGATTAGAATCTTAATTATTGTCAAATCCCATTAAAAATACTTACTTTTACTATTCTGCACAAATTCCAATGCATTATTACTTTCCTACACAAAGTCCCTTATATTTCTTTAACTCTTAATATTACAAAATTGATACAAATAAAAATTGTATAAAATATATATTCTAAAACTACACGATTAGACGATTCTAACAAGACCACACTTGAATATTTTTCTCAAATTACATCACTAAGATAATATTAAGTCAAAGTTAAACAATAAACAGTATCAAAATTCATTATAATCTTAAACACAAATACCCACACCACTTTAACTACTAAACTCCACTACCTAAATTACCGTGCCCAAAAGAAAGGCTTCAATCTTCGCGGGACGGAGGGAGTAGTATTTCATGAATAAAGAAGGAATCCCACTCCAAATGAAAAGGACAATTAAATAAAATATTGAAGAAAAAATCAGGAGGATGGAATCCACGCGGGGTGCCTTTGTCCGCGTGCAGCGTGGCCGGGCCGGGCCGGGCCGGGACATTCATGTGAGGAAACTTCAATCCAAATCTTTAGAGTTGATTACGTACGGGTATTATCCTTAAATGTAGCATTAACCAATTAATTTAATTGATATCGGATTCATAATTAATCATGAGCTCTAATTTTAGAAAATAAATATGAAATTAGGTTGGATAAATTTATTTATCCAATTCAATACCCCTTAATATTGTATTATTTAAGTTTCAATGAATCTTAACCATAATTAATCCGAAATGGCAATAATAATAATATATAAGGTAATGGGGACTTGGACCAATTGTCATGTCCCTGACTTGCAATCTTATGTTAGGAGATTTGATTCTCACCCGGCTCTCTATCACCGTCATTTCTAATTTGTATGATTTGGGCTCTTTTACACCTTTTCTCATACATGAATGTCAATAATTTTTTTGGGAGAAGGAGTGTCAATATTTAAAATAATAAAATAATAATAATAATAATAATAATAATAATAATAATAAACTACAAGAAATTTCAGGATTACCGGCCGCAATCACCGACCACCAGTGTGCGGGTCGGATTTACCAACCACTCCACCGACCGCACATGCACTACAAGAAAATTCTGATTTAGCAACCCACAACTGCAGTCGCTAAAGGGGTGAAATGGGTTGGAAATCTGTATAGCAACCACACTCGCGACCACATAAAGTGGGTCGCTATAGAGCACGTTGGTATTGGACACCGACCGCGAGCGGTGATCGGTAATTTTGAGCCGTTATTGGGCCCCGGCTATCTTGGCAACCACTGCACCGACGACCATGTGGTGGTCGGTATCACCGATCGCATTACCGACCGCAATTGCGGTCGCAAGTTTTTTTTCAATTTTTTTTTATAATTTTTTAAATTACCGACCGCAAATGCGGTCGCAAGTATTTCTAGTTTTTTAAAATTTTATATTTTATATTTTATGAAAACTTTTCCCATGAATAATTTTATATTTTATATTTTTACAGACCGAAATTGCGGTCTGTAAAACTTTTTCCATTATTTTATTTTATATTTATATTTTTATGAAAAATTTCTTTGATTATTTTTATTATTTAATTATTTATTTTATATTAATTTAATTATTTATTAATTTAATTACTGAATTTCATAACTTATTTAATTAATTTTATTTTTAAATTTTGACTTCATAGTATTTTCGTTATTATTTACATTTATTTAAATTTTTATTTTATTCTATATTTTATTTAATTAATGAATTTTTTTATTATTTAATTAATATAGTTTTAATTTTTATTTTATATTTTAATTTAGTTTAGTTGTTTACATATTTATATGTATATATGTATATAAATAGGTTATATATAAAACAATATATATGATGAAATGAAACATGAGGTACACGGATGACACACGCGCTAAAGAAACTCTTACTTATCCAGGTTTGAGGCCTCTCTTCAACAAAATCTTTCAATATATTTAGGAAGGTATCATATATAGGACACTTGGCGGACCATGATTGATGACCTAAAGAGCTAGCCAAGTTGGTTAGGGTTGGGGTTAGTTGATGTCGGGGTGGGCGGTTCGAACCCTCCTAAGCACATTTTTTATATAAAAGAGACTTACCGACCGCAATTTGCGGTCGGTAATTCGGTCGGTAAACTTCTCCGGGACCTTTTGGGACCAGATAGTACCGACCGCACGTGCGGTCGATATTTCGGTTGGGAAATTTACCGACCACCGTGCGGTCGGTAATGCGGTCGGCAAAGGTCCCGACGGCAAATTTTTTTTTGGCGGGGGAAAAATACATACCGAGATATTACCAACCGACACTCGCGGTCGGTGATGCGGTCGGTAAGCCCCGAAACGACCTAGATCCCGGGGTTACCGACTGCATTTTTCGATCGGTAAAAGCTAATTTTCTTGTAGTGATACTCCCTCTGTCCCATTTCAAATATCTCACTTTCTATTTTGGTTCGTCCCACTACAATTGTCACATTTTCTTATTTAGAAAATTTTTACTCATTCAAATAAACATCACATCAATTATTTACTCCACTTTAACATAATAACTCATTCTACCTAAAATACCATTTCCAGAAGAAATGGGATACTCAAATGGGACATAGGGAGTATATATCATGCATGATGATTGATGAATTCCTCTCCTTAGCTTGTCCCTATATGAATAAATGGTACTATGACCAAAGGGCCTACGCATATCATATGGCTGCCCATTTTAAACGTGACCAGAGAATAACATTACAAAATTAAAGTTTCATCAGCTTTGATGGAAGAAGCATATCAAAAGCACCGTAATCCTTTTTTTTTTTTTTTTTATAAGACTAATAAATACTCTTCTTAATTTAAAGATCTAATATTTTGCATAGTAAACACTATTCAATGAGAAAGTTTGACTTGACATTTTAATACAGTTATATAAGATGAAATATAATTAAGTGAGATGTTAGATTCGTCTAATTACATAGTTTTATAATATTAAAGTTTTATAATTTTTTCTTTTATAAAATTTGAAATATAACTATTTAAAAATGCTAACTTGGACTTAAATTTTCCGACCTCTTTAAAGACTGATAAAATTAATTACATTATTGAAGTCATAGTTATTAAGATCTCGATCTCGATCTTAATATTTTACGTACAATTTTACGATCCCATTTCCTCAAAATGATCCAGATCTTTATAGGATCTTAAATTTAGTAGGATCTCAATCTTGATCCCGATTTTAATTGTAAAATTTCGATATTAATATTAGAATCTTACGATCCTATGCGATTCGATACTAATTTTTAAAAATAAACATGGACGACAATTTAGAATTTATATCTCTATGTAAGGTTTCACCTTTATTAATTTCATTTCCAATTTGCTTCCCCTTAATTCCCATCCACCCGCCCCAAATTCCTAATCACTGGACAGGACGATGTCAATGAATCGGGTATTACAAGATCTAAGACAAATTTATATATGGCCATGTGAATTTTGGGTCGGATTCAATAAAACTAAGACTCGATCAAATTAAAACCCGGATCTTAGCTTAATTGATTTTTAGGTCTAACATGGAGTCATTGCCATCGCTAACTCCATAGATCTACCTCGTAATTCCAATAGTGCAGTGGTGGAAATGCTGATCCTTGCATTTAACTTTAACGATTAAATTAAATTAATTAACCTAGTGATAAAAAGATCAATTAATAAGAATTTTTAAGCTTATTTTTTTTTTTGAATAACTGGGTATCCCCAGGCTATATTGGATCTAAAACTAATCATCGATGATGTGCATGGATAATGAAATATACATTTTCCAAAGCAGTTTTTTTTATACACAAAGCTTGAATTCGAGATTTTGCTTAAACAATTAGAGGTCTAATCCACTCAAGAGTCAAGCCAAGTACGGTTGGTTTTTAAACTAAATTGAAAAAGCTAATTTCATCATATATCATAAAAATATCAAAACCGAACTGTCTAAATGAGACGTGAATTTAAATGCATTACTAGGATACATCACATTAATAAACTACTACTAGGAAATGAAAAATACAGAGTAGCCGGCCCACCGTAATAAAATCAGAAGAAAAGGCGTTGTCCGAATTCCATTGTGTATGTAATGTGTCTACCAACACACAACGTAACGTATGAAGCTGGAAATAATAATATAATAATAATTTAAAAAATAAATAAATACGTACATCAGTAATCTATCTATCTCACAAATTAGAGGGCGAAAAGACAATACAGGACATTATACGCCCAAAAACTTGGGCTGTCTGTTAATGAGCAGTCGAAAAGAAGCGTCAAGTGCCTAACTTTAAGCTAACCTTTTTCTTTCTTGTAGTATTTGTCTTTACTTTGACCAAACCTAAGGTTAACCCATGCAGAGATACGAGATATCCATACCCTACTTTCTTTGCCGTTTTCTCCAGCTGTAACTTGTAATAATATAGGTCATGATCACGCGAGATGACCATATCAAACCATATTACAAAACATCACCACCTCGAATAACCCTCCCCCAGTTCTTGTTTACTACAATTACAAGAAAATTACCAATTCCTTCTCTGGAGTGGAATCCAAGGAATTCTAAATATGAGTAGTACATGATCGGTTACGGTACAAACTCTTTATCAATATGTACATACAGACATCACAAAAAACATATCTCGTAGCACACCAAACACTTCTCCATCACATATTTTTACATTACACAAAATATCTCTCCTGCCACACAAAACACACTATTTCATCCGTCATGCAGCATAACTTTTACATCACAAAAAGGTGGTTGCATGTGCGGTCACCTCCATCCATTAGTATACTATTACCAAATCACTTTCATTGCATAGTCGCAGGAATTTACTGCGAATTATATTCATGTGAATAAGGTAAAAGGTTTAGAGTTCAAACGAATATGACATCACTGTGATAGCCAAAACTAACTGTAGTACTTAATGAATTTCGGCCGTTGAAACTGTGGTAGTTAACGAAATTCGGTTACTAGAACAGAAGATTCTTGTAGTAATTGAAACTGTGGTAGTTAACGAAATTTGGTTACTAGAACAGAAGATTCTTGTAGTAATTGGTTAACGGAGGTAGGCAGATAATAACTTGGGAAAAAAGGGAAAGAATTGTATTCACTCGATAGTCACTCTCGCGTAGACCAAATACATCACAAATATGAAAAAAGGGAAAAACTCTGTTCAAATGTAATGCCGTGCACCGCGTTTTGCTTTAGTTTACATGTCAACCCTAACATTGGTCAAACTTCCCCTAGGCCCGCCTATATATATACACGCTGATACTATTATGTCTCTCCAAACCCATTTAATTCCCCACCACAAAACCCCACTCTCTCTGTCTGAAAAACATCCATAAATTACTTGTTCACAAATCACAAGTTCATCTTGCAATTTGCAAACCAACATCAATAATATACACAAATTAAAATGAAGGGTGGATTATTGTTCTCTAGCAGGGTTTCTTCCCCAGCCCATTCCTCTTACGCCTCTCCGGCAGCCACACCGCAGCGCCATATCTTCTCCGACACCATGATGCAGGAGAACATCGAATTCGCCGAAATTATGATCACTAAATGGGACCTCAATGCACACAACCACAACCACAACCACAACCATAACGCCAATTTCCAGTCCCTTTTCGTCGGTGATCGCCGGGAAGCCAAGAGATTCCTTGAAGCCGTCGCCGGATTGCAGTCGGCGATGCACTACTATGTCAAGCTCAACCCTAACTCCTCCAAACTCGTCCGCGCCCAAACTCTGATGAGAATTGCCATCAAGAGACTCGAGAAGGAATTCTACGTCACTCTGTCCTCCAATCGGAAAAATCTCGACTCCGAATCCGTCTCCACGAGATCCTCGAGAACTTCCTTCCGATCCGGCGTCTCCAATTACGATGACGAATTTGCTTCCGAGGAAGAAGACGGCGTCGTAACGCCATCACGAACGCCGCCGCGCACTCCGACTAGAGAGGGCTATTCTGATGCCGATAGAGCGCTGGATTCCGCCACCGCGGATTTGAAGAGCATCGCCGACTGTATGATCGCCACCGGCTACGGCAAAGAATGCGTCAAGATTTATAATTTGATCAGAAAATCGATCGTCGACGAGACTCTGTACTATCTCGGAGTCGAAAAATTGAGCCATTCTCGGATGCAGAAGATGGAATGGCACGATCTAGATCAAAAAATCAAGAGATGGCTTCACGCAGTGAGAATCGCCGTAAAAACTCTCTTCCACGGGGAGAGAATCCTCTGCAACATCGTCTTCTCCTCTTCTGAGAAGATCGCGGAATCGTGCTTCGCCGAAATTTCGAAAGACGCCGCCTTGAAGTTGTTCAGCTTCCCGGAGAATTTCGGGAGGAGCAAAAAGATCCACTCACCCGAAAAGATTTTCCGGGCGCTGGATCTCTACGAGGCGATTTCCGACTTGTGGCCGGAGATTGAATCGGTTTTCAATTACGATTCGCTGTCGGCGGTGCGGGCGGAGGCTGTGGCGGCGTTGGGGAAGCTCGGCGAAGCCGTGCGGACCATGTTGAGCCAATTCGAGGCGGCCATTCAGAAAGACTCGTCAAAACCGACGGCCGACGGCGGCGTGCATCCCCTCACTCGTTACGTGATGAATTTCCTGATTTTCCTCGGCGATTACAGCGGCCCCATTGCGGACATAGTCTCCGATTGGCAGGCGGCGGCGCAGACGCCGCTACCAGAAGCCTACTTCATCAGCCCCACCGCAGGGGGCGGCGTCGACCCTTCGACGGCGGCGATCACCGAACGGTTCGCCTGGTTAATCCTCGTCTTGCTTTGCAAACTCGACGGCAAGGCGGTCCTGTACAACGATGTCCCACTTTCTTACCTTTTCTTAGCGAACAACCTGAACTACGTCATCACCAAGGTCCGGAGCTCCAGCCTGGGACTTCTAATGGGGCCCGAATGGATCTGGACCAACAGGTCCAAGGTGAACCGGTACATATCCAATTACGAGCGAATGGGGTGGAGCAAAGTGACCTCAGCCCTTCCGGAGGATCCGACGGAGGAGATTACGCCGTCCGAGACCAAGGAATGTTTCCGGCGGTTCTATTTGGAGTTCGAGGAGGCGTACAGGAAGCAGGGTTCGTGGGTCATACCCGACCCGCAGATGAGGGACGATGTAAAGAGATCTCTGGCGAAGAAACTGGTTCCGGGTTATCGGGTGTTTTACCAAAAGCATAGAGCGGAGTACGCGATGGAACTTGGGGTGGGGTGTGTTGTCAGGTATGCCCCTGAGGATTTGGATAATTACTTGTCGGACCTGTTTTTCCCAAACGACGCCGGGACGAGCAGCACGTCGTCAACGTCTCGGTCGTCGATGACATCACGTGGCCGGTGACGGAATAATTTGTTTATTTAATTTAGTAAATGAAAATACTGGAGTAGTAGTATTTTGCAAGATATGCTGATGATCAAGTGTCGATACTTCCGGAGTGTAGTGTAGTCAGCTGACTTGCGGGTTTCGGTTATGTTCGATAAAATAATTGTTTTTTTTACATGAAATGATTGATATTGAAATTCGGGGTCGTATTCGTAACCGAATGATCTGCGGTTTGCGAATAAATAATTCTAGTTTCTAGACACAGTTTTCTTCCAATTTTGCATTACTCTTTGTGGATCCAAATATACCGCAAGTTATTTTTCTAGTTGTGAGTTTGAATTATTGTTCATCTTGTACCTCTCATTTTATTATTTATCTATAATTTGTGCTGTACGAGTTTTTATTACCGTTATCGATATTTTGAGCATCATTACGTTATTGTATTTTCAGTTTTTTATATTCATAGGGCTTGTTTGGAAGTCAACATATTTAGGAGCATATAACGGATTCAATAAGCATATTATCTCACAATTCTCTCTCCGAATCTGCTATCTGCTAGCGGATCTGCTGACTCCCAAACATCCACATAGTACCTTATCATTATTAGTTTACACTAGCAAATAACCCGTCGAGACTCGACGGGCATATTATATATTTATATATAATATATATCCTTATATAATAATAAATGTATTTTGAGTAATAGAAAAATGTGTAATAATTTTATATATGTTCGAAATTGAGTGTATATGATAATATAATTTAATTATTTTTAAAACTAACAGAAAAATCGTATTATATTGCATTCTTTAGCTTATGTGGCTTGTCCAGTACAAACATAACATATCAATAAAAGTAAATATTAAGATTTTTATTTAATTTGAAATTTAATTTAAAATAAATAAAATTTAAATATAAGTATTAAGTATAATATGAAATTTTCCTTTACAATTTGCTGAAAATTTCATTGTAAATAACAATTCTTGAGTATTAATTATAAATCATATTTTGAGTAATGAAAAATGTAGGGATGAAAACGGTACGGATACGGTCGGATAGTGTCGGATACGGATATTATCCATATTTTTTTTGTCGAATTCGGTATCGAATACGGATGGGCCGGATACGAATACGGTTTCGGATATTTCGGATTACGGATATGGTACGAATACAGGACGGATATATGACGGATACGGATTCAATCGGATACAGATTATCGGATAATTTCTTATAATCTTTTTTGAAAATTTGATATTTTTTAATAATTATTAATCATTTTTAATTATTAAATAATAATATATTAATATATTCGGATATCCATATTTAAAATTCGGATAATATCCTATCAATTTTCGGATACGGTCGGATATTCTCGGATACGGTTAGATATTTTCGGATACGGATACGAATGCGGATATTAAAATACGGATTCGGATTCGGATACGAATTTTGAAATATTCGTCCGGATAGTCAAAAATGGATTCGGATTCGAATATAATCGGATACGGCATCGGATCGGTCGGATATTTACCGTACCGCTTTCACCCCTAGAAAAATGTGTAATGATTTTATATCTATTTGAAAGAGGATATATATGATAATATAATTTAATTATTTTTAAAACTAACTAAGAAATCATATTATACCGTCCTCTTTAGCTTCTGTGGCTTAACATATCAATAAAAATAATTATTAATATAATATTTTTATTTAATTTGAAATTTAAATTAAAATAAAATAAAATTTAAATTTAAATATTAAGCATAATATGAAGAACTTCCTCACAATTTGCTGAAAATCTCATTCCTGAGAATATCATTGGTAGGGGCTAGTATAGTACTATCTTTTAAAATATCTGAATTTGAAGTGGTGCAGTTTATATTTGTATATGTACTCTTAAAAGTTGTCGCTATAGGATCACCCCTAGAGTTTATAAGAATATCATCCGGAAATGTCACATTTAATTGAAGATCTTCAAAATCAATACCGACATTACCATCACCTACATTAAGTATCCATTTTGTAAATTTTCTGTTATATATAAATTTTATAGTAAACAACATTTCTTGTGGTATCTTGAGTTAATCATTCTTAATTGCATATTAATATTTTGAGCCACATCTTGTTAGTGGCGTGAAATATTGCAACATAACTGTTCATGGCAAAAACTTATTTTGGAAGATAAAGTCCAAAGATTAACATTGACTTTTGTTTATAATCATAGCAAAATAAACTACAAGTTGAAATTTTCTCATCTTAAATCGAATCATGAATTTGGTTAAATCAGATAGGCTCAGCTCATAATTATTCTACGAATCAAGAATTTTTTACTTTCATAGTTTCTAGAAAATTAGTTTAACCTCAATAATATGATTCCGCATCTTGTTGACTATCATCCTACTTACATAGTTACATTGCATACTTTATTTGATCGATCTATATTTCTAATATGCATGACTATGCAACCCTAAATCAACTCTATTTCATGATTCGATAATCCAGAATAATTTGATCGTGTTTCGATATTATAGTGAAAATAATTCATTGGCATTATCTACACTTTCATCATCTTGATAAATATTATTAGAACTGATATATATATATATATATATACATTTTTATTTTCAGACATACGTTCCATGATTTAATAATTGATCGTATCAACAATCTCATTGGTAGAAATTAGTGTAACAATATCTTTAATAATATCTGAATTTGAAGTGGTGCATTTCATATATGTATAAATACTCTCAATAATTGCCGCTATAGGATCTCCCGTAGAATTCATAAAATTATAACCTGGAAATTCATCTAATTTTACATCTCCAAGATCAATATCAGATTTACAAATTACCATCACCTACATGTGCAAATTTAAGTCATATATAATTTTAATTGTAAATAACATTTATTGTAGTATCTGGGTTAATTCATCTTAATTACATATTAATACTTCGAGTCCCCTCTTTCCAGTACACGAGATATTGCAGCATATCACTAACATATGTAAAAATGATTTTTGAAGATAGAGTCCAACATTCTTTAAAAAATGACATTAACTTTTTTTTTCTTCTAATAGTCATATTAAAACAAAATGCGAGTGTGACTTTTTTCCTCTGAAATCGAATGAGGAATTTGGTTAATTCAGACGGGCTCATAATCATTCTGCCAATTAAGAATTTTCATTCCAAATAATGGGCTTTCTTTTAATGAGAACATAGGTTAAATAATTTTCTGGGATAAGTTTTTTGCAGGTAGAACTACATTGAAAATGTGCAATCCTATCTCTTGGAGGGAGTAGGGTGCTATTCCACTGGATAATACATGCAACACAATATCATTTCTCCCACGAATGGCTAAACATATTATGTTCTAGATAAATTATCGATAAATGTCTTGTTAGCTCCACCACGTAAAGAAAAAAAAATCAACCCTCATCACTATCAACTACATACATTATTTTATTATAAACATTCCTCTCCGCACTAATCAACAAAGGTAATAGCTTAGCATGATCCACCTTCATTTCTTCCTTATTATAATATGTCTATTCTAATATCAATAGACTATCTGTTTCAGACGTTAAAACTTCATTCAGTACCGGTATTCTAGAGAAAATTTTCAAATTTATAGAATTTGCAGCAATTAGCCTAATAAAGGTATATTTATATTTGTTCTTCCGTCAATTGCAAATTTGATAAAATATAGATTAATGAAGTATTTCTTAAAAAATAGATTAAAAAAATAAAACTCCCATCTTTATTTACTGATGGACTATTCGCACCCAATAACTCATTATACACCTGATTCTTTTATTTCTAATATGTTTTACGAAAATAACTAATTTACTCTAAATCAATTATCCATAGAATATGAATTGTCACAATTCTCTTAATAATTATAATTTTTTGTATTATTTTAAATATAATAACATATAAATAAGATTTAGTATATATATACAATTAGAATGATATAATTATAAAATATATTTTTTAACGATTAGCAACTATATAATTGTATATTACTTTTAGTAAATATATAATTGTATACTTTCTCTGTCTCAGTTTAATTGTTACGTTTGACTTTTTGGCACTATTCATTATTTAAATTTGATTCGAATTTTTATCATAGTTATGTAAGAAAAAAATATAGTTAAGTGAGATCTTGTTAGATTCGTCTAATAATATAGTTTTAGAATATCAAATTTTTATAATTTTTTTATCGAACACAATTAAAATTATTAACCGTTAAAAATATGTATCGGTATACGTGTCAGGTGGGTCCGTAACAATTATAATGAGACGGATGTAGTATTACTTTTAGGAGAAGTGACATAATTTTGTAAAAACATGACATATATATATATATATATATATTAATTAATATATACAAATCTTTTCCATACATTCATTATGTAACGCCCCGAAAATTCAAACCTGATTTTCGGAAGCATTACCACCGTACTAACTATCCTAAACTAGTGGCCAGCTAATTTAAAACAGCTAGTACAAGGCTGAGCAAAACCTAAAGTGTTAATCTGATTAATCCATTTTAATGCAGAAGCTGAAATAAAATAAACACATAGGCACATGGAAAAAGGTCTCACCAATAACCATAAAATAATATTAACAAATTACCCGGCTACAAGCCTCACAAAAAGCATAAACAACATACCAAGTCTCAAACAGGGCTACCAGCCCAAATCAGTAGATCACATAAGGCCACCGGCCGACTGAATATAAATCCTAGGCTCACAGGCCTCAACTAGTCAATAATCCAATGACAAATCATAATTATCAAAACAATAGAGTATCACATAAACACATAAGATCAAATGAGTAGGCAGGTCCTATCTATGTGATCTCTCAACCCCAAACCCAATCATGCTCCAGCGCCTCCAGCAGGATCTATAAAACAGACAAAAACAAAGGGAGTCAGTACAACGTACTGAGCAAGGCTACGTGTTGGGGAGTAAGGGATAACAGAGCAACAAGAGTAAATAATGATAATAATAATAATAATAATAATAATAATAATAATAATAATAATAATAATAATAATAATAATAATAAAAGCATGAATAATAAAGCAGAATAAAAATAAAAGCAACCAAACATCACACCGTCCCATACCGGTGCTTCAACCACAATCATACAATTTATGCACGTGATGCATGGCCTAACATACACCTATCTAACCTATATGCAAATGCAATGAATATGCCTAGCCGGCACCTAAAAACCCGGGCGGTATGAACCCACGGGTGAGGATATCATCAACTCCAACCCGTTACAGGGTAACATACACCATCCCCGCAGGGACCACAGGCATCACAGCCCATATCATACACCCCGCTGGGTCATCGGGACTCAACAACACCGGTGAAGGCTGCCCGATCAATCACGTCCATCATAACAACCCATAGGGTTAAATAACCGTCAATTCCAATGAAATACCATTCTCATGTCACATAATAAGGTGTTCAAACAACTAGACAAAAATCCTGAATGTTAGTATTCACATCCTTCCAGCTCAAATTAGTCATAAACAGACTCTCAGGATACAATTTATTCAAATCCCTATCAGTGCCCTGCACCTCACTCATAACAAGTACTGTATATATATACATATATATATATATTCACAACATATAAACAAGTACTTACAACTATAGGTGTATAAATATATATATTCTCACACTAGTCTCATTCCACGCATTGAAGAAGAAATAACAAAAAGCTTACTGCTCACAATTATGAAGCCTCGCCTGGTGAAGAAAGAAAACCACATAAACTTATCTAAATTGCAAGACTAAATAAATTAACTAATACAAACAAAACACTTCCAGAATCCAAAAAAAGAGTTAGTCACTCAACTCCAAAAAGAATTAGTCCAGAATCTAAGCTTATCTAACGCTGATTGCATTCCCTGGACACTAAATCAACATAAATTAATTGACCCAAGCCAACAAAATTATCAACTCCCCTCCACTGACACTCGGTCGACACAGACAGTGGAGAATATCATTAAAATAGCAGATACTGGGTTAATGAACGACATTCATTAATTCACAAATCAAAACAATATATACGATTAAGCCTTGTCGGAGATCACCCCAATACCCCAAACACGTAATTTAAGCACACAATCCCTTGCCTGATATCTTCCCAGCGATTAAACGCCTCCGAATTGCTCAAATTCGAATCCGATCGGCCAAAACAACTCACAAACCTAGCATTTCGAAACATCCCCAATTCACTACCAAAATGATCGAAATAAAAATCATAGCGAAGAAGATGACGAAGAGAAACACTTACCAACAACCGATTAATCAATCGGCCAAGAAACGCGATGATTTGAAAGAGCCGAAGATCACTCCAACCTCTCCTCTCTCGGCCGTTCCCTGCGTCTCCCGTTTTTTTTTTTTCTTTTTCTTTCCAACTTACAAAATAACCCCATTTAACTCTACAATAGTTAAATAATTGCAAAAAGGCCCCCATCACTCTCAATTTACACAAAAGGAACCCCATCCGGACTGAAATGCAAAATATCCAAATACCAAATTATTTAAACAGTCCAATTTAATTAAATCGGGTCATTACATTCCTCCCCCCTTACGATCATTTCGTCCCCGAAATGCACATTCAAGAACATGATCAAAAATCAAAACAAGGGGAAAAATGTTACCTCAAGGCAACGGAGTCAAGTCCAATTCTGGGTACTTCAGCTTCATATGCTCCTCGGTTTCCCAAGTAGCATCTTCAGCTCCATGCCTAGACCACAACACCTTAACCATCGGGATGGTTTTGTGCCTCAGAACCCTTTCCTTTGCATCAATCACCCGAACTGGATACTCCTCATACTCAAGACTCGCATCCAACTCAATCTCATCAGGCTGGATAATCTTAGATGGGTCAGATACGAACTTCCGGAGCTGAGAAACATGAAAAACATCATGAGCTCGACCCACCTCGGCTGGTAAAGCCAACCTATAAGCCACTTTACCAACTCTCTCCACAATCTCATAGGGTCCAATGTATCTCGGGCTCAGCTTGCCCTTCTTACCGAACCGGCGTACCCCTTTCATAGGCGATACCCGCAGTAATACCCTATCACCAACCTCAAACTCCACATCACGACGAGCTAGATCGGCATAGCTCTTCTGTCTGTCTTGAGCTTCTTTCATACGGTCCCTAATGATCTTCACCAACTCCACAGTCTGCTCAATCATTTCAGGACCTACATTCACCTTATCTGTTGGATCATTCCAACATAAGGGACTCCTACACCTTCTCCCATACAATGCCTCGAAGGGAGCCATGCCAATACTTGCATGATAACTGTTATTGTAACTGAACTCCACCAAACTGAGGTGATTCTCCCAACTACCCTGAAAGTCCAGTGCACAAGCTCGTAACATATCCTCCAAAGTCCTAATGGTCCTTTCTGTCTGACCATCTGATTGAGGATGCCATGCAGTACTCATGCTAATCTGCGTGCCAAACGCTGTCTGCACATCCTTCCAAAACTTGGACAGAAATCTGGAATCCCGATCAGACACAATCTCCTTGGGAATCCCAAACCTTTTAACAACATGCTGAATATAAGCCTGGGTAAGCTGGCTCATACTCCATGTCAGTCTCATAGGTATGAACACTGCACTCTTAGTCAATCGATCCACCACTACCCAGATAGTGTCCATTTTCCTCACAGTCGGAGGCAACCCTGTCACAAAATCCATGGAGATGGATTCCCACTTCCATTCGGGCACTGCTAGGGGCTGTAGCAAACCCATTGGTCTCATGTGCTCAATCTTCACTCGCTGACATGTGGCACACTTAGCCACATATTCAACTATCTCCCTCTTCATGTTATTCCACCAATAAGTCTGTCGGATGTCTTTATACATCTTTGTGACCCCTGGATGAACAGAATAAGGAGTCGTGTGAGCCTCATCCATGACCTTCTTCTTCAGGTCAACACAACACTCCGGAATGCACCATCTATCACCATATCTCACCATGCCCCTATTATCGATTCTGAAACCCGGAGCCTTACCATCCTGAATCTTCCGTCTCAATACTGCCATCTCCCCACTATCATGTTGGCTGGCAAATATCTCATCAATCAAAGAAGATGCAGTAACTAGCATGTTTAAGGTGTGCTGAACAGAGCCAACAGGAACTACCTGAACCTCAAGTCTGAGTAGTTCCCTGCGCCATTCGGGCATCACTCCCAAACATGCCACTGAATGATGCTCCTTCCTGCTCAAAGCATCCGCCACCCGGTTCGCCTTGCCCTCAATATACTGAATATCCGTGTCATAGTCCTGCAATAACTCCATCCATCTCCTCTGTCTACCACTCATGTGGTCTGAGGTGTACAGACACTTCAAATTCTTATGATCTGAATAAATTCTACACTTCGCCCCATACAGATAGTGTCTCCAGATTTTCAGAGCATGCACTACCGCTGCCATCTCCAAATCGTGAGTCGGGTAGTTTTGCTCATGTGGCTTAAGCTGTCGAGATGCATAAGCAATCACCTTCCCTTTTTGCATCAACACACAACCTAAACCCTTAAGTGACGCATCCGTGTAAACTTCATACTCGCCTGAATCATCAGGTAGTACCAAAACAGGTGCCTCTGTCACTTTCTTCTTCAACAATTCGAATGCTTGCTCACAAGCATCATCCCATCTGAATCTGACATCTTTCCTCAATAGTCTAGTCAGAGGTCTAGCAATGCTCGAGAACCCCTCAATGAATCTGCGGTAGTAGCCAACAAGACCTAAGAAACTCCGGATCTCTCCCACATTCTTCGGGGCCTGCCACTTTAGTACCGCTTCCACCTTAGCAGGATCAACTGCAATGCCCTCACCCGAAACAATGTGTCCCAGAAATGACACCTTCTCCAACCAGAACTCACACTTGGAGAGTTTAGCATATAGCTTATGCTCTCGCAATGTGTTCAACACTGTCCTCAAGTGGCCAGCATGTGCCTCACGAGTCGGCGAGTAGACTAGAATATCGTCTATGAACACAACCACGCACACATCCAGCAGGGGGCGGAATACCCTATGCATAAGATCCATGAAGATCGCTGGTGCGTTAGTCAAACCAAAAGGCATGACCGTGAATTCAAAATGTCCATAACGAGTTCTGAATGCTGTCTTAGGCCTATCAGCCTCTGCCACCCTTATCTGATGGTAGCCCGATCTCAAATCAATCTTACTGAATACACTGGCCCCTCTCAACTGATCAAACAGATCCTCAATCCGAGGTAGAGGATACTTATTCTTCACTGTGATTCGGTTCAAACCCCTGTAGTCGATGCACATCCTCATCGACCCATCCTTCTTCTTAACAAACAGTACAGGAGCTCCCCAAGGCGAGCTACTCGGCTGGATATACCCCTTACTAGTAAGCTCATTCAACTGATCCTTCAACTCCTTCAATTCAGCAGGAGCCATTCGGTAAGGAGCCTTAGAAATAGGAGCTGCATCAGGCATCAGCTCGATAGAAAAATCAATCTCCCGAGCAGGTGGGAGACCAGGAATTTCATCGGGAAACACATCCCCGAACTCAGAGACAACAGGGACACTCGAAGCAGTAGGAACCTCTGCTCGAAGATCCCTCATTTGCCACAGGGAAAGAGAACAACCCCTGCGCATCAAATCACACAACGCAGCAACCGAAACCACACTAATAGCAGGTGGAATCAAAGAGGGTCGATAAGAGACATACTTACCGAGAGGATCTCGGAAGGAAATGCGTGGAATACCACAATCGATAACAGCACGATGGCGAGTCAGCCAATCCATGCCCAAAATTACATCAAAGTCAGCCAGGCTAAATACAACCAAGTCGGCTCTGAACTCACGGCCCTCGATGCTCAATACCGCATCTCGCCATATGTGATCACTACGGATGATATCGCCCGAAGGCAAGGAAACAGGCATCTGGTAGGGCACCAACGGTCCTACACCGTGCTCCCGCACAAATCGCAAAGCCACAAACGAACACGAGGCTCCCGAATCAAACAATACAAAGGCAGAATGATTCGCAACAGTAATAGTACCTAAACGGGGTACAAAGTTTACAAAGACAGAGCACAATGAAAAGAAAATAGAAAACTGCAGGAATTTAAAACACACCTGCAAGAACATCATCGCGACGATCTGCCTCCGCACGATCCAAGACGTTCAGTCTGCCACCCCTGTCAGCCCGAACCGGTCTACCCCTGCCAGCATGCGGGCAATCCGCTCGGCGATGACCCACCTCGTGGCAAGTCCAACAACGGTATACAGGACGCCCATCGGGTCCAACCTCACGAACAGGTAGCGGTGCACGACCACCACCCCTGCCCACATCAGCACGGCCACCATCACGGCGACCCCTAACAGCAGGCTGGCCCCTCTGATCGCCGCCTCTCTGCCCCTCACGGCCCCGGTCCCTTTGCCTCTTTCTACTCTGCCACTGTTGGCGTTCTTCAGACCGACTCTCCTCCACATATAAGGCCTGATCGAATGCCTCAGACAATGTATCATAACCTCGATAGCCAAAAGAGGACTTAATTCCTGCCCGAAGACCCGAAATGAAACGACGAACCTCGTCCCTACCAGTGGGCATAACTTCCGGAGCATACCTCATAAGCTCCACAAACTTCCTGTGATAAGCGGTCACGCTCATGCTTTCCGTCTGTCTCAAACCCAGAAATTCCATTTTCTTCGCCTCCAAGACATGTGGTGGATAGAAATGGGAACTAAGAGCCTCTGTAAACTGTTCCCAGTTGAACCCGGGTCGAGCGAGTAGGTCGTGCTCGCGGGTCCTCCACCAATGCAGTGCTTCCCCTTCCAGATAGTGGGAAGCTACATAAGCCTTCTGGTCCTCAGGACAGTTGATATTAATAAGAACCCGACCCAACTGATACTTCCAGTTCTCCAGATCAGAAGGACTGGCACCCCCTGCAAACTTTGGTGGACGGTGTTTTGTGGACAGGTCCACATAGTCCACATGGACTGGAACAGGTGCAGGGGCAGGCTGCACGACAGGCTGTGGTAACAACTGAAAGAACTGTGCCAGCTGTCGGGCGAACTCAATTGGATTGAAGGCAGCTGCACCACCTACTGGTGGATTCCCGAGAGGCACCTGAGCAACAGGTGGTACCTCTGGTGCGGGTGGAGGAGGAGGAGGTGGTGGTCCGTCGTTCCCCTGTTCAACTCCATCAGGTGGATCCATATTTCCCATCTCCTCAGGTGCAAAGTCCCCTACCCTATCTCCAACGGGTGGACCCTGGTTCCTGCGGGGCCTTCCCCGTCGACCAGCACCTCTAGCGCGATAAGGAACCATTCTGATATGCAAAACAGACACAACATGAACAAACATGTCAGCAAAAATCACCAACATACCATATATCCCATATATCTGATGGCATAATAAAGAATATAACAATTAAAATAAATAAATAACAATGAATTCGCAGTCCTCAATGACTGTGAAGTCTCAATGATCCTGACTGGAGTACCATTGTCCTTCCACAGTTCCCTAACTGTGGCTCAACCTGGTATGCGCAAAACTCAACAAAAATAAATAAGAAGAATGCAATTCTACACTATATGTATCCCACACACATCTCACCACCTATGTCTACACCAATTTTAATATAATAAAGAGCACACAGGCTCTGATACCACTCTGTAACGCCCCGAAAATTCAAACCTGATTTTCGGAAGCATTACCACCGTACTAACTATCCTAAACTAGTGGCCAGCTAATTTAAAACAGCTAGTACAAGGCTGAGCAAAACCTAAAGTGTTAATCTGATTAATCCATTTTAATGCAGAAGCTGAAATAAAATAAACACATAGGCACATGGAAAAAGGTCTCACCAATAACCATAAAATAATATTAACAAATTACCCGGCTACAAGCCTCACAAAAAGCATAAACAACATACCAAATCTCAAACAGGGCTACCAGCCCAAATCAGTAGATCACATAAGGCCACCGGCCGACTGAATATAAATCCTAGGCTCACAGGCCTCAACTAGTCAATAATCCAATGACAAATCATAATTATCAAAACAATAGAGTATCACATAAACACATAAGATCAAATGAGTAGGCAGGTCCTATCTATGTGATCTCTCAACCCCAAACCCAATCATGCTCCAGCGCCTCCAGCAGGATCTATAAAACAGACAAAAACAAAGGGACTCAGTACAACGTACTGAGCAAGGCTACGTGTTGGGGAGTAAGGGATAACAGAGCAACAAGAGTAAATAATGATAATAATAATAATAATAATAATAATAATAATAATAATAATAATAATAATAATAATAATAATAATAATAATAATAATAATAAAAGCATGAATAATAAAGCAGAATAAAAATAAAAGCAACCAAACATCACACCGTCCCATACCGGTGCTTCAACCACAATCATACAATTTATGCACGTGATGCATGGCCTAACATACACCTATCTAACCTATATGCAAATGCAATGAATATGCCTAGCCGGCACCTAAAAACCCGGGCGGTATGAACCCACGGGTGAGGATATCATCAACTCCAACCCGTTACAGGGTAACATACACCATCCCCGCAGGGACCACAGGCATCACAGCCCATATCATACACCCCGCTGGGTCATCGGGACTCAACAACACCGGTGAAGGCTGCCCGATCAATCACGTCCATCATAACAACCCATAGGGTTAAATAACCGTCAATTCCAATGAAATACCATTCTCATGTCACATAATAAGGTGTTCAAACAACTAGACAAAAATCCTGAATGTTAGTATTCACATCCTTCCAGCTCAAATTAGTCATAAACAGACTCTCAGGATACAATTTATTCAAATCCCTATCAGTGCCCTGCACCTCACTCATAACAAGTACTGTATATATATACATATATATATATATTCACAACATATAAACAAGTACTTACAACTATAGGTGTATAAATATATATATTCTCACACTAGTCTCATTCCACGCATTGAAGAAGAAATAACAAAAAGCTTACTGCTCACAATTATGAAGCCTCGCCTGGTGAAGAAAGAAAACCACATAAACTTATCTAAATTGCAAGACTAAATAAATTAACTAATACAAACAAAACACTTCCAGAATCCAAAAAAAGAGTTAGTCACTCAACTCCAAAAAGAATTAGTCCAGAATCTAAGCTTATCTAACGCTGATTGCATTCCCTGGACACTAAATCAACATAAATTAATTGACCCAAGCCAACAAAATTATCAACTCCCCTCCACTGACACTCGGTCGACACAGACAGTGGAGAATATCATTAAAATAGCAGATACTGGGTTAATGAACGACATTCATTAATTCACAAATCAAAACAATATATACGATTAAGCCTTGTCGGAGATCACCCCAATACCCCCAAACACGTAATTTAAGCACACAATCCCTTGCCTGATATCTTCCCAGCGATTAAACGCCTCCGAATTGCTCAAATTCGAATCCGATCGGCCAAAACAACTCACAAACCTAGCATTTCGAAACATCCCCAATTCACTACCAAAATGATCGAAATAAAAATCATAGCGAAGAAGATGACGAAGAGAAACACTTACCAACAACCGATTAATCAATCGGCCAAGAAACGCGATGATTTGAAAGAGCCGAAGATCACTCCAACCTCTCCTCTCTCGGCCGTTCCCTGCGTCTCCCGTTTTTTTTTTTCTTTTTCTTTCCAACTTACAAAATAACCCCATTTAACTCTACAATAGTTAAATAATTGCAAAAAGGCCCCCATCACTCTCAATTTACACAAAAGGAACCCCATCCGGACTGAAATGCAAAATATCCAAATACCAAATTATTTAAACAGTCCAATTTAATTAAATCGGGTCATTACACATTAATGTATCTTTTAATAATATAAATTCTATTTATACATTGCGAATTCCATATAAATTTGAAATTTCAAATCTTTAAAAATTGAAAATTGTGGGAACTTCATATAAATTGAAAATTAAATATCATTTAAAACTAAAAATTGGATTTCATATACACATTAATATATCTTTAATATAAATAAATAAATACGTGCAATGTATATTTTGATTACATCATCATTACCACACAAAAAAAATATATCAAAAAACTAAACCTACACAAGATTACCGACATTACAATATGATCACCATTTTGAAGTATAAACACAACATAATTCTTAGTTCCTAGTGCAGAACCCTGTCGTAATAGTATTGTGGTGCAAAACTGAAAATGCCTATTAATGTCATAATAATCCGATGGTGTAAAAACTCAAAATCTATAAATAAATAATAAATGCAGCAATAAAATCTAAAATAAATAAAATAAAAAATAAAAAATAATAAATTCTAAAATAGATAAAATAAAAAATACAAAATAATAAAATCCAAAATAAATAAAATAAAAATACAAAATTTCAAATTTTATCTTTTAAAGTTTTTTTAAAGGTGAATAAATCTCTACTCAATAAATAAATAAACTTGAAAATCTAAAATTAGTAAATTTAAAAATGCAAAATAATATAGATAAAATAATAAATGCAAAATTTCATATTTCAAATCTTTCAAATATATTTTTGGTGAATTTCAAATCTTTCAAATATATCTTTCAAATCTTTCAAATATATTTAAAAGTGAAGATTGTGGAAATTCCATATAAATTGAAAATACCATATATTTCAAAAACTGAAAATTTATAATAATGAATAAATAAATAAATGCAAAAATCTAAAAATAATTAATTAAAATGCAAAAATCTATAAAAATTAGAAATTTGAAACGGAGACACCGCATTAAATTTAGGATAGGTTGTTCACTAATGCTTTAATATATATATATATAGATTATGTACATATTGTACATGATCATTCATGGCTCTTTTTTTTAGATAAAAAAAAATTCTGAATTATTGTTTTATCATACCTAATTATGTATTGTTTACCAAGAAAAAAAGCAAAAATGTTTATCAAAAAAAATTATGTGTTGTTGGAAAAGGATTTAATATCTTCCTCTGTTTTTTAAAAGCGACATTGTTTTTGGTGTTATTCATTATTTTATTTTAATTTAAATTTTTTATTATAGTTAGACAAGAAAAAATATAATTTTCTTGTTGGATTCATCTAGATCTAATCTTATAGTTATAGAATACCAACTTTTTGTAATTTTTACTTGTGCAAAATTTATCACTACAAGAAAAACAGTGATTACCGACCGCAATATGCGGTCGGTAACCAAGAAAAGCGGGTCGTCCGCGAGGTTCCCGACCGCACGCCCGACCGAAATGTCGGTCGGGAATCCCTTGGTAGGTGATTCTCGGCCGACCAAAAACACGGTGGTCGGTAAACGTACCGACCAAAATGCCGACCGCAGATTGGTCGGCATAATTCCCGACCGAATTACCGACCAGTTTTTTTGGTCGGTACCCAACTCAGGGGACCTCGTGGTCCACCCCTTACCGACCGCCCTGCGGTCGGGACTGCGGTCGGTAATTTACCGACCAGGATGCGGTCTGGGGTGCGGTCGGTACCCAACTGTAGGGTGCACCAGAAATGGCTGTTTTCACAGCCATCCCTGCTGCATCAATACCAACAAATAATCCACAATGTGTTTTCCAACACCTTCAGCACAATATGGCAATCCATTTCATAAACATCAACAATATGGCAATCCATTGCATGTACAATCACAAATCTACAACGCATTTGACATTCCAAATTCAATAGATGTTGAAAACGATAATGACAATCCCAAAATGCAATTTGAAATGTCAAAGTATGAAACGGAAAACATTAACATATTCTTGAAAATCTCTACAAAGTAGACACATCTATACGTCTCATAAATAAAAAAAAGACACTAACCAAGTCATGTCCCTCAACACTCAATGAGCACCCAAACCACCTCCACCCAGGCCGCCTCCAAAGTCATCTCCATCACCGTGTCCAGGGGATCGAGGGGCTCTGACTCCTAGCAATCTCTCCACCTGATCGGCCATAGTCTCTTGTCTCTGTGACACTCGCTGAATAGTCTCTGTGAGCTGCTGAAACTGCTCCTGTGTCACATAAGTGGAATCAGATGGGGGAGCGGTGGTGGAATAATTGCCTCTGGGCCTAAACGACTTGGCCAACGATCCTAAGCCGTATACAGCGTGGCGTCTATCGTGACCACCGGCTACGTCGTAGAAGACATCGTCAGGATCGAAGTCACGCCCAATCTCAGGGTTCTGGCTCAATGTCTGGGTAACTGCATTGAACTCCTCCTATATTCAACATTTGAAATTCGTAAAGAACATAATATAGTGACCCAAATTAGTAGATATAGGTAAATGTGATATTATGTAGGATTTCTTACATTCACCTGCGCCGACCTATCACGAATCCAATTGTCCTTCTCGTGCCCCCGTGTGTGTGTGTGCTCGTGCACCTCGTGCAAATGCACGGGCCTTCCCAGATCAGTAGACTGCAAGATTTCAAGGACTACAACTCAAGAGCCAAAATCCACATAAATAATTGAATATTAAATGTAAATATGCTAAACATACCAATTTATCTTTTGTGGCTAGGAATGTCTTTGATCCCGCGGTGTGAGTTGGGAGGGCCGGTGCATCCTCCTGTCCCCGTCGCCTGTTTAGCTTTCCCCTTTTTAACTTCTCCTTAAATTGCGGGGAATCCCAGATCCGCCTCCAGTTCTCTGCCACCAACTCGTCTGCGGGGTAGGGCTTCTTCTTGCTCCTTATGTCGAGCGTGTAGTCCTTGTATCTGAAATTTAGAAACATGTGAAGTTACACGTGAAGCCATTCGATATGCAAACATTTATTTGTTTGCACGGACATGTGAAGTCCTTGTCATCATCAGGTAGATAACACTTATTCCTACACTGTCTACACGGACACCTTAGTTTTCCCTGTGCTCTATCCACGTTTGGGTTTGGATGAGACATAAGCAGGAACAAATCAACTCCATTCTTAAATTCTGAGGTCAGTACTCCCAAACGACGGGAGCGGTACATCCAACTCCGGTCCATCACCTACATTAATATGTTTTCCTCGTTTTGGTTAATATAGACTAAGTGGATGTTACATTATTTGTTCCCTTGCATTAATTCAACTCGTGAAATTAATTTAATATAAATTTACCCTAAGGTGGATTAGACTTATTGAATGTTACTTGAATATGTTGTCATCGTATATTCACCTTTAAATTAACTCAATTTTATCTATAAAAACAAGTGGACATGTTCATATTAATCCAATCAATTGTCTAGATTCGGTTCATCCTATACTTAACATATTTCAATTCAACATCTCCACAATCATTCCGAATATACAATCCATCTATATAGCCTAATTTAAATACTAAGTTCATCCTATATCATAAACAAACACTTGCACAATATGCATACTATACAAACCAATGATTAGAAAGTTTCCACTAATAATTCAACAAGCCATAAGTTTCTCATACGACATCCAAATTAAGCATATCATATATGCAAATTCATCTACTCGACGAGAGCTTTCCAATTATGTGCTTATAATTTCTAGAATCTAAACATTTTCTAGGGAAAATTATGAAAACAGGTTGCTGCCCGGAACTTCCACACATACATTCTCGATTTTTTCCTCCTATTTTGCGAATTTGCTAACAAACACATCAAACATAATAATGTCCAACACCCAATTCTTTCAATAATCTAAGATTCCAACATCAATTAAAAAAAATAAAGTGAAATTAAACTCAAGCTAATAAAACGAAACACAACAAAAATTTGCCCAAAATTTTGAACAATCGAATATCTAAAATGAGAAGGTATAGCCAATCGAATACCTTCGGTGATTGCACGAATGTAATCAAAATGCTCCCCTCGAGAAGAAAACTCCACTGCTCCTTCTCGAATGGCTTGCGGGGGTGGCTCGAAAGTGTTCCACGAAAGAGGGAGGACGACGGCGGCGGCGACGGACGGCGGCGGGGTCGGCGGCGCTGGCAGCGAGGGTCGGAAAGGTGGTCGGAGCCGAGGGAGGAGCTTTTTTCGCGAGAGAGAAAGAGGTGGGAGGGGCTGTGCGAGTGTCTGATTCTGTTCGCGAATTGGGATTTTTAATCCCTAGGTTACCGACCGCATTTGCGGTCGGTAACGCGGTCGGTATCACCGACCAAACCGCGTGTGGTCGGTGATTTGGTCGGATTTTAAGCCGGGACCCCACAACGGCTACAATTTACCGACCACCGCTTGCGGTCGGTGCTGCGGTCGGTAAATCCGACCCGCAAAGCGGTGGTCGGTAATTGCGGTCGGTAACCCCAGTTTTTCTTGTAGTGTATGTTTTTAATCATTAAAAATGTCTGATGACAATTTATAACTTCTTTTATTACAGTTATTTAACAAAAAATATAATCAAGTGAAATATTGTTAGATTTTTTTTAGTCACATAGTTTTAAACTATAGGAGTAATTTTGTTTTATCATGTTTACGTTTACATTATTTAAATTTATTCATAGTTGAAAATATGGCTTTGGTTAGGGTGCTGAGACCCATGTCTCTTGATGTACTGTGGCACATCCAAGCCATTGATGAAATATTGAAATCAATGGCTAAGATTAATACAAAGGATACTATTGTAATTTCAATAAGATCCAAATAATCTCTATTCATTTTTCTCAATTCTCATGTTCATACTTCTCTCTCCCTCATAATCTACTTTTTCTTTTTGGAATTTCTTAAATTTGATAGGAAATTTAGATTACTTGTATAGAGTAGGTAAATTTTCATATAAAGAACGTCAAAATCCGAGTTCGTTTGAGAAAGTTAGAGTCATTTGAAGTTAATTGCGATTTTAAAAAACGTAGCATTTACATTTCAGCGACGGTGGCTTTGCAATTCAGCGATGGGAGCTTTACAATTCAGCGACATAGAGCATATATTTCAGCGACATAGCCTATACAACATAGTTTTTATGACAAACTTCAAATGGGTCTAACTTTTTCAAATGAGCTCGAATTTGGACGTTCTTTATATGAAAATCTATCTACTCAACACAAGGAATTTAAATATCCTACCAAAATTTAGAAAGTCTAACCAGATAAATATCATATTTTTAAAATAACGAGAATAAGATATCATTTTCTTTGAAAATCTGGTATTTATCAATTTGTAATTTCAAAAATTTGATAGGAAATTTAAATTCCTTGCATCGAGTAGATAGATTTTCATATAAAGAATGTGAAAATCCGAGTTTATTTGAGAAAATTAGAGCCATTTGAAGTTCATTACGATTTTCAGAAACACAGCCTTTACATTTCAGCGACGGTGGCTATGTAACTCAGCGACGGGGGCTTTATAATTCAGCGACGGAGGCGTTATAATTTAGCGATATAGCCTATGCATTTCAGCGACGTAGCCAATACAATAAAATTTATGTGACAAACTTCAAATGGCTGTAACTTTCTCAAATGACTTCCGATTTGGACGTTCTTTATATGAAAATCTATCTACTCAATGCAAGGAATTTAAATATCCTCTCAAATTTTAGAAAGTCTAAACATATAAATATCACATTTTCAAAACAACAAGCATAAGATATCTTTTTTTTTAAAATCTGGTATTTATCTATTTGTAATTTCCAAAATTTTATGGGAAATTTAGATTCCTTGCATTGAGTAGGTAGATTTTCATATAAAGAACATCAAAATCCGAGTTCGTTTGAGAAAGTTAGAGCCATTTGAAGTGCATTACGATTTTAAAAAAACATAGTCTTTACATTTCAGCGACGGTGACTATGTAATTCAGCGACGGAGCCTTTACAATTCAGCGATGGAGACATTACAATTAAGCGACATAGCCTATGCATTTCAACGACGTAGTATATACAACAAAATTTATATTACAAACTTCAACTGGCTCTAACTTTCTCAAATGAGCTCGGATTTGGACGTTCTTTATATGAAAATTTATCTACTTGATGCAAGAAATCTAAATATTCGATCATATTTTAGAAATTCAAAATAGAAAAATTGAAAATTAAGAGGAATGAAAGACTGACGAGTGAAAGAGATGAATAAAGATAATTTCTTTATTATTATGCTATGAATTGTGTCAAATGAGGGCTAACTTATGCAAATTTTTTATATAATCTTTATTTAAGGATAGAAATCACTAAATTAATTTTGTGAATGATTTTATTACTAAAGATATAATTATTTATGTTTGACAATTCTACCCTTTTTATTTTATAGCTATTGGATATTTTTGTATGGTTGAGATGATTTGTCTTGATGTACTACCATTCACATTGGTAGTACCATAACCATTCCCTGAAAATATATTTTGAACTACCTATATAAATAATTCAAAAAATAGTATATATTCCATCGTTAATCGTGATGGTTAATTTCTTGAGTTTAACACATATGCATATCAGTCACCTAACGCATATGCATATCAGTCACCTAATTTGAAAATATCAATTTTATAACAATATATAATATGTTGAGATAGAAACATTCCAATAATTTTTTTCTTGCAGGGACAAAAGATTAACTATTAACAAGTTTAGTAACCGAGTTCATGATTAAGGGTGTGTTTGGTTGTAAGTAGATTTAGGAGCATATAGCGGATTGAAATAGCATATCCTCTCACAAATCTCTCTCCGAATCTGCTATCAGCTAGTGAATCCGCTGACTCCCAAACATCCACTAAAACTCGTTAGCTACTCAAAATCTAACAATTTAATTAGCTAGGTAGCTCACTAGATGATAATATTTTTATAGTGGAATGTATATGTGATGCTCCAATCTAAGGTACATCATCAGTATTGGAATATATGTTATGTATATAATATATCTTCCTTCCGTTAGAATATCTCTTATATTTTATTCAGTACCTATTTGGTATGTATATAATTGTATTTATGATAATTACCTTAGATTGAGAAGTGTGATGGATACGTTCCATGTGTATATATATGCTTTGGTGTAATCTTTTTGGAGATATGAAAGCAGAATCATTCCCACATCTTAATTCCTCTTTATCAAATTTTATCAGCGATCCTAGTTCTCTTACGAAAAAAAAAATATATATATATATACCATGCATGATATGTATACGCGTGATAATTTCGAACAAGTCTTGTATTAGTTCCTTATAAGATTGTTCAGGAACACAAGCGAACATAAATGAATTCATCAAGCTGCACGAATATGCTCGTATTTGTTCGTTAAGTTTAGGGTTTAACGAACCAAATATAAACAGTTAAATTTTGGTTCGGCCCGACTCCCCGCTTTTAGAGACAACTCAACCCAACGAAATAACCTTAATTAATACTACCTCCGTTTCTTAATATTTGCCACGGATCCAATACACATTTTTAATTCGTAATAACTCAAATTGCATACAATTAAAAATTATGAAAATTTTGATATTCTAAATTTATGCGATTAGACGAATCTAACAAGATCACACTTGACTATATTTTATCTTATATAAATGTATTAAAAAATCGAATCAAAGTTACTCAATTAACAGTAACAAAACACCTAATGAGTCAATAATTTAGGAACGGAGGAAGTATAAGCAAGTTTACTAGTAATTACTCGTACTAGCAGAAGTGTAGAATATGAAGCAGTATCCTTTTTAACTTATCGGGACTGAGTCCAATTATAATCTACTGGTGCAGTTGCTATATTTTGCTAATGACCACTTGCTGAATTCAGAAGTAAGTACATTAATATTGTTATCCGATGATGTAGGAAAATTGAAATGGTCATAGTACTAACTTAAAGTAGTTCATGAAACTTGCATTTGGAGCTAACGGTCGATGAAAAAACATTACTTTAATGAAGTGTAATTCATTTAATAATATAGTATATGTGAGCACCGGTCTAAAGATTGATGCCTTACTATGTGCGTGGAGCAGACGGGTTAGAATATAATTATATGATACAGATAAAATGTCAACCAATAAATTACTGGTAATTATAAAACCAGAATGTTAGATATATAGGTCGTATGGAATATTTATCACTTTTTATAGCATTTTATTTAAAGTTAAATAAATATCGGTAGATAAGCAATCATACGGGAATAATTAGACCAGAATTTCTCGCTTGACTGGATCAACATATTATGCATATACTTATTGATTAGGTCATCATAAAGAGATCGGCTACGAATTTGACTTCTTATTATTTATTTGACTTTTTTATTCACAAATACTATATATATAGGCCAGCTGGCGTCTGAACTCCAAAACCAAAAACACCACCACCTAAATATTTTGCCCACATATTTAATTAAATAATTAAAAAGAAGAAAGATGAATTGTATAGGAAAACTCGCGTGTTAATTTGTCGGATAAGTGCATTTTAATATCCCAATATAAAAATACAGTCAATTCAATACCCCTATATTGTAATACTTCCCCTATGATATCCAACCAACAATTTAGCTTTTCTTTCAAAATAGGTAAGTGCGTAAAGACCAGCATGCCCCTGAAGCTAAATGGAATGAAAAAAATGATGGAGGATAGCAAAGTCTTTTACACTTTATGTCTTGTCCAAGGTCTTGGTTTTGGAACCGCTTGCAGGGAGTTAATACACCCCCACCCACGTCGCCCACAACCGCCGTGCAAATCCGGAGAAGAGGAAGCTCGATCGTTGCTTTCATTTCCCCCAAACATTTTCGTGTGTTGCAACTCGGTTTGGAGTGGAGAAAATAGTGCTGTCCTTGGCGTGAAGAATCGAAGTTGGAGAAGAGGACGAAGCAGTGTTGACGTTCGGAGAAGGAGTTTCGAAGGTGAGTAAACTTAATGTGATTCCGCAATTGGTGTTCCTGGGGCTGCCCGTTCGATTGTGTGTTTGCATTTGTTAGCTTGACTTCCATGTGTGTTTACATTTGAAGTTATTTTTGTGGCTTGCGGTGTTGGATGTTTTGGAGTATTTGGAGAATGGGTCTTCGTTAAGGTTTAGGGTAGAACATGGTTTTGTGGTAAAAAACTAGAGACCTTGTTGTGAGATTGTTTTGAAATATGAAATTTGTGATTTATAGGGCTGCGATCTTGAATGGGTAAAGATTGGATTTTTTATTTTTTTTGTGAAATTGGTGATAGTGGTTTTTTGGTATGTTGTTTGCTGTGGTTTGGGCAAGGTACACCATTTCATACTTGTGTAATCATGGTGGAAAAGAATGAAATCTGTTGTGCGATACCACGGTTCACGTAACAATACATTTGTGTTGGGGTGGTTTCTGAGATACCACCCCAATTCATGAACTACACCACTTTTAAATTTGATTTTCCAGAGTTTGGCGAATAGAAATGGCCAGGGTTAGTTTTGGGATGGTGTATAAGATAGGGCAGAGTGTAGTAAAATACACCACTGTATTTGGGAGATTTCATGCATCACGGCTGAATAGACATGAGGAGGGTTGATTTTGGCGTGTATTTTGGGATAACAATGATATTGGTGAAACTAACAGATGGTTTTTGGGATGGTTTTGTGCACACGGTGAATAGAAAATGATACTATGGTTGCATAGGGTGTTTTTGAAATGAGAGTATTGTGTATATGGTGTCATTTAGGGTAGATCATACTGTTTTGAATGAAGTGTCCAATGACATGAGAGTGGAGTATTGTTCTTCATTGAGTCTAGTATATTATATAACTTGAAATATTGTTGATTCAGTGAATTTCATTGTTTGCATAGAATGACGCCGAAAGTGAAAGGAATTCCCAAGAAACAGAAAAAGGTATCGAACAAGGAGGATGACGGGGGAGCAACATTAACACCCCGGTGCAGCCTCACCGTACTGTACGATGCCATGAGTTCGGTGAAGGGGACAATGACGGTGAGGTTGACACTGTGACTGATCCGAAAGCTGGTAAGGTCCCCAAGGCTGATACTGTGGCTAATCCCGATGCCGATAAGGACCTAAAGGCAGACACCCTGGCTGACCCTGCGACACTAAATAAATGACATTGCTAATTGAACTGTTTGATGCGTAATTATTACTTTTTGAATGGATTTGAAATGTTATGGATTGTGCGCAGATACTCGTTTATGTGCCTTTTGTTGTGGTTTAGTTGTATTCAGTACTGATGGGACAGTTACTGGTAGTTCTTTGCACGTTCTATGAATTGCGCTGTAGTATTAGCTATTTTATCTAATGTTCTTTGTGTGAGTCAGATCACTATGGTATTGGTACTTTCTGTAGAAGGGTACATTTTTTGCAGTATATCCGGTGCAAAGTTTGAGTGGCAGTGGTGTGTTCTTGGGAACCCACTTTATTCCACCACATAATCTTTCATTTGAGCTTACTAGTGGCATTCTACATGTTGAATTTAAAATAAAAATAAACAAATAGGTCTATATATGTTAAATAAAGCTCGACCACACGGGATCACCACATTAACCCAACCAATACCATATTCCATTCTTGCATTGAAGGATTGGTGCTTCCTCTCAACAGACGAGTACATCTATGGCATAATGTGCGGTGTAGTTTAAGTATGGTGATGGTGTGTTCTTGGGAAAACCACTTTGCTCCACCACATAATCTTTCATTTGAGCTTACAAGTGGCATTCTACCTATTGAATTTAAAATAAAAAGGAACAAATAGGTCTCTATATGTTAAATAAAGCTCGACCATACGGGATCAACACATTAACCCAACCATATACTCCATTCCATTCTTGCATTGAAGGATTGGTGCTTCCTCTCAACAGACGAGTACATCTATGGCATAATGTGCAGTGTAGTTTAACTATGGTGATGGTGTGTTCTTTGGAAACCACTTTAATCCACCGAATAATCTTTCATTTGAGCTTACAAGTGGCATTCTACCTATTGAATTTAAAATAAAAAGGAACAAATAGGTGTCTATATGTTAAATAAAGCTCGACCATACGGGATCAACACATTAACCCAATACAATGAAGTTCATGCAATGATATCGAATATGAAGCCATCCATATTACATAATAATCTGCGAAAGTTACTTTGTTTGCAGTTACATGGTATCACGTATTGAAACCATCCTTCCGAAGGATCGTTTCAAATACTGAAACCATATACAAAATTACCACACATCAAATCGATATTGGACTAGACATGTTCCCAATAATATTACATGCCAATATGTGGTATACCGCAGTGTCTGAAACAATCAGCATCAAAATGACACGGCTGTGTCGTGTGGTCAAAAATATCAAAAGTCCTGCACCGAAATCAGATAAGTGGGTCTCTGTACTGCATGTACAGGTGTGCTTCCTTGTAGGTCGCCTTGTTATGCCCACCCTTTCGGCATAGCGAGCATCTTCCCCTGCTCGTCGTCGGTCTGGGATGGTATCCGTCGTGTCTTCCTCTGGCCCGGCTGCACGCGAACATCTGGAGGCAGCACGAATTCCTCCTCAATCCCACCGCCCACGTTATCACTTTCCATCAAAAGAGGATATATCACCCCCGTCGTACGTTGCCTTGTAGTAGTCCACGGTGTAAAACGGATCGCAGTAATCGTAAATATTACCATGCATTTGCTCGATTGTTGTGCACCCATGCTTGCATAGGATCCTCGGTGACTGCCAATACCCACACGTACACGTCATCTGATCCACATCCACAACATGTATTAGACCATGGTCACGAACCTCGAACAACGAACCGGCCGTTCGCTGCAGATCCATATCACCAGATGCATTGTAATTCCTATTCAGTATTTTTGCTGGGGCCGGACACAGTTTTCCAATCATCCGAGCACCCGCCTCTCGCTTTTCATTCATCATCTTCATGATCTGCGACCGGATTTTATCGAGCATTGCACTTGGCGGCAGGTGTCTGGCCTTCTTGATCCAGAAATTCCAACTCTCGACAAGATTCGTGTTCATTACGCCCCCATTTGTTGCCGGGGAACACAGAATTCGCCCATCGACGAGGATCCGCATTTTCAAGGAATGCAGCTGAAGCGGGCATTGGTTGAAGTATGGAATTCAGATGCTTGACCATCTCGTCATAAGTTGCCGTGTATGCAGCAGCCTTGAATACCCCTGTCCAGTAATTTCTGTCCTTATACGGGTACTTCCTCAGCACCTATCACGAAGCCAAAAATGTAATAAACAATATACACCATGATACCGCCGTTCTACAAAACCTATACCACAACGAATTAACACAATAACGCACATAACAAATTGTTACCTCCTTTTTGAAATTCTCCACAAGGTGTCGAACGCATACTGAATGATTACTTCCAGTGAACACACTTGGAATAGCTTTCATCAAACCGGAGTGTAGGTCACTGAAAACGTCCACCCACCCCAAGACACCCGTTCATTGCCCCCCTTCAAGGACGACCTTCAGCTTCATGTAGAACCATTCTCAGTTCTCATCCGTCTCCATATCGACAACTATTACAGCACAGCCACAATCACAAACATAAGAAATATTTTCACATATAACAATAAGCACCAACCTAAACAACAGTGTTCAATTGCATCAACAACTAACTTTGTACCTGCAAATGCTATTGTAATAAAACCACCCTCGGCATCTTTCCCCACAGCGGCCAGTATCTGCCCTTTCCACTTTGTTTTGATATGGGTGCCGTCAAGCTCGATAAGGGGCCGACACCCTCTCCTGAAACCATCCACGCAAGCTGCAATTGCTATGAAGACCTTCCTAAATGTTTTGGTACCTTCAAAAATCTCTAAATCCGCAACACTTCCTGGGTTCGACGCTAGAAGCCTATTGCAAAATATCCGTAGTTTGTCAAATGAGTAATAATCGTCCCCATGCAGTTCCTTCATCGCCACCTCCCTCGCCCTCCAGGCCGTGCGATAGCTGATATCGACTTTGAATGCAGCGCGAATAGCATCCACTGCATGGTTCGGAGTATAGTGCGGGTCCCGCCTAAATTTCTCCTTGATAAATTCCGCAACCCATGATGCATTCGCCTTTGGGTGTACCCTTGATTGTAGACTGTTCACACCACAATCGTGCATCAAATTGCATGTGCGAATCACAAAAGACTCATCGGATTTGTGGCGTGATGCATAAATCCGCAAACCACATTTCTCCACAGAGCACTTCACCTGAACTTTCTTCGTATTGTTGTGCACATACTTGAATCCACGGCGGACTGCAATACAATGATTTTTTAGGACCTTCCGAAACTGTTCGGCATCATTGAATTTCTGTCCTTCGCCTCTGATTGTGTTGGCCCATAGGACCCTTACATCTTCGTCGTCCTCATCTTCTTTGTTGTCGAATTCCTCATCTGCTTCCGTATCCGTCCTACAACACAATTTATACAAAATATGATCCTATTGATACGAAATCGGTCACATGTACCGTAAACCTATTCATACAATACTAGCGGCATGATAGGTATTACAACGTTGTGTAAAGCGTATGTATACCATAATTAAGTTCTTTGAGACCAATGTTTTTGCAACAAATACAGGAAACGTCACCACTATTACACAATATTGATTCAGTACCAGGATAGTCACCATCCGTATGTCTAAATCCATGTCCTATGCATTGCATCAGTCCAAAAATGTATATAATCACTAACAATACTGGAGTGCACATAAACATAAAATACATAAACACCAATCCACAAACTACAGAGTACCAACAGCAGACATAACGATACCAATGTGCGCACAAAAATATAAAAACTACGACACATGCCATTACATGACAGCCATCTGCTAGGGTTTTAACAGAACATTACCTTGCCCTCTTGTTTGCAGGTTCCCGATTCATGACCTTCATCTTCCCAAATGTCTGCCCTTTTGCCCTATTCAAAGTGCACATTCTGCTCACATCGCCATCGTTAATCAACTCCATCAGGTATCCGTCGTCGGGTTCTTTGTAATGCAAGGTTTTCGTTGCGGCATTCACATCAACCCATTTATCCGTCACCATCCTATAGACATCCGAAAGAAGATCGGCCTCACATATTCGGACTAGATGCACTTTGCCTTCATAATGGCAAAACAACAACGTCTCGGGTACTTGCATTTCGGGTTCCTCTTGCCCATCTTCTTGCTCTTCAATGCCATTCATCATTCCCTAAAAAAACCCTATAATCCTGTCGCACTAAACCCCTTCCAAGAAAACTTCACAGCCCGTCGCACTCCATCCATAAACCCTCCTATAGCCCTCCTACATCCCTTCTAACCCATCACATTATCCTCCTCTCCCGTCAAGCTTCCCCCTTCCAAGACCCCACTTCAAACTCGCCACCCAAAACCGTAACCCGTTGCCCCTTCGCCAAACCCCAGTTGTCCCCGATCCTAACCTTCCTAAACTTTGATCATCCCTACGAAGCTCCCCGAACAACCTTCTCCAACTATTTTCCCGCGAGAAAAAATAACGCCCAACAAGCGAGCTTCGATCGTCGCAGGTTCCTTGTAGAGAGAGGAGCATTTTCAAAAAATGGCTGCCAACTCCCAACGTATGAGTACTATTTCTGACATAAAGCAAGGGCCTTCTTGTCTTTTCCACATTTCAATTTAGTTTTCATTTACTTTTAGACTATGGTCATCAATGAACCCCATTTGGGGGTCATCATAAAAAGACAAGAAATAAAATAATAAAAATAATGTTAAAATAAATAAAATTCATGACCTTTCATGACTTTGGTTGGATGGCCAACCCAAGGTCATGAGAGGGCATCCAATCATACAATGCCACTTGGCATTGTATGATTGGGTGATAAATAAATATATTCTTTTTGGTGAATTTTTATAAATTTTTATTTATATTAATTTTATTATATTATTTTCATTAATTTTAATTTTAATATTTACTAATAAGTTAAAGGGTTTATTTATAATCTAATTTTTTAAATTTATTTACTACTATTAAATAAAATTAAATAAAAATTAAAAAGGTTAAGAGTTAAGGTTAAATGTTTAATGGAATGAATTTAAAAATAAAGTAAAATAAAATTAAATTAGAACTGAGTTGGGTTGGATTGGGTTATTGATGGTAGTAGAAATTAAATTTGATTGTGGGTTGTGTAGGTGGAGGAGAGAGAAATTAATATTATATTGAGAGGTTGGATTGAGTTGGGTTATTGATGACCATTGTCTTAATGAGAAGGTCCTGAAATGAAAGGTATTTTAAAAGTTAGTATCAATACAATATGTATTTAGTATACAGGTACCAATACATAAGAAGTTTTAGGTGTGGGTATTTTACAATAACATCCCTTAATTTGTCCATATTTCTTGGATTTTCTTGAGGAATTAGTCCATTTAATTTTAGGGGAATTAGTCCATTTAATTTTCTCGCGTAGTATTCTGTATAGAAATTAAAAAAGATATTCATCAAATTATAAGTTTTGATTTTCTTTTTTTCCTAGTCTTAATAGCCTGTATGGCAAAAAATATATACATATATATATATACCTATAAGATATAAATGCCTTACCAAAGTACTATTCAATGAACAGTAGGATTTATCGTTTTCTGGTTTCTCGTTTTTTCTTTTGTTTGGGTTTTTTTCTATCCCTGATTCTGGCACCCCGGTAGAAATTTTTTGTTACCCTTCGTTCCACTACCTCCGTCTGCCGCCAATGCGCCGCCGCCGCCGCCTCTCCACTCTCCACTAACGAGAACGATTCTCCGCTGCCCTATACGTTCATTCCGCCCCATGACGTCCTCTTTCGCATCCCACCGGAACCCTAGCTCCTCCGCGTTCGTCAGTTTCTCTGCGGAAGGGTTTTAGCTACGAACGTTTGTGCGTAGAAACCCTATATCCAATGCCCTCTTTAGAGTCGTCTTCGACAAGCCATTCATTGTGTATCCAGCGCCCGCTGCCCACCCCTGCATTGCTCTCATGGCGGCCCGGTCCCTCTCTCGCCCAATCACCTCACGCCGCGCCTGTCCTTGCGCCAACGCGTCGCTGCCCCGCCGGCCCTCTCTCCCTGCTCGCTTGCCGCCCTTCCACGTTGTTGTCCCTCTGCCCTGCTGCCGCCCGTCCGCGCCACCACGCCTCTGCACGTTCGCCACGCCGCCGCCATTTCTCCCTGTGGTATAGAGCTGATGCTGGAGTCGTGGCACTAACAGTTGAAAATTCAAGGCATGGAAAATGGTTTGGTTGTTCCGGGTTTATCTCAAAATCGATTTCTTTCATGTTTGTCTATTATTTTTATTTTTTGTTGATTATACTCATTGTATTAATTGATCGAACTTTAATGTCGCCCTCTATTGATTTTTTAAATAGAGAATTGGGATTCGGCAATCGTTCAATTGGAGTTGTATTAATTGGTGCTGCTTCAATTTTTCCCTTGCTTGTTTCAATTTCCTGTGTCCTGCCCAGGTTGTCCACAAAAAGAAGGCCCGCGTTCAGGCCCTGTCTCTTTCCACCTGAATCTAATTTGTCGGCGTAGCTTGGCTGGAACTAGCTTCTCTTCCTCATGTTCTAATTCATAGTTTGAATGTTGGGAAAAGCTTAGGCATGAATTTGGGGTTATTTTATTTTATTTTGTTTGTTATTCCATTGAAATAGTTTGAAATTTTAGGTGCATCTTAGAGTACATTTATTTACTGCTGACATTTGGTTGGGATTCCGTACATTAAGATTGTGCAATTTGGTGCTATTCAATAAGTGTGAATCAGGTGTTTGATAAAATGCTTGATTCGCTTGATTTTTGCTGCCATTTGAAAGATTATTGTGAAGGCTCGTTCGGTTGTTTCAGTGTTTAATGTATCATGCTTTCAAGCCCAGTTTTGTACACTATCTGTATGGTTTTGTTTTTATTTTTATTTGTATGCAGTACTGGAGTTCACAATCTCATCGGTTGCTATCATACACCTATCCAGGTTATATTTAACAAATAATATCAATATCTTTTTAAAAGATGATGCAATTAAAGTTACAACTAGAGTTCACAATCTTGATCAAGTGCATCACTTGATCTCTGTTCTGCAATGTGGTGAAACCCTTGTTGAGCTGGTTGATTTTTTGTGGTGACAGGCAAGGCTTTGATGTCCATTAAATCATTGTTTACTAGCAATGTAGCTACTAGCTAAAAAGCTTCTGGACTGGGATTAGATTCAAAATGATGATTTCTATTTACGGCTGTGTGTGTCTTGTGGCAATATTAGCATGTCAGTGCTTGCTTTGTGTGTCCTCTCCTGTTCTGTTTTTTTATCAATACTTATTATTTTATCATTTTTGAACTAATCTTTTTTTTGTAGCTTTTCTTTGCTCACTTTCACTGTGATTGAATCCTACTTTTTTATTGAATGGGTGAAGAAATCCATCAAATATGAACTTGGAAGGGGAAATTTCTCCAGCTATTGGAGATCTGAGAAGAGTCTTCAGTTTGTGTAGGTAATAACTGGAAGCCAGTTGTCTTCCAGCACAATTTTTGTGGTAGCATCATTCTGACAATGCATATGTTGTGACCTTCACTTGGCAGTGACCTTCAGGTAAACAAGTTATCTGGTCAGTTCCCTGATGAAATTGGAAACTGTGTAATCCTTGTATTACTGTAAGCTCGACCCAAGTTGAAAGTTAAGTTCATCATTTGATGCTTGTAGTCTTACTATATTCTTGATGAAGTTTATGCTGTTTCATTTCAGTGTTTTATCTGATAATATGTTAGAAGGGGGCATACCGTTCTCGATTTCTAAGCTCAAGCAGTTTGAGCTACTGTAAGAAATGCATTTAGTCAGTTCATAAATTTCAATCTGTTACATGGTTGGAGGCTGATGCACAATGTCCTTGTTAGGAACTTCAAGAACAACCAGCTCACTGGTCCAATTCCCTGGACATTGACTCAAATACCTAACCTTAAGACTCTCTAAGTTATCTAGCAACTAACATGAGAAATCATTAGTGATGCTTTCAGTATATCATGAATGCTTTCGGTTTAAAGATTCATTTGTAGTCTTAAAATGTTTACAGAGGTACTCATCTTCATATATTTACTTTGACAATTGCTGGTCACTCGGTGTTGTCAGATATAGATTTTCAGTTTAGAGATATAAAATCGAATGGCTATTCGTGCCCTATTGATGTTGTACAATTTAGATTTTTCTGATGTCCTAACTATGGCAGAGGATTAGGAATGGTTGTTTGGCAAAGGAGGCTTGGAAAAGGCAACCGACCTTCAGAATTTGCATCTACTTCGAAGGTATACCATTATGTTCATCCATTATAAATCTGTCAAATGGATCAATTTTATTTCTTTGTAGAAGAAATACAAGCATCTATCAAGGTTGTTATAGCAATTTGATTTTTTTTTAATTCATGTATTTATTTTATTTTTTTGTGCATTGTGATCTGTTGCAATTATCTAATATCTTAGTTGTTTTTATTATGTGCTTAAATGAACTCCATGATAGCTTCTGTTCCAATTCCTGGTTTCCATCATATGCAAAAGTTGCCAACACACCTCATTAATTGAATAAGTCTGGTTAGTGTATTTCAGGCACTCTTAAAATTAATTCACTGCAGCTTCTACCTCCGCCTGAATTGTTTATTTAAGTGCATTGTCTTATTCGTTTCGTGCTTCCTCCTGAGTTGGTAGCTCTCTCTCTATGGAATTTTCTATATTATCAAATTTGGGTGGAGATTAATGTTATTTTTTGTTGTGCTAAATGATTGATATAAAGGGATTACATGTCTCATTTTCAATCTTGGAATTGTTAATCAATGTTAGGTTATATATTCATTTTGAATCTTGGAATTGTTGATCAATGTTAGGTGCTCAAAAGTTGGTGGAATGGAAGCGCCATCAAGAAAACACTCTTTATGATCTTAATGCGAAGTAAGGGCAGAGCCGATGGTATGATATTTTGTATTGCTCCAGTTATCGATCTCATTCCTGTAATTCGAAGAGATTCCAGAATATTGAGTTCTATTGCCTTTTTTGGGTGTATCAAGATCTCTCAATTAAATTCATTTTAATTTTGAATTTATTTTAGTTTTGAATGTCTTGTTATAGTTTTTAATAATGTTTTTTCCTCAACAGGCGCGCACAGCGTAGCGCACGCCACAGACAGGGTTTTAGTATATATATATATATATACAAAACTAATTAGCTACAGTGCGTTCTCCTATGAACAGTGACGACCGACCCGACCCGACCCGTGCTCGGTTGAAATGCATCGTTCCACCCTCTCTGCTTCCGGTCTCTTCCACTCTCTTCGATTCCAGTCTTCCCGTCTTCCCTTCCCCGGATTCTACTATTCCAGATTTCCACCTGCTCACAAAATTAGGACACAGAAAGGGGAAAACCAATTTCAGATTTCCGGAATCTGTTCATCAGTCCACCCTTTCGAACGCCACCGCCCCTCCTCACTTCAGCAAATCACCAAATCGGCGATCGGTCTTCATTCGCCCTTGCTGCCCGCGCCTTACCGCCCTTCTGTTCGCGTCGTCGCTGCTATCGCCTTGCCGACGCCCCCGTCACTGCACACCCCTCTCCGCGGTTAGGGTGTCCCAATCTTTGGGAGAACTCCTTTCCGGAGTTCCAGAGTGGAGGTACGAAATTTAACCCAAATTGTTTCCTTGGGTTTTCCCATTTGTGTAGGCGCCGGTTTTGATTCGGTTTTCGTTCTAATTGTTAATTTAGATGGTAATACCATTTGGCCAGTTGCCACTGCATCTTACAGCTCAAGGAAAAAACTGAATGCCTTTTAGTATTATTATAAAGACAATACAGTAATTGTATAGATTGTAAGAGTATTATTTTTAGATGTCTTAATATGCTTCTTGAGGGAAAAAAAATTATAAGAAGCAGTGAATGACATTGGGCAGAAAGCTGAGGCTATAGCATTATCTGGTGGAAAGCTGCAAATGTCCAAATTATAAATTTAGTATCTGTAGTTGAACCATTTCCTGAATTACCTTATTTACCACTGCTCTTGTTCATCCTCTATTCATTTGTTGTTGCTTTTCTGATTCTGCAATTCTACCATTTCTTAGAAATGTTTTTGGGGTATGATTTTCTGAAATTAACTCATCTTATGTGTTAGCATTTCTGAAATTTCATATGCATGCCATTTCAGTTGTTTGCATGTTTCGGCAAATCCATCTTCAGTATAAGCTTGGCAATGCTCATAGGTATGCTAAACAATTGTTGCGGGATTTGGTTTTTAAATGATCTTGCACTTATCTTACAAGGTCTGCCGCACGCCCCTACCTCGATGTCTAATTGTTGTTTTCGGCCTTTCCTATAGTACAGTTCTGTTTTCCAAGTGGATTCAATATATATAGGGATAAACATTTTAGAGAACATAGACCATGACATAAGTTTTCTTTTCTGTCGGCTTTTGTTCATATATTTATGTATTCGATCCGGCCTTTGTTTTCTTCTTTAGGGAGTATTCTGGTCTTATCTTATATCCCTTAAATATAGTTTATAAGTAGAGTCACATCTTTCTTTTTTTTTTTTTTTTTTACCAATTAAACAATAAATCCAAATAACAAAGCTAGCTCGCTTCTTCACTACAACATATGTATGCTCATAGATATGGTGAAATTGTTAGATGTTGCATACCACTTGCTGAATTGAATAGAGCCTTGGTTCGAAACCTACTAAGCGATAACTCACACTTCTAGAGACCCCCGATTTAATAAAAAATGGGCAACCTTGGGCCAAATCCTTTTTTTCTGATTAGAGTTTCTTTTCCGTATGTGTGGATGTCATAAACTTCGGCTCTGTTACATGATCCTTTTGACCAGCATGTGGACAAGGATAATTTCAGTTTTCCTATGTCTGGAAATGATCATTGAATGGTCCATGGTGGCATCTTTGACTAGTGTTTCCAGTTATTAGTTTCTGTATGATTGCAATTGTTTGCTTGTTTAATCTATGGCATCTAGTGTTTTCTTTCCACTGTTTGTAGTGTGCATTGTCTGATATTTATGTTACTTCTATCAACTGATGGAATATGACTAGCATGAAGGGCTCACCGTGCATTTACTTGGTTCGTGCTGTCAATGAGATAAACTATTGTTAGATAATTTGTATCTATTTCAGAAAATTTCTTAAGATGCGGGCCATTTGCATTGACTTTTCCCAGTTTCCATACTGGATAGGACATCCTTGGGGTGCACATAATTATTAGGATATGAACTGTGGCAATTAGGTTAAGAGTTAGGTTAGGTATGCTTGTTATCTTGCTGCAGTAGTGCTGCTGTACAAGTTCTATTTTTGGCCTAGAAGGTTGATACATTTTGTCATTGATGATAGTTGTACTAAATCATTTTATTTTGGTCATTTGCACTTGTGTATGTTCAACATGCATGCTTGAAAACTAGGTTTATTAGCTGTTGGATTTGTTACTCATGGTTTCTGATAGGCTTCTGTCTAATTGTTCATTTTGGCCTTCCCTATGGTACAGTACTGAGGTTATGGTTAACGTAATTAAATTTATGCACTTTCATTGGCAATTCATGGTGCAGCTTCTGAGAAGTACTCAGAGATTTAGATAGCTGCCAGAGATTCTTAGGTGTGACGGGAATTACCAAATAATTTCTATACTGTAAGTTACATGTAATTTTAATCTGCCTCACTACTCAAAGTTGTTTTTTGGTTTTAAAATTTGAGGCTTGTTAGGTTTTGGATTGTCTTGCCTCTCAACCACTGCTTTTCCATTTACATACAGGAGCTGGTTCGAGATCATTTCTTGTTGAAATAATAGCTTCAGTTTCAAATGTTAAGTTTGCTAGGGATAGAAAATATTTGTCACATTCATGTCTTAGTTACTTCAGTTGCCTCATTGATGTATGAAGATTATACTATTTCAATGTTTTTATTAATCCCTTTTGAGGATGACATTGAGCCGTTCCTGGTGATTATCTTCAAATGTGATTGCCCTTGTATATTTGTAGCATTCTATGATTCCGTCACAAAATTTAGGTCATCCAAATTCTGCGCGGCGTAGCGCGCGTCTGCGAAATCCTAGTATATATATATATAAGTTCTGAACCTGGCCTTTATAAGAGCCTGTTTGGATTGGCTTCTAGGGAGGTGCTTTTGGCTTTTGCTTCTGCCAAAAGCACTTCTAGTAGAAATTAGGTGTTTGTTTTGACTTTTAAGAAAAAGCAAAAGCACCTCGAAAAGCGAAAAAAGTGCTTCTGGGAGAAGCAGCCCAGTGGGTGCTTCTACCAAAAACAGAAGCCAAAAGCACCTCGTAAAATGTGCAAGGACTTAAATACCCCCACTACTTAATATAAATTACACTATAAATATATCTTATTATCATATTAAGTAGCATGCTCTTTTTGGTAATTACCACACTCTAAAAGCACTTTTCATTTTTATTCATCCAAACATATTTTTTAGAAAAAGCTGTTTTTCAAACATTCAATCCAAACACAAAAATTACATGCTTTTGCTTTTGACTTCTGCTTCTGCTTCTACTTTTGGCTTCTGCTTTTTTCAAAAGTCAATCCAAACGGGCCCTAAATTTCTGGTCACGTGTTGTTATATGAGTCATAATTATTGCTTTTTCTTTGTCTATGGATTGACTCGAAAGAGTAAATGTAATTCTGGTGTACTCGATCCAATGAGATATTTAGGTATCAATTGCAAAAGGTGTGAAATTTAAATTAAGGACTAAAAATTAACGAATAGAGCTCCAACCATTGGTCTAAAACTAAAAAATTAAGAATTTAGCTAAATAATTAAGCTTCATCTTTTTACGAAACTGAAATTGGTAGTAATTCATTAAAGTGAAATTAAAATCCGTTGAGGTTAAATTTTGTTAAATAAAACACGAATAGTACAATAAACATGCATGGCCGTCAAGTATACACGTCATTCTCCTCAAAAGGCAAAATTCCTCTTACGAATGACAATAATGACGGACAATGAATCTTGAGAAAATGATGTGTAAGATAAGACTGATTCAAAATCCAAATTAAATTCAGGTTCAATGAAAAGTAATCAAGGGAAAAGTGAAATACGTAAGGTGGTGATATACTACGGAATAACAGTCTTTTTTTTTTTTTCGTCACAACCAGGCTAGATAAGGGGAATAACAATCTTATTGATTCCGTAAGTATTCTTAATTATTAATTTTATTATTATTTAGTTTTATTAATTACTAAAGTTATCATCTAAGTAGTACTATATTTTAACCAATTTTATCCTTTAGCCCTATTAAATATTCTTATTGCTTTTTTTTTTTTGAAAAGCATTAAATATTCTTATTGCTAATATATAACTACTACAAAACTTTTTTTTTTTTTGCTAAACAACATATAGTACATGTTAAAAAATGGGTGGTGGGAGTCCATTTTTTTTTAATAGGAAAAAACGGCGTTTTTTCCATTCAATACCAAAATGTTGTAGTACAACTTACAGAAAGGATAACCAAAATCCATAGTCGGAAGAATGAGTATATCTAATAGACCGACATCTAAACAAAACGCAAAAACAAAACAACATCAAAAACAACATTCAATAGACACGGTAGCCTCCAAACCCAAAACTGGCAGCAATAGCAGCTTCATTTGCCTACCCAAAAAACAAAATGTCGACAGCATAAGATAACACCATGAGCAGCAGTATCAGCGCCATGAAAACAGCTTCATTAGCCTTCCCAAAATCACCATCATCAGCGAGAGACATTACCAAGAGCAGCAGCATCAGCAAAGGTAAGCAAACTTGTCCAATCTCAAGAGCCTTTCTTCAAACTCCCCAGTATGCTATATAACTTCCAAGTGACGAATCAATATGACAATCCCATAACTTGCTTCATATTCACATCTCCCCTGCAAATATTATTCAACTCCAAATGCTTCGAAAAAACAAAGGGACTAGGAAAGGGAAGAAAACGTGGACAGTCTAGAGGTCAGAATAGAGTGACCGTCTATTGAATAGGAGAGGAACCTACTAGAAAAATGATTGCACTACATTTTTCACAATTCCGCAATATAACTTTGAATCAGCAACTCCATTTTACCTTGCTTCATTCCTTTTCCGCACATTCCTTTTTTTTTATTTTTTTTTTATTTTTTATTTTTTATGCAAAACACTCATAACAGCCCAATTCCTTTCTGGTTCCCAGAGCAGTATAACCAAGCAAAATAGCCAGCCTATCTCAAGCTGATATCGACGTACCCTCACACTTTCAAGAAAACTTTCCAAACCCCTAAGGTTCCCATCAACCGAATGGAATATATAGTGTTTATAAAAGGATCCCGAGGTTCCCAAACATTGTAACATCAAAAGAAAATTAATATTTTGGGTCATGAGCAAAACCCGAAGCTCTCAATGGGACCAAGGAAGCTGTGTGGCTAGATCAAGGATAAAGGATAGAGGTACAGGGGTTTAAAAGTGAGCAATAGTATTTGAAAGGGTGTGGGAAAGAGATAGGCCGATGGAGGAATCCTAGTACCCTTCTCGATTTCGAAGCACTGAAGTGAAAAAATGCAAGCTCGACATGAATGATTAAACAAGTACTAGATTGTCAAACTGAGCCCCACATAAACAAACATCAAATAAAGTTTAAGCTCAGATCTCACCGGGAGTAGGCATGAATCTTCAATGCTCTATGTCTTTATTTCAAAACAGCCTGTTGGAGAAAGTAGGATCATTCCACGCCAACCTGTTAGACAAAGTAAAACCTTTCCACGCCTGTAACAATTGACAATCAACAAATTTAGAACATCCAGCAGCACCAGCAATATCATCAACCTCCGAATGGCAATTTATCAGCAACTTCCTTATAGAGCAGCAACAATCTTGGGTCATGAAAACGCATGGGTCTTTCTTCTATGAAGCCTTCTCCCAGGCACAAATTCCATCTATGCAGCGACACTTATCAGCAACAAAAGATCAACTCGGGGCAACACTTGCAGCAACAAAAACCAACTGGAAGAAAACATTATACTGTTTGCAACAAAAGCCAACTCAGCTACACTTGCAGCAATCTGCACCCACCAACCAACACAGTCAACACCACATTTCGACTTTACCTTCACCTGCAGCTCCACGTCGAGCCCAATGATCTGCAATTGAATTCCTTTCCCTTAAGATATGATTCACCCGAACATTCCCACCAAATTTTAGAACATTCATTATCGGTCCAATGAGGTCATGAAGTCTCCAAGGTACTGTTCCTGGTTCATTTAGCCACCTAACTACATTTATCGCGTCACATTCAAACACCAGCTTAGGCAGGGGAAAGCCCTAATCCCGCACCAACGCCTTGCATACCCGGTTAATAGCTGTGACCTCCGCCTCTGTCGAATCTTTACAGCCGATATAATCCGATAAAATGAACAAGATAGCTCCCTCGCCATCTCTGATAACGCCCCCAACACCGACCGGGCCAGGATTCCCAAGAGAAGACCCGTCCGTATTTATTTTTCCCCAACCCTTGTTCGGCCAGATCCACACCAAGCCACATCTAGGCACCCTTGTCCGCTGTCCACTGATCTGAGCCAGGCAACCATGCCATTGAGAATCCAAACTTTCCAGACTCGTCTCCAAACCAGGCAGTAGGGCCTTCCCCCAAGAGCCTACCTTCCAGCGAACTTCTTCGATGGCAACATTGGAGTCTATCTGTCGACCCTTGAATGCCGATTCATTCCTTAGTTTCCAGATGGTCCACACGATCGCAGCCCCTGTGAGTAACCATAAATCCCCATTACCTCGTTTAGGGTAAAAACATTACCACCATTCTAATAAATTACTAACTTTCCCAGGTAAGGCCCAAGCAATACCAAACCATGCCACCCCCTGATACCAGATCCGACCTGAGAATTCACAAGACAAAATAAATGATCCACTGACTCAATGTCCCTCCCGCAACATGGGCAATTTGCATTTGGAAATTGGATGCATCCCCGCCTAAGCAACTCTTCCCGAACAGGTAGTGCATTATTAAATATCTTCCAAATTAGTAGCTTAACCTTCATTGGTACTTGAAGTTTCCACAATACACTCCAGACCCCCTGGCCAACCACATCTGACCCTGAACCCCTCCTCAAGCAAGATCTACTTGAGAATTGACCGCTTCCCTCCTTTACCCACACCAGTCGATCCTCCATGTATCAACTCAAAGGTGACCTCTTCAGGACTGACATCAGTTCTTCCCATACCCCAATTTCCCAATCAAACAGTGGCCGCCTCAGATGGATGTCCCATTCCCACTGAAAACCTTTCCATTCTCCAAGTTCACTAATCATTCCAACCTTATTAATAGCCAAAGTGTACAATCTTGGGAATAAGTCTCTTAGCGTACGCCCTTCACTGACCCAGCAATCCTCCCAGAACCTTGTTGAGCAACTATTTCCAACCTTTACCCGGAAACCACCCTCTGGCGCCTTCACACTTACACCCACCCAAGCGCTACAAATTCTCCTCCCCCAAACCGTCCTCCCAACCATGGCTGCAGGAGCTAAAGGACTGGATTTTCCATAATATTTAGCATTTACCACATCCTTCCAAAGCCCTTTTTCATTCCCAAACCTCCACTTCCATTTCAATGAAAGTGCTGAGTTAAACTTCCTGGTGTCCCAGATACTTAAGCCACCTTCAAGTTTATCCCTGCAAACCCTTTCCCAGTTTATTGTGTGCAACTTCCGAGATCCTTCCCACTCATTCCATAAAAATCATCTTTTGAGATATCCTAATCGATCGTCAATGCCCCTTAGAACCTTGAAGAGGGATAAGAAATAGACGGGAAGGTTGCTCATTACCAATTTTATAAGGCACAACCGCCCTGCTTGTGAAAGTAATCTCCCTTTCCACCCAACTAATTTATTCTCGATTTTCACCAATATTGGCTGCCATATATCCTTCCCATTAATACGCCCGCCCATTGGGATCCCCAAATATTTCATAGGCCAACTGTCGATTCCACACCCAAGGATGTCCGTTGCCAATCTCATTTCCTCTTGTGTACAATTAATTCCATATAATTTGCTCTTCACAAAATTAATTTGTAGTCCAGTAGCTAAACACAAGCACCTTAGGATCCTTTTAATGAGAATAACCTGGTACACCTATCCTTCGCAAAAGAGAATTGTGTCGTCTGCGTACTGTAGGTGAGATATCACCGGCCCGTCATTGCCCGCCCGTATCCCCATAAATAACCCCATCTCAGATGCCTTCACAATCAGCCTGTTCAATATTTCGGCGACCAAAACGAACAAGTACGGGGATAACGGATCACCTTGGCGTAGGCCTTTTTGCATCTTAAAGAAATTAGTAGGGGAGCCGTTCACCAAAACCGCTGCAGAGGCCGAAGAAATACACTCCATCATCCAATTCTTCCATTTGTCACCAAATCCCATTGATTCAAGAACCCGTAGCAGAGCCTCCCACACATTACAGTTAACATAATTTACTTACTTCACTACAGGGATTTCAGATTGAAAGGTTTCTTAAAGAAATTTTTGTATACGTGTATGTATATATCATGTCGTATGAGTATCACTTTTCCTTGTATTCAATATTTGAATTCAAAGAGGAATTTTAGGGGGTTGTGACTGGAGGTGAAAATGGCGTTTAAATTCCCTATTATAAACCAAGCATTAGGATTAGAAATGGGAAAAGTGATTAGCTTCTCAAAACACTGCGATGTAACCCCCTCCTCTTTTTCTTTATAACATCCTTTTTAAGGTGGCAATGCATTTGTAAGGTGCATGTCATACATAGTCCAAATGAGGGTAAGCGTGTCCTAGTTTTTACTTTCAGGACTCACTAGTTCTCATCGAGCACACTGTATCTGTATCGTCTCTTAGAGCACACTAGTTTTCACTTTTAATATACTTAGCCGCCTTCTCACGCTATTACTTACATTATCCCTACGCGTAATCACCCATTTCTGCACTTCAGCAAGCTATCAGTAATTACAAGTGTTGGAAGTGTTGATTTCTTTTTAGTGTTCTTCAAGTGTAACACCCCGGTTTTGGTAACCCAGGCCGGGATGCCACCGCCACACCTCCCTAGCAAGACACGGTCTCTCCGAGCTCACTAAAGAGATGCAAGGCTATGGTTTTTCAGAATTTAAAATATTCAAACAGCCCATTCATATATAATTTAAAAATAATACATCAGAGTTGCAGCAGAAATTTTAATTTGTGCAGCGGAAATAAAGCATAAGGGCCGACATGGCCAAAACACGGGTTAAACAGGCCCGTTCATGCAAGTCGTAATTAATGCAGGGATTTAAAATAGAGATTTCCCCAACTGTTCCCATGTATGCATATGATGATGCATAATCCTCATACTCTGTAAGAAAAAGGAGATATATGGTTTGGGTCAGCAAAAACGCGCTGAGTAAGTTAACACATAGCATGGGTTAGGGGTTTCAAAGCCTTTAATTAAATTTAATAAAAACATTTCAACAATATTTAATTTAGCCGGCAATCCGGCGGCCGCAGCCAATTTCATAAAATCTAAGCTTTTTAATATATTTCCCGTTACGCCATCATCTCAACAATATATCATTTAGCCGGTGATTCGGCGGCCGCAGCCAATATCAAAAGTATCATTTAGCCGGTGATCCGGCGGCCTCAGCCAATTTCATAAGTATCATTTAGCCGGTGATCCGGCGGCCGCAGCCAATATCAATAGTATCATTTCTCAAAATATTTTTCGTTTCTTTTATAGTTCACCATTCACCAGGGCTCTTGTGACCGCAATCCTCATAATCAATATTTATAAATAACCATTCGCCAGGGCTCTTATGTCCACTGGCCGTTCGCTTGGGCTCTTATGTCCACAAGCCGTTTGGTCGACCATTCGCTAGGGCTCTTATGTCCACTAGCCGTTCGCTTGGGCTCTTATGTCCACAAGCCGTCTGGCCCATATTGATAATATCAAACTTGGTCATAAATTCCCCAATGTTTCAAAAGAATTCTTTTACAGAAAATGTTTTTATTTGGTGTAACGGGATTTTTCAAAAATATAGCTTTATCGTAATTCCAACGTCTCGATCGTTGTTTAAAAGATTTCAAAAATCGATCGATGTCACAGTTTGCGCCTTTTTGGTTTAAAAATTCATTTCTTAGGCGATTGTTCTGAAATTTGTACATTAGCTCAAAAACATCCCAACGAACAACTTTCGTGTTTTAAGTTTTTCGGAAAAACGATGGGAAGCATGTCAAAAATCAAGTTTTCTTCAGAAACAAAAAGCTGTCAGGATTCAGGTTTGACAACGTTGAAAGATTCGACTTTTTATCATATCAAATGGACTTCAAAAATTCTGAAATTTTACAGAGACATACTAGACATGATTTCCAACAACTTTTGTTTAGGACTCAAAGATTAGTTCGGGCTAGAAATGATAGGAATAAGCTCATCAAGATTGGATATGAAATCTGTCATCCTTTGAAAACTCTTAAAAACGCAGAATATGTCCGATACGATTTGGGGTATCAAAACTTGATGAAAATCTTTGAAATTTTTACACAACATAGCTTAAGCTTTTAGGATCAAAATCTTAGTTTTGAGTTTTCAGGTTTGAACACTCGAAGTAAGAGTTTTGCTCGTCGAGTTTGATTATGAAATCTGTCAAAGTTCTTGACATCGGTTCTAACGCAGATCGGATCGGCTCGAGTTTGGAGGTTCAAATCTCAATGAAAAATTCTAAAAACTTACAGTAATATTCCAAACTCATAGATCTACAACTCTTATGTTCAACACCAATCCTAGATCGGCCTAGATCCATGGTCAAAATGGCTAATAAGATTGAGAGTGAAATCTGTCCAAAGTTCTAAGATCCAGATTTAATGCTCTTCAGTTTTTGGGTCGGATCAGGTTTCAAAACATCATGAAAAATTATGAAATTTTTACAGAAGCTAAATCAAAGTCTTAGGAACACTTTTCATGTTTTGAGTTTTATTGTTTGAGCAGCTTTAGAGGTTCGAAAAATTCATACGAAAACGCTGCGTTGAGGGTTTCTCTTGTTGACAGATTTTTATTAATTTTCTTGAGTTGAATCTCTATGTTTGGTTGCATTTTAAGTCACCCAAAACCATAGTAAGGTTAACTTACAGTGGGGATGATGTCTAGGAAGTCACGGGGTCGTCCGGAATCCACGGGATGTCACGAACGAATCTCTTCCACCCGATTTATTCTTCCCTTGGCTCCGATTTGTGGTTGAATACGAAGATTCGTAAGTTATGATGATGTTTATGATCTTAAAATCATAAGGAAACTTGAATAACATCTTACCAACAATCCAAAGCCTGCAATCCTTGATCTACACACTTCCTTGGTTGGATTTGGTTGCCGGAAACTCGTCGGAAAGTCGCCGGAAGTTCGTCGGAAGAGTGTTTGGCTTTGGGAGAGTTTTGGGAGAGTTTTGGGGTGAATGATTGATGAAAAATGGCTGACAATGGAGGTGGGACTCAATACATAACATCCAAAAGAGGCCTCACCCGTGATAGATCAAGATTCCCACCTTTGGGACCCAAAAAATGGCAAAAAGTCGCCAAAAACACATAATGCCCGACTGCTACAGTAGCATGCTACAGTAGCGTGCTACAGTAGCATGCTACAGTAACTTTTTTTTTTTTTTTTTTTTTTTTTTTTTAAATTTTTTTTTTTTTATATATATATATTAAGATTCTTATCTTAAAAAAAATCATAATGTGGGAATTTTTTTGATCTTGTAAGTCATACATAGCTTCAAAAAGGAATATATTCTTTATTTGAAAATGACAAGATATGATTAATATTCCACCCTACAATTTCAAACCATAGTCAAATTATTCCCAATTATATTATGGCATTCTAGAATAATTCATAAAAAAAATATGGGTAGAATGATTAATCAAGGATATATAGAAAATAGATAATTCTCATTATAATTTAAACATGTAAATATATACATGTATATACATGTGTACATGTTTGGAAAGATTATTTCAAGACCAAGGTATATATATGTGTATATAAACTTGTATATGGATTTAAAATATTCTATGAACCATATACTTATTACACTTGATATTGAAATCCATATATTTATTTGAAAAGACAAATATATATATAATCTTTCAAAGTATGTTTTGTAGAACATAATATACTAATCTTTAAGCAAATACTTGAACATATAAATATATATAGATTTGATTAAAAATCTACTTAGTGAATTGATCAAAAATATATATTCATACATATATATCGGGCAATTTCTATGGTATTACAATCTACCCTCCTTAAAAATCAACTTCGTCCCCGAAGTTGCGCGACTTATTGATCGATTGATTGATTGCGATTGTATCATTGTGTTTTGTTGTTTAATATTATTTGACTGAACCCAGAATTGAAATTTCCAAGTTGCCTACGTACCCTGTGAAGGGATCAAGTCATTACGTAGTTCAAAAATTTATTTGGGATACAAACTATTCGGGTTTCAAAAATAAATGCTTATGCATTCTTACGGGGTATTACATCCTCTCCCCCTTAGGACTCCAGTTATGTCCCCATAACTGCCTATTCAGTACTCTCAAGAGGTTTCGGGTTTTGGTCTTTATTCTGAGGGTGTTGGTGCCTTTGGTTGTTGCCACCTTGACCGTCTGGGTTTCGTGGTTGCTTAGGTCGAGTAGTCATATCCTCTCTCTTGTCGATGTTCTCTCTCCGTGTCCGGCAATCACGCAGCTGATGACCATGTCGACCACATCGAAGGCATGCTCCAGGTTGAGGGCATCCTCTCGCATAATGCAGTTTACCACACTTTGGACATGGTGGCGCATAGTCACCATGGTTGAAGACTATCCCCTTTTTCTCCCCATTGTCATTTTGACGTTGTCCTTTCGAGTTTCCATCGAAATGGTCCTTATCCACCTTGTATTCTCCTTGTGGTCCTTGGTTAGCCTCCTCTACCGGTTTCTGTTTCAGTCCTTGGACTCGTGCAACCGCTACCGCACGATCATAAACCGTCTGCAGGTTCGTGAATTGTCCTACTGCAAGTATCTCCCGGATACTAAGGTTCAGACCCATCTCAAATTTCTGAGCCTTGTCAGAGTCGGTTGGTACTATCCTCGTAGCAAATCGTACCAATTCCTTAAACCGGGTGTAATACTCCTGCACCGTTCGTCCCTCTTGCTTCAGTGATAAGAACTCTTCGTACATTGCCGCCTTGGTGCTCATGGGGTAGAATCGGTCCCTTAGGCCCTCCTTAAGTTCATTCCACGAATAAGTTTCTTCAGCTTCCTCTAAATTCCTCTGGAGGTTTTGCCACCACTCATCGGCTTCGCCTCCTAAGTAGTAGGTTGCTACTCGTATCCTTGCCTCATCAGGACATTTTATAGCATCCAAGAGCTTATCAAATGTACGGATCCACCCCTCTAGTTTGGCGGGATCCTCCTGCCCATCGTAGCGTGGTGGTTGATAGGGATTCACCAACGCTAGATAGTTGGGTTGAGCTACGGGTGGAGGTACTGTTTGTGTCCTATGCACCTCGGCATTTCCTAATGCTACTAGGACTTCCTCCATAGTCCTTAGACGTTCTTCCATGTTGTTGGGTGTAGGAGGCACTTGTTCTTCTAGGTTCTGAGGACTTCCACTGTTGTTGGACGTGTTGGGGAGGGTAGCGTCAGTGCCATTTGGACTAACTTTCCTCGGCTTTCTCCTAGGTGCCATTCTGTTATTAAGCACGCGAAGATGAGTTCCTAAGTGATCAAGATCTTAGTCTTTAGCAAGCGCTCCTAAGTCAAGGTCATGTCGAGTTCTAAGGTAGGAGTGTTTCTTATCACCGATAATTCAAATAAAAAAAAAGTTAGTGCAAATATTTATGTATGCATATGCATATGTGATCTCCCCCAAAAAAAAATTTTTATGCATGCATTTATTTATCCATGGGTTTTAAAAATAAATTTATTCCATGGATAGATTAAAATAAGGATAAAAGGTTCGGGCCGCTATATTGGGCCGAAAGAAATAAATTATTTGGGCTTTAAATAAAAACAAGGTTATTGGGCCAAAAATAATTTCTTGGGTTTCAAAAAAAAAAAATTTCTTTTTGGGCTAAAAATTTGGGCTTTAACTTCAAAATAATAATTGGGCTCTTTAATATAGTAGTTTCAAAATAATCCGGGCTCTGATACCAACTTTGGTATCAGATATTTTCTTTAAAATAAATAGCTTTAAAATAGTCTGGGCTCTGATACCACATTGTAACACCCCGGTTTTGGTAACCCAGGCCGGGATGCCACCGCCACACCTCCCTAGCAAGACACGGTCTCTCCGAGCTCACTAAAGAGATGCAAGGCTATGGTTTTTCAGAATTTAAAATATTCAAACAGCCCATTCATATATAATTTAAAAATAATACATCAGAGTTGCAGCAGAAATTTTAATTTGTGCAGCGGAAATAAAGCATAAGGGCCGACATGGCCAAAACACGGGTTAAACAGGCCCGTTCATGCAAGTCGTAATTAATGCAGGGATTTAAAATAGAGATTTCCCCAACTGTTCCCATGTATGCATATGATGATGCATAATCCTCATACTCTGTAAGAAAAAGGAGATATATGGTTTGGGTCAGCAAAAACGCGCTGAGTAAGTTAACACATAGCATGGGTTAGGGGTTTCAAAGCCTTTAATTAAATTTAATAAAAACATTTCAACAATATTTAATTTAGCCGGCAATCCGGCGGCCGCAGCCAATTTCATAAAATCTAAGCTTTTTAATATATTTCCCGTTACGCCATCATCTCAACAATATATCATTTAGCCGGTGATTCGGCGGCCGCAGCCAATATCAAAAGTATCATTTAGCCGGTGATCCGGCGGCCTCAGCCAATTTCATAAGTATCATTTAGCCGGTGATCCGGCGGCCGCAGCCAATATCAATAGTATCATTTCTCAAAATATTTTTCGTTTCTTTTATAGTTCACCATTCACCAGGGCTCTTGTGACCGCAATCCTCATAATCAATATTTATAAATAACCATTCGCCAGGGCTCTTATGTCCACTGGCCGTTCGCTTGGGCTCTTATGTCCACAAGCCGTTTGGTCGACCATTCGCTAGGGCTCTTATGTCCACTAGCCGTTCGCTTGGGCTCTTATGTCCACAAGCCGTCTGGCCCATATTGATAATATCAAACTTGGTCATAAATTCCCCAATGTTTCAAAAGAATTCTTTTACAGAAAATGTTTTTATTTGGTGTAACGGGATTTTTCAAAAATATAGCTTTATCGTAATTCCAACGTCTCGATCGTTGTTTAAAAGATTTCAAAAATCGATCGATGTCACAGTTTGCGCCTTTTTGGTTTAAAAATTCATTTCTTAGGCGATTGTTCTGAAATTTGTACATTAGCTCAAAAACATCCCAACGAACAACTTTCGTGTTTTAAGTTTTTCGGAAAAACGATGGGAAGCATGTCAAAAATCAAGTTTTCTTCAGAAACAAAAAGCTGTCAGGATTCAGGTTTGACAACGTTGAAAGATTCGACTTTTTATCATATCAAATGGACTTCAAAAATTCTGAAATTTTACAGAGACATACTAGACATGATTTCCAACAACTTTTGTTTAGGACTCAAAGATTAGTTCGGGCTAGAAATGATAGGAATAAGCTCATCAAGATTGGATATGAAATCTGTCATCCTTTGAAAACTCTTAAAAACGCAGAATATGTCCGATACGATTTGGGGTATCAAAACTTGATGAAAATCTTTGAAATTTTTACACAACATAGCTTAAGCTTTTAGGATCAAAATCTTAGTTTTGAGTTTTCAGGTTTGAACACTCGAATTAAGAGTTTTGCTCGTCGAGTTTGATTATGAAATCTGTCAAAGTTCTTGACATCGGTTCTAACGCAGATCGGATCGGCTCGAGTTTGGAGGTTCAAATCTCAATGAAAAATTCTAAAAACTTACAGTAATATTCCAAACTCATAGATCTACAACTCTTATGTTCAACACCAATCCTAGATCGGCCTAGATCCATGGTCAAAATGGCTAATAAGATTGAGAGTGAAATCTGTCCAAAGTTCTAAGATCCAGATTTAATGCTCTTCAGTTTTTGGGTCGGATCAGGTTTCAAAACATCATGAAAAATTATGAAATTTTTACAGAAGCTAAATCAAAGTCTTAGGAACACTTTTCATGTTTTGAGTTTTATTGTTTGAGCAGCTTTAGAGGTTCGAAAAATTCATACGAAAACGCTGCGTTGAGGGTTTCTCTTGTTGACAGATTTTTATTAATTTTCTTGAGTTGAATCTCTATGTTTGGTTGCATTTTAAGTCACCCAAAACCATAGTAAGGTTAACTTACAGTGGGGATGATGTCTAGGAAGTCACGGGGTCGTCCGGAATCCACGGGATGTCACGAACGAATCTCTTCCACCCGATTTATTCTTCCCTTGGCTCCGATTTGTGGTTGAATACGAAGATTCGTAAGTTATGATGATGTTTATGATCTTAAAATCATAAGGAAACTTGAATAACATCTTACCAACAATCCAAAGCCTGCAATCCTTGATCTACACACTTCCTTGGTTGGATTTGGTTGCCGGAAACTCGTCGGAAAGTCGCCGGAAGTTCGTCGGAAGAGTGTTTGGCTTTGGGAGAGTTTTGGGAGAGTTTTGGGGTGAATGATTGATGAAAAATGGCTGACAATGGAGGTGGGACTCAATACATAACATCCAAAAGAGGCCTCACCCGTGATAGATCAAGATTCCCACCTTTGGGACCCAAAAAATGGCAAAAAGTCGCCAAAAACACATAATGCCCGCCCGACTGCTACAGTAGCATGCTACAGTAGCGTGCTACAGTAGCATGCTACAGTAACTTTTTTTTTTTTTTTTTTTTTTTTTAAATTTTTTTTTTTTTTATATATATATATTAAGATTCTTATCTTAAAAAAAATCATAATGTGGGAATTTTTTTGATCTTGTAAGTCATACATAGCTTCAAAAAGGAATATATTCTTTATTTGAAAATGACAAGATATGATTAATATTCCACCCTACAATTTCAAACCATAGTCAAATTATTCCCAATTATATTATGGCATTCTAGAATAATTCATAAAAAAAATATGGGTAGAATGATTAATCAAGGATATATAGAAAATAGATAATTCTCATTATAATTTAAACATGTAAATATATACATGTATATACATGTGTACATGTTTGGAAAGATTATTTCAAGACCAAGGTATATATATGTGTATATAAACTTGTATATGGATTTAAAATATTCTATGAACCATATACTTATTACACTTGATATTGAAATCCATATATTTATTTGAAAAGACAAATATATATATAATCTTTCAAAGTATGTTTTGTAGAACATAATATACTAATCTTTAAGCAAATACTTGAACATATAAATATATATAGATTTGATTAAAAATCTACTTAGTGAATTGATCAAAAATATATATTCATACATATATATCGGGCAATTTCTATGGTATTACATCAAGGCAGCCTTGTTGTAAGCAAAAAACCTTCACAACTCTTTTCATTGTCCATAAAATCGAAATCCATGGCTTTGGCGTAAACTGTGACGTGGGATTTAGTAAATTTATCCTTTAATTGAATTGTTGTAATTGATTTATGTTTAAAGTTTCAAATACTAATATATTTGAGAACTTGGATTCCATTGACTGGCATTAATAGATTTTGTTTTTTTTTTTCTCACCCTTTGTGTTTACAGTGCTGAAGATCATGTAGCTGGATTTTGTTGAATTACAGTCTACAACTTGACATTTATTTCTTGTACTGTTGTTTTTCATTTTTGGTACATTAACTGCTGGTTGCCTGTTGTTCCGAGGCACCGGGCACCTACTTTTATTTGTTATCCTCAGAAGATTTTCTTGCATCACAGACAATTAAACTACTTGGGTAGCATCATCATTTGCTATTGGTTGCCTCTTGCTTGACTACAGGGATTTCATTACATTACAGTTAACATAATTTACTTGCTTCACTACAGGGATTTCAGATTGAAAGGTTTCTTAAAGAAATTTTTGTATACGTGTATGTATATATCATGTCGTATGAGTATCACTTTTCCTTGTATTCAATATCTGAATTCAAAGAGGAATTTTAGGGGGTTGTGACTGGAGGTGAAAACGACGTTTAAATTCCCTATTATAAACCGAGCATTAGGATAAGAAATGGGAAAAGTGATTAGCTTCTCAAAACACTGCGATGTAACCCTCTCTTCTTTTTCTTTATAACATCCTTTTTAAGGTGGCAATTCATTTGTAAGGTGCATGTCCATACATAGTCCGAATGAGGGTAAGCGTGTCCTAGTTATTACTTTCAGGACTCACCAGTTCTCATCGAGCACACTGTATCTGTATCGTCTCTTAGAGCACACTAGTTTTCACTTTTAATATACTTAGCCACCTTCTCACGCTATTACTTACATTAAAAATTATAAATAAAGTTGAACTAATTTAATTTGGGTGGTTACCTTTGCTTAACTCTGATTATTGAACTTAATTTTATTATCTGGTGACTTTACTTGCTGACACATTGAATTTAATAACAAACCCTATACTTATCAACATAAACAAGCTTACTGAAGTTTGATGTGTTTTTCAAGAATTTTGAATTTTGGCACATTTAGTAGGAATTGAGAATTGCTGAATAATCATAGGCCAAAGGGATTATTGAATAGTAAAAGTTAGATCTAACACAATTTTTGTAAATTTTAAATCCATCCCGGAAAACAATTTTCACACACTTTCAAATCACTTTCATTTCAATCTATATTGGACAAAATTTTCTCTGAATTTTCATTTTTTCTTTCTTCTAAATCCTTAAATTATAACATTTAATATATTTAATTATTAAAAGCTAATTATTGATATCTATATATATGTATGATTGAATAGTGAAAGTTAGATCTAACACAATTTTTGTAAATTTTAAATCCATGGCGAAAGTAAGTCTTAAACACTTTCAAATCACTTTCATTTCAATCTACAGTGGAAAAGTTTTCTTGTGAGTCTTCTTTTTCCTTTCTTGTTAATCCCTAAGTATTTGCCTTTAATATATTTAATTATTTAAAATGTAAGTGATATCAAACATGAAAATAAATAAAATAAATGAAGGGTCCACGAGCATAAGGCGTGCAAAAGGCGGGCAAAGAGCGTGCAAAGAGAGGGTAAAAGGCGAGAGAAATCAATTCGAATAAGAAATTAGATGCAAGAAATTGGATAATAAAGCGAAAATATATGATTTATTTGGTGGCGAATTTTCTCGTCTCAATTTGTGATGGAGACAGAATTTATACAACGTCAGAAATAGGCAGTACAAGAAAAAATAAAGTTACTTCCTTTCAGCATGTGAAATACCTCTCTAAAAGAATATATTTGCTGTAATTGCCTTATCATTCATGGAGCCCAAAGATTGCATAAAATTTCACGGTTGTTGACATGAAGATCAACCCCTGGAACTTTGCAAGCACATCTATTTCTTCCTGCATATTGGTGCTGAGGTCCATGGAGAGCTCCATTGCGGTAGCTAGCAAAGTCAAGGACGCAGCATTGAGGGAGCAATAGTTGCACGGGAACCACGACTTTCTTCTTCTGATGCTAAGCAACAGATGGCAACCACACACACCATAGAGGCCGCAATAATGTACATGCCTATCCATGACATTACATAATCAAGTTTCTGCTTCCCCTCTACTGTGAAGATTGCACCTACACATTTGTTTAGTGAACAATTTATTCATTAATCTAGAAGTGAGAGAATGACATTAAAAATTATAAATAAAGTTGAACTAATTTAATTTGGGTGGTTACCTTTGCTTAACTCTGATTATTGAACTTAATTTTATTATCTTGTGACTTTACCTGCTGACACATTAAATTTAATAACAAACCTTATACTTATTAACCTAAACAAGCTTACTGAAGTTTGATGTGTTTTTAAAGAATTTTGAATTTTGGCACATTTAGTAGGAATTGAGAATTGCTGAATAATCATAGGCCAAAGGGATGATTGAATAGTAAAAGTTAGATCTAACACAATTTTTGTAAATTTTAAATCCATCCCGAAAAATAGTTTCAAACACTTTCAAATCACTTTCATTTCAATCTATGTTGGACAAAATTTTCTCTGAATTTTCATTTTTTCTTTCTTTTAAATCCCTAAATTATTACATTTAATATGTTTAATTACTTAAAATCTAATTATTGATATCTATATATATGTATGGTTGAATATTGAAAGTTAGATCTAACACAATTTTTTAAATTTTAAATCCATGGCGAAAGTAAGTCATAAAACTTTCAAATCACTTTCATTTCAATCTACAGTGGAAAAGTTTTCTTGTGAGTCTTCTTTTTCCTTTCTTGTTAATCCCTAAGTATTTGCCTTTAATATATTTAATTATTTAAAATGTAATTGATATCAAACATGAAAATAAATAAAATAGGTGAAGGGCCCACGAGCATGAGGCGTGCAAAATGCGGGCAAAGGGTGTGCAAAAGGATGGTAAAAGGCGAGAGAAATCAATTCGAATAAGAAATTAGATGCAAAAAATTGGATAATGAAGCAATATGATTTATTTGGTGGCGAATTTTCTCGTCTCAATTTGTGATGGAGACAGAATTTATACAATGTCAGAAATAGGCAGTACAAGAAAAAATAAAGTTACTTCCTTTCAGCATGTGAAATGCCTCTCTAAAAGAATATATTTGCTGTAATTGCCTTATCATTCATGGAGCCCAAAGATTGCATAAAATTCCACGGTTGTTGACATGAAGATCAACTCATGCAACTTTGCAAGCATTATCTATTTCTTCCTGCATATTGGTGCTGAGGTCCGTGGAGAGCTCCAGTGCGGTAGCTAGCAAAGTCAAGGACGCAGCATTGAGGGAGCAATAGTTGCACGGGAACCACGACTTTCTTCTTCTGATGCTAAGCAACACATGGCAACCACACACACCATAGAGGCTGCAATAATGTACATGTCTATCCATGACATTACATGATCAAGTTTCTGCTGTCCCTCTACTGTGAAGATTGCACCTACACATTTGTTGAGTGAACAATTTATTCATTAATCTAGAAGTGAGAGAATGACATTAAAAATTATAAGTAAAGTTGAACTAATTTAATTTGGGTGGTTACCTTGGCTTAACTCTGATTATTGAACTTACTTTTATTATCTTGTGACTTTACTTGCTGACACATTAAATTTAATAACAAACCCTATACTTATCAACCTAGACAAGCTTACTAAGTTTGATGTGTTTTTAAAGAATTTTGAATTTTGGCACATTTAGTAGGAACTGAGAATTGATGGATAATCATAGGCCAAAGGGATGATTGAATAGTAAAAGTTAGATCTAACACAATTTTTATAAATTTTAAATCCATCCCGAAAAACAGTTTCAAACACTTTCAAATCACTTTCATTTCAATCTATGTTGGACAAAATTTTCTCTGAATTTTAATTTTTTTTCCTTTTAAATCCCTAAATTATTACATTTAATATGTTTAATTATTTAAAATCTAATTATTGATATCTATATATATGTATGGTTGAATAGTGAAAGTTAGATCTAACACAATTTTTTAAATTTTAAATCCATGGCGAAAGTAAGTCATAAAACTTTCAAATCACTTTCATTTCAATCTACAGTGGAAAAGTTTTCTTGAGAGTCTTCTTTTTCCTTTCTTGTTAATCCCTAAGTATTTGCCTTTAATATATTTAATTATTTAAAATGTAATTGATAGCAAACATGAAAAAAAATAAAATAGGTTAAGGGTCCACGAGCATGAGGTGTGCAAAATGCGGGCAAAGGTCGTGCAAAGGGAGGGTAAAAGGCGAGATAAATCAATTCGAATAAGAAATTAGATGCAAGAAATTGGATAATGAAGCGAAAATATATGATTTATTTGGTGGCGAATTTTCTCGTCTCAATTTGTGATGGAGACAGAATTTTATACAACGTCAGAAATAGGTTGTACAAGAAAAAATAAAGTTACTTCCTTTCTGCATTCTTAATGTGAAATGCCTCTCTAAAAGAATATATTTGCTGTAATTGCCTTATCATTCATGGAGCCCAAAGATTGCATAAAATTCCACGGTTGTTGACATGAAGATCAACCCCTGCAACTTTGCAAGCATATCTATTTCTTCCTGCATATTGGTGCTGAGCTCCTTAGAGAGCTCCATTGCGGTAGCTAGCAAAGTCAAGGACGCAGCATTGAGGGAGCAATAGTTGCACGGAAACCACGACTTTCTTCTTCTGATGCTAAGCAACACATGGCAACCACACACACCATAGAGGCCGCAATAATGTACATGCCTATCCATGACATTACATAATCAAGTTTCTGCTGCCCATCTTCTGTGAAGATTGCACCTACACATTTGTTGAGTGAACAATTTATTTATTAATCTAGAAGTGAGAGAATGACATTAAAAATTAATAATAAAGTTGAACTAATTTAATTTGGGTGGTTACCTTTGCTTAACTCTGATTATTGAACTTAAATTTATTATCCTGTGACTTTACTTGCTGACACATTAAATTTAATAACAAACCCTATACTTATCAACCTAAATAAGCTTACTGAAGTTTGATGTGTTTTTAAAGAATTTTAAATTTTGGCACATTTAGTAGGAATTGAGAATTGCTGAATAATCATAGGCCAAAGTGATGATTGAATAGTAAAAGTTAGAACTAACACAATTTTTGTAAATTTTAAATCCATCCCGAAAAATAGTTTCAAACACTTTCAAATCACTTTCATTTCAATCTATATTGGAAAAAATTTCCTCTGAATTTTTATTTTTTCTTTCTTTTAAATCCCTAAATTATTACATTTAATATGATTTAATATGTTTAATTATTTAAAATCTAATTATTTATATCTATATATATGTAGGGTTGGATAGTGAAAGTTAGTGTAATACCCCATAATTCCATATTTAAAAATGTATTACTTTTACTATTACTAATTTTCCTTTTTATCAATATTATAATTATTTTCTGCCAATTATTTATTTTAAATAGATGATTGAGTGACTCTATTATCAAATTCATATTAGCCCAATTTTTTGTCAATAGTTTTAATGTACTCCCTCCGTACCATTCCAAATGTCCTACTTACTATTTTTGGATGTCCCATAACAAATGTCTTCTTTCTATAAATAAAAATAATTTTCCCCTCCAACAACTATGTGGACCCCATCATATACTCACAAACCAACTCTACCTTAATTCCCGTGCCCAACAGTAACAAGACACTTGGAGTGGGACGGAGGGAGTACAAATTTATAATCAATTATAGACTATTATATATCTAATATATATATATATATGTGCGAAGCTGCTTTTTGATACAGTTGTAGCGCACTTGAGAAGACTCTTTTGCCCTCCTATCATTGCTTCTGTCGTTGTCTGTTCCCTCTTACTTTCCCATTCTTGTAATTTCCCTGAATGCCAAACAATATCTATTCGTTTGACCAATTTTACATCTCCTTCATCATTTCTTCTTGCCTTCTCCAAGGCTCTGCGTATCCTGTACTTCTCTCTCCAAGAATGGCTTCGTTTGCGGCTTTGTGCGTCGTTTGCGGTTTCGGGTTCGTGCTTTCTGCGCAAATCCCTTCTTCCAGTTCCTACTCCCCATTTGTCTTCTCTCTAGCAATTGGTCTTGACCCGTTGCCGTAGCGCCTCCGCTGCAATCACGCATTCCGGCCGCCCCGGTCACACATTGCCGCCGCCCTCGGCCCCCGTGTATTGTCACTCACTCCTGGGCTTCGTCCTGTGCGTATTTGTTATTCTTCGTTTGTGTTCTGAGATTTCTCCCTACAATTGTTCATCACCCTTTGCCCTAGCCACGCCGCCGCGCTCCTGCATTGTCGCCACCCTCGGGAAATCACCAAATCGGCGCCGGCGTCACCGCGGACCTGCTACATTCTCTACCCTATCCAAACCGGAGATCCTCGATCTGCCTATCTATTAAATGAACCACTGGCCGCCCGTGCCTTTGCTGTTCGCCGTTGTACGTGTGTCCCCCCAATTTCGGTTCGTCTTTCTCTCTAAATGAAGCAGATGCGATTTGTTTTCGTTGCATTATTGTTTCTTTTTCTGGCGCATTTGCCTAGGTTGGATTAGTCGTTCATTTGTTGTTTTTACTTTCCATTTTTGTAGATTTATGCTCGTTTGATTTTTTGGGGACATTACTCCACTCTTGTTACTGGGGTTATTGCAAATCGGGAGTGGGTTCCTTTGTTTTCTCAATGTTTTAATTCAATTTGTTCATAGATCTTTTTGGCTTGCATTTTGCATAGTTGAGTTTTTGTGCCATTTTGTTGGTCTTGAATTCAATATTGAGATATGGTGTTGTCGGTGACTTCACAGAGGAATTTGCAATCTCTATCCTTGTCTCTGCCTTCTTTCCTTACATCACATTTTGCACCCCCCCCCCCCCCCCCCCCGCTGAACTAGCCAGAAATTCTTGAAGGCCCTTGTTTTCCAATTTTAAGGGAAATTGAAGTAATGGTTGTATTTCAAAAAATTATGGCGAATAGTCATAGTCGTTGTTTTGCCGATCCATACCGTGTACCCATATACTCATTTCATTATTGAGATTTGCATATGAATTGTTATATTTTATATGTTTGGGTGTTCTTTTCTGAATTTTTTGTTGTTTTATATTTTTGTTTCAATGAAATTTTTGGGTTTCTCGTTTCAATGCATTTGGCGATGTGGATGAATTGTTGAATTCTATTATAATCAGTAGAGAGAGATTGGTGATTTTTGTTATCATGTCTAGAATTTTATTTCTGCTGTCAATAGTACAAACTTTGAATTGCTCTATAATCATTCCGGTCCAAAGTTCTTTTACTTCTTTATTTTAATGGTTTCTTGAATGACTTAATTGATGAACAAGTGTTGGACAGTTGATTATGCTGACTTCTTTGGCATTTGTCTGCTTACCCAAAATTAATGTCTTCCTTTTTTTTTATTTTTGTTTAATGTGAATAGATTGTTACATCAACCTGCCTCTTGTATGGTTTTGTTTCTTTTGTTAGGGTTCTTGGGGTGTTTGAGGTGAAGAAGCCAAAAGAGTCATCTGACCTCAACTGCGGGTTTTGTGGAACAGTGGATGGAGGGATTGAGGGGGGTTTTGATGATGCTTGCATGATATGCCTCGAGGGGTTTTTTTAACAGTGATCCTGCTGTGGTGAAGTACAAGTTTAATGTTTCTTTAGCATTTATATGATTTCATAATTGTTTTTTGCCATACATTTCTATGTGTTTCTTCTTTTGAATCATGTCAATAAGTGACAAACTGCAAGCAAGAGTTTCACATTCTTGATTTGTGTAGTTCTTTTCTGACTCTTTGGTTGAATCCTCTTTATGTGTCCATAATTTGCGCTAATGTCTGTTTAGTTTCTCTAATTGAGAATTTCATCTGCTTGCACTACAAAATTTAAGTAATTCAAATTCCGCGCGGCGTAGCGCGCGACCGCGAAATTCTAGTATATATATATACACGAGTATATTGCTAAATTTATTTTATATGACCACTCTTCTTATTACTTGATAACATACCAATTGGTTTCAATTCCTACTACTCCCATCTTATTATTATTATTATTATTATTATTATTATTATTATTATTATTATTATTATTATTATTATTATTATTATTATTATTATTTATACTATGTTAAGCTATTAAATTGTCAAATAGGAATTTGATTCCCCTTTTTGCCATGAGAAATGGGACTTTTGCTTCAATCGAGTGGGGCCGTAACTATTGATAGAAAATTTGCAAGGTGGAGTAATTGTTTTGGATATTGTATTCGGTTATACCATGTTTGTAAGGGATTAATTTGAATACTCATTAAGCTTGGTAACTCCTCCAAATTGTGGGAAACGTGTGTCTGCATTTAGAAAGAATTAAGGTGTCATTAAGGTGCTAATTACTCCCTTCACTCCTCCATTATCCCTGCCAAATTCCATCCTTTTACATCCGATATTCCAGTTGAGCGGGAGAGCAGAATGATAGGGGAATTGAGTTCTTTTAGTGTTGTTCGAAGAAGCTTCTAACTCCCCCACACCCGAATCATCGGGGCAGTAATTAACCATTCTTCCAACCTTTTCTTTGTCCATATATAAAACTTGAAAACATCAATTGAAAAACCCAGCAACTGAATCTGATATCTGAAATCTTCTACATGTCCAAAAACCCAGCAATTGAATTCGTCCCTCCATCCTCTTTTAGTGTATTTGGTGAATTGTGTGGTGTTGAAGGCGGCAGTAGCATCAAGCCCTAATTTCTCCATCTTCTAATTACTAAGGTAGTAATTAAACATAATTTATTACTCATCTACATGGTCCTTGGTCGAATTTATATGTCCTGAAATCTAATTTTTCTCATCCTTGGTCAAGTTGTTGTCACTTAGGTGTTCTCGGAGTGAGTGAACTGATCTCCATCCATAGAAGCCAACAAGTTTCAAATCCCTCATTTCCAAACATGAATAATGTAAGTTAATATCATACACCTCGAGTTATAGAATTTTTGGTTGAGTAGAAATCGAGATATGAGTCCATTTCCATGACCATGCAAATCTGTCACCACGATTTCTTTACTACTAGTTTCTGTTGCATCGCATTTTTGACTTAGATCCGAACGTTTTTTAGAAAATTTTCTAATAAAAATTGTTCGTAACATTTTAAAGTTGAGATCTGTAAAATTTCATAATTTTTGGAGTTCATTTGATGCCTTAAATTCGATCTGGTATTCTGCGTCAAGTTGCTATCAGAATCATTTTTGATGAAGCTCAGTTTTGTTGTGCTTTTTAGATCATCCTATGTTTGTTATTTCTGGTCGTGGTCTTCATGACTTTTTTTCCATATTATGTCTAGAATGTTCTCATCAATTTTTATGATTTTAGGAACTCTCTCAAAAAAGTTATGGATTTTTAATCATATTGTGGTCGAAATCACTGAAGCTTTTAAAATCCTTAAATCAGGGTTTTCTGAAATCGGTTTATTTCGCTTATTTAGAGTCTGAATTTGAAGGTGGCTATTTCTATGAAAAATGTTCATCTTGATGTTCTCTAGCTACTGTGAACTTTTCGGAAATTTTAAAAATTGGTTGCTACATTTCCAAAAGCAAAACTGATCATTGCCATAATTTCAAATTCATGTCTTAAATTGTGGAATTCATGTTATGTGTTTGGGGTGATTCTCGAATCGATTTTCACTCTCGTTTTTTAAATCTATAATTCTGGAAATGTGGTCATTTGTGATAATGATAAAAAGTAAATTTTGAAACTTTGTAAGTTTTGATCGAGTGGGATGCCCAATGTATTTAGAGGGTAAGTGCACTTGGTGGAGCTCGTTGGGCCGCCCCCTCTTGTAAGCCAAAACGGCGATTATGGTTATTATGGTTTAGTGATTGTAAGAGTCTATACTCCTAGATGTATCCGCATGAGGGCTCCGGAACGGTCTGTATAGGGTCACTGCTTTCACATCCCTCGTGGGTACGAGTCCCAGAGGTGGGTTGATCCCAAAGGTACGTCCCTAGGATCTTTATTATGGAGTCCTTGTGGGTGTTAGTCCCAAAGGGCAAAATTGGTGTCCTCGATCATAACGAACAACGGTAAAATATTCGTGTGGCAAGTGTAAGAACTTTTGGAAAATTATGTTATTCGCTTTCCTTTTAAATTAAAAAATCTCATTTGATATACTCTTCTAGAATTTTTAAAATTTGTTGTGTTGTATATTAACTTACGCAGTACCTTTTGTACTGATAAGTTGTTATTTCTATTTTTCCTCAGATTTCGCAGGGTGAGCATTGCATGATGGGATGGGATTGTTTTCTCTTATGAAGACTTCTCGCATTTTTAATTTATTTAAATTCTGCACTGAGACTTTGGACTATGGTTTTTGCCGCATGTTTTGGCCGTGTTTAGCTTCCGCACTTTTATACTTTATGCATGGTAGATATACTCTGATTTTAACTTCGGGCATTGTTGAATGGTTTTTAAATTATTTTAATGTATTGATACAACTTAGCCTTAGCATCTTCTCAAGTGAGCTCGAAAAGGTTCGCGTCTTGCTTGAGAAGGTGTGGCGGTGACATCCCGGCCTGGGTTACCAAATCCGGGGTGTTACAAAGTGGTATCAGAGCCCAGAAAAAAAATATTTTAAAGTTATTATTTTTCGGTCCAATATAGAGGCCCAAAATTGAAGATTATTTTAATATTTTTAAGAATATTACTTCCATGTAAAATATTTTAAAAGCCCATGGAATTAAATAATAAAGTTATTATTATTATTATTATTATTTATTTTTAGTATTACAAATTTTAATTAATTGCATTAAAATATTTGGGGGTTTTATTTGCATACATGGCATGCATTATTGTGGTTATTATTATTAAATATTATTATTTAAGTATTGTAGAATATGAATCTTAGATTACCTTATTCTTAGATCTTGTTCGCCTCTGATTTACTTAGCGTGTTCATCTCTCCCTTTGCCCGATTTTATCTCGTAGATTATTCTGGACTTGTTATGCTGATAAGAAATTCAATAAATCCATGAAGAGGATTGAAATTTTATTTTCCTCCCCTTGCCTAGCTTATTTCTTTTAAATATCTATCATTGTGCACTTATCTATTTTCAGCCTTTATCGTTCCTATTGTGTAGCTCTTCCCCTACACACTGTTATGATATCGAGCAACCTAATATTGTATATAAATTTAGATAGCCCAAAGGTCTTTGTATTGAGGACTAAGTTTTGAGGATTAATTTGAATGAGAACCATGACCACTTAGCTGATACACATGGCCAGGGTACCATTTTAACCATTGTCCGAAGGATTCTATACCTTATAACCATTTTAACTACACAACTTCGAGGACGAAGTTGATTCTTAAGTGGGGTGGATTGTAATACCCCATAATTCTATATTTAAAAATGTATTATTTCTACTATTACTAATTTTCCTTTTTATCAGTATTATAATTATTTTCTGCCAATTATTTATTTTAAATAGATGATTGAGTGACTGTATTATCAAATTCATATTAGCCCAATTTTTTGTCAATAGTTTTAATGTACAAATTTATAATCAATTATAGACTATTATATATATATATATACACACGAGTATATTGCTAAATTTATTTTATATGACCACTCTTCTTATTACTTGATAACATACCAATTGGTTTCAATTCCTACTACTCCCATCTTATTATTATTATTATTATTATTATTATTATTATTATTATTATTATTATTATTATTATTATTATTATTATTATTATTATTATTATTATTATTATTATTATTATTACTATTATTATCATTATTATTATTATTATTTATACTATGTTAAGCTATTAAATTGTCAAATAGGAATTTGATTCCCCTTTTTGCCATGAGAAATGGGACTTCTGCTTCAATCGAGTGGGGCCGTGACTATTGATAGAAAATTTGCAAGGTGGAGTAATGGTTTTGGATATTGTGTTCGGTTATACCATGTTTGTAAGGGATTAATTTGAATACTCATTAAGCTTGGTAACTCCTCCAAATTGTGGGAAACGTGTGTCTGCATTTAGAAAGAATTAAGGTGTCATTAAGGTGCTAATTACTCCCTTCACTCCTCCATTATCCTTGCCAAATTCCATCCTTTTACATCCAATATTCCAGTTGAGCGGGAGAGCAGAATGATAGGGGAATTGAGTTCTTTTAGTGTTGTTCGAAGAAGCTTCTAACTCCCCCACACTCGAATCATCGGGGCAGTAATTAACCATTCTTCCAACCTTTTTTTTGTCCATATATAAAACTTGAAAACATCAATTGAAAAACCCAGCAACTGAATCTGATATCTGAAATCTTCTACATGTCCAAAAACCCAGCAATTGAATTCGTCCCTCCATCCTCTTTTAGTGTATTTGGTGAATTGTGTGGTGTTGAAGGCGGCAGTAGCATCAAGCCCTAATTTCTCCATCTTATAATCACTAAGGTAGTAATTAAACATAATTTCTTACTCATTTACATGGTCCCTGGTCGAATTTATATGTCCTGAAATCTAATTTTTCTCATCCTTGGTCAAGTTGTTGTCACTTAGGTGTTCTCGGAGTGAGTGGACTGATCTCCATCCATAGAAGCCAACAAGTTTCAAATCCCTCATTTCCAAACATGAATAATGTAAGTTAATATCGTACACCTCGAGTTTTAGAACTTTTGGTTGAGTAGAAATCGAGATATGAGTCCATTTCCATGACATGCAAATCCGTCACCACGATTTCTTCACTACTAGTTTCTGTTGCATCGCATTTTTGACTTAGATCCGAACGTTTTTTAGAAAACTTTTCTAAATAAAAATTGTTCGTAACATTTTAAAGTTGAGATCTGTAAAATTTCATAATTTTTGGAGTTCATTTGATGCCTTAAATTCGATCTGGTATTCTGCATCAAGTTGCTATCAGAATCGTTTTTGATGAAGCTCAGTTTTGTTGTGCTTTTTAGATCATCCTATGTTTGTTATTTCTGGTCGTGGTCTTCATGACTTTTGTTCCATATTATGTCTAGAATGTTCCCGTCAATTTTTATGATTTTAGGAACTCTCTCAAAAAAGTTATGGATTTTTAATTATACTGTGGTCGAAATCACTGAAGCTTTTAAAATCCTTAAATCAGGGTTTTCTGAAATCGGTTTATTTCGCCTATTTAGAGTCTGAATTTGAAGGTGGCTATTTCTATGAAAAATGTTCATCTTGATGTTCTCTAGCTACTGTGAACTTTTCGGAAATTTTAAAAATTGGTTGCTACATTTCCAAAAGCAAAACTGATCACTGTCATAATTTCAAATTCATGTCTTAAATTGTGGTATTCATGTTATGTGTTTGGGGTGATTCTCGAATCGATTTTCACTCTCGTTTTTGAAATCTATAATTCTGGAAATGTGGTCATTTGTGATAATGATAAAAAGTAAATTTTGAAACTTTGTAAGTTTTGATCGAGTGTGATGCCCAATGTATTTAGAGGGTAAGTGCACTTGGTGGAGCTCGTTGGGCCGCCCCCTCTTGTAAGCCAAAACGGCGATTATGGTTATTATGGTTTAGTGATTGTAAGAGTCTATACTCCTAGATGTATCCGTATGAGTTATCTAGGGCTCCGGAGCGGTCTGTATAGGGTCACTGCTTTCACATCCCTCGTAGGTACGAGTCCCAGAGGTGGGTTGATCCCAAGGGTACGTCCCAAGGATCTTTATTATGGAGTCCTTGTGGGTGTTAGTCCCAAAGGGCAAAATTGGTGTCCTCGATCATAACGAACAACGGTAAAATATTCGTGTGGCAAGTGTAAGAACTTTGGAAAATTATGTTATTCGCTTTCCTTTTTAAATTAAAAAATCCCATTTGATATATTGTTCTAGAATTTTTAAAATTTGTTGTGTTGTATATTAACTTACGCAGTACCTTTTGTACTGATAAGTTGTTATTTCTATTTTTCCTCAGATTTCGCAGGTTGAGCATTGCATGATGGGATGGGATTGTTTTCTCTTATGAAGACTTCTCGCATTTTTAATTTATTTAAATTCTGCACTGAGACTTTGGACTATAGTTTTTGCCGCATGTTTGGAACGTGTTTAGCTTCCGCACCTTTATACTTTATGCATGGTAGATATACTCTGATTTTAACTTCGGGCATTGTTGAATGGTTTTTAAATTATTTTAAATTATTGATACAACTTAGCCTTAGCATCTTCTCAAGTGAGCTCGAAAAGGTTCGCGTCTTGCTTGAGAAGGTGTGGCGGTGACATCCCGGCCTGGGTTACCAAATCCGGGGTGTTACAGTTAGTTCTAACACAATTTTTGTAAATTTTAAATCCATGGCGAAAGTAAGCCTTAAACACTTGCAAATCACTTTCATTTCAATCTACAGTGGAAAAGTTTTCTTGTGAGTCTTTTGCGTGGTTACCATTTGTTTAACTCTGATTATTGGCCTTGATTTTGTTATCTTGTGAATTTACTTGCCGACACATTAAATTTAATAACAAACTCTTTACTTATCAACCTAAACAAGCTTACTGAAGTTTTATGTGTTTTTAAAGAATTTTGAATTTTCGCACATTTAATGGGAATTGAGAATTGCTGAATTTTCATAGGCCAAAGGGATGATTGAATAATAAAAGTTAAATCTAACGCAATTTTTGTAAATTTTAAATCCATCCCGAAAATAAGCTTCAAACACTTTCAAATCACTCTCATTTCAATCTATATTGGACAAAATTTCCTCTGAATTTTCGTTTATTCTTTCTTTTAAATCCCTAAATTTTTTACATTTAATATGTTTAATTATTTAAAATCTAATTATTGATATCTATATACATGTATGGTTAAATAGTGAAAGTTTTTTTTTTTGGAGTAATATGACATAATTACATTTTTACCTTTCCAGTTCATCTCAACCGTTGATTTAAAAAGTTAATCAACGGTTGGAAAACACCTAAGTACATCATGTCAAATTCCTTAGTTGCACCCTAACTTCTCCCGTTTACATGTGTGGCAGTCATATAGCAACAAAACTCTTGAAGATATAAATCAGGGAAACAACAGGCAGCAGTTCCTATTCCAGACCATCTATACAAATGCCCATGGCAGGGCCATCTCTCATTTACACGAAGGAAAAAAAAAAAAAAAAAAAAACAGAGACAACGACAAACAAACCTGGCCATTACTCTTACTTTAACAAGCTACAAGCTACTGTCCACTCGGGACCTGTTTCTTGTTCTTCTTCTGTGAACTCTTGGCCAAGTCATCGCATGTTTCTCTCTTTCTCTTGGTGGTGTTCAGGTTAGTGTCCCCCGGGGCGTTGTTCCCTCCATTTCTTGGAGAACTCTTCATATATGCTTGCAGCTTTTCTTTGACGAAGAATTTCAACTTCCACAGAGTGGATTCACTCTGAGCATCAATGTCAACACAATTTGTAAAAGTTAGATCTACACAATTTTTGTAAATTTTAAATCCATCCCAAAAATAAGTCTTAAACACTTTCAAATCACTTTCATTTCAATCTACAATAGACAAGTTTTCTTGTGAGTCTTTTTTTCCTTTCTTGGTAATCCCTAAATATTTGCCTTTAATATGTTTAATTATTTAAAATCTAATTGATATCGATAAACATGAAAATAAATAAAATAGGTGAAGGGTCCACGGGCATAAGGTGGGCAAAGGGCATGCAAAGGGAGGATAAAAGGCGAGAGAAATCAATTCAAATAAGAAATTAGATGCAAGAAATTGGATAATGGACCGGCAATATATGATTTATTTGGTGGCGAATTTTCTCGTCTCAATTTGTGATGGAGACGGAATTTTATACAACATAAGAAATAGGATGTACGAGAAAAAATAAAGTTACTTCCTTTCAGCATTCTCAACATGAAATCCCTCTCTAAAGGAATATATTTGCTGCCAAGAACGATTCTCAAAGGTTTTATACGTTCAATCGATCTCAGATGGACGAAATCTTTGATTATTGTTTAAAGAATGGACACTTTGAGTTTAAGAGGAATCATCCGCAGAGGAATCATCCGCAGCCGACTAAGGAACAAATGGACGCTGGGTGGTATAGGTTTCACGCATCTGCAACCCATACCACTGCGGTCTGCGAACATTTTAGAAAGATGGTCCAGAAGCACATTGATGATGGGAAACTAAAATTCCCAGATAGATTAATGGCTATTGATAAGAACCCATTCCCAGTTGCTACTATGGTGATGGTACATCCTGATCAGATGAAGTGTGCTCACGATCGGCTGGGAGATCAACCATCTAGTAGCAAAAGATCTGTACTCGATCGGCTAGGAGAACAGCCATCAGGTCAAAAGAAGACAGGAGTATGCGGACGATTGATTCACCCTAGAATGGAAAAGAAAATGTATTGGATGTTTTTGACAGACTGGGTCACTACAAGGTTAAAGAGTGGATCAAACAGTAAGAAAATGAGGGAAAGTCGAAGTCTGAAAAAGAGAAGCCGACCCAGAAGATAATTACCAATGGTTGGGATTCGAAGATGAAGATAACAGCTGACAAGAAGCATGGGAAAGCTGTAATACAAATTACAGTCCCCAAAGAAAGCTGTATCTCCGGCGAGAAAGAGGCTTAGGAGACCACCTGCTAACACTCGGGTCGGTCAATGGGTACAAAATTCTCCGAAGCCATGGTAATTCGGCCAAGGCCAGTTTGAGACTCCGACTCGGAGGGAAAATGATACATTTACCTCTAAAGGGAATGAATCGTATTGTACATTTAAAAGAAGAATGCAGCGGCGAAAAGCGGCTGCAGCTGAAGAGGAATATGAAATGATGCACATAGAGGAAGACATCCCAAATTATTGTTGTTTTTCTGAGGGAAGAATACTAAATAAAATGTTTTCGCTCGTATCTAGTCATCCGAAGGCATGAAGCAGAAAGCGGATAAGGGGAAGAACAATGAAGATCGGCTGAAACATAAAACTGAGTTACGACCGAAACAGAAAGAGGTTCGGGCCGACGATGATCTACGAGAGGTAGAAGAATAGTTGAAGCATAGACCAGTTCGAGCAAGGGAATGGAAACCAAAAACATCCATTGTTCCAAATACCGAAACTCTTTCGATTGGTCAATGTAAATTCGATTTCGGATCCAGTGCTGGTATGGTAGGCATCACGGCAGCCAATGAAGGGAAATATTGGTCCGACACAGAACCAGCAGTAATATTCTGTCAAAAGGAAGGAGAATATTTCGGCGAAGAAGAAACCGTGGTTGACTTCTGTTTTGCCAAGTTGGAAATAATTCGGCAATAGGCCGAAATTGAGAAGACTTTAGAAGAAGGGTACAAGGCGTTCGTCCCAGATGCTCAGCCGAGCACCCTCTGCCTCGTACCACGAAAATGTCTCAACATGTGAGGCCCTTGTACGTAAAGGGTTAGGTTAATGGGAGGCCGTTAAGGGGAATGTTCGTTGATGGAGGAGCGACAGAAAACATCATATCGTTGACTACTTTGGCCAAAATCGGACGAACTAGGAAGGACTTGCAGTCCACTTGAATGAAAGTGTTGAGTTTTGTGGGAGCCCAGACGGCAGCAGAAGGATGTATTCTGGTGGACATGACAGTCGGAACGATTTAAATTCCAACTATATTTTTTGTAGTTGATGTTAACATCCTGTATGCGGCTTTATTAGGCCGATGCTGGATCCACATAGCTAGATGTTTGCAATTGACTCTTCACCAGAAAATATAGTTCTGGAAGAATGATGGCTCAGTAGAAGAGGTAGATGGAGATCAACCTCCATTTCCAGTCAGCTCAACTGGACGAATTGACGTGGTGCTGTACGAGGAGCCTATACAACCGTTCCTGGCGGTCGTAAAGGACCGATATTCGGAAGTTGTTGAGTGTGACTGGACGGATTTGGGATTTGAGGTAAGATACCAGGCCGACCCACGGCCAAATACCGAAGAAGATAAGTAATGGAAGGAAGCAGAAAAGGGACAACCGAGCTCGAGTCGGCCGAGCTCGAACATATGAAGGAGAAGAAAAAATGGAGTGAACTGATGGATGCTATTCCGAAACGGACACAAGATTTTAAGGCACAAAATCCCTTAAAAATGATCAATGTTGGGACAGACGAGGATCCAAGGGAAATTCCGATCAGTACGAATCTGGATCAACTCATGATCAGCCGATTCAAGGAGGTCTTAGTTGAGTTTAAAGGTTGTTTTGCGTAGGATGATACAGAAATGCCTGGCAAAGAAATATCGATCGTAGAGCATAGGCTGCCTATCAAAGAAGGTTTTAGGCTGCATAAACAACCAGCAGGAGGGCAGCGTCTAAAATCGTCCCAAAAATTAAGGAAAAAATAAAGAAACTGTTAGCGGCCGGATTTGTTAGGCCGGCTAAGTATATAGAGTGGTTGTCAAACATTGTACCAGTAATAAAAAAGAATGGGAAGTTGAGAGTGTGTATTGATTTCCGGAATCTCAATATAGCAACTCCCAAAGATGAATATATGAAGCCCGTTGTTGATTTGTTGATTGATTCGGCCGCAAAACAAGGAATATTTTCCTTCATGGATGGGTATTCTGGGTATAACCAAATCATTATGGCCGAAGAAGATGTACACAAGACTGCATTCAGATGTCCTGGAGCTATTGAGATTTACGAATGAGTAGTCATGCCATTCGGCTTGAAAAATGTAGGAGCTACATATCAAAGGGCCATGAATTATGTCATCCATGATCTAATAGGAGATTGTATAGAAGTTTATATTGATGATGTCATGGTCAGATCTAGAGATGTGAATAGCCATTTGGCCGATCTAATAAGAGTGTTTGCGAGGATAGGCTACATGGAGTAAAGATGAATCCAGCCAAGTGTGATTTCGGGGTACAAGCAGGAAACTTCCTGGGGTTCGTAGTGCATAAAAAGGGTACAGAAGTAGATGCAAATAAAACCAAGGCTATCCAGAAAGCTAGACCGCCTCATGATAAGAAGAGTTTTCAGAAATTCTTAGGTCGGATCGGTTTCCTGAGGAGGTTCTTGGCTAACGCAACCGGAAAAAGAAAACATTAACTGATCTGCTGAGGTTAAAGAAAGAAGAGGAATTCAAGTGGGGAGATGACCAACAGAGGGCTTTTGAACAATTAAGCAAGCTTTGATCAATCCACCCGTGTTGGTTCCTCCAGTCCTCGGCCAACCGCTAAAATTATACATAGCAGCGGCCGAAGAGTCCATAGGAGCTTTGTTAGCTTAGGAGGACGAAGAACGTAGGGAACGAGCGATCTATTATTTAAGCAGGATTATTAAAGATGCACAGCTCGGGTATTCGCCAATTCATAAATTATGCTTAAGTCTATATCATGCTTGTCAGAAGCTGGAATATTACATTCAGCCGAGACAGGTAGTGGTCGTGGCTTCGGTTGATACAGTTAAGATCATGATGAATGATCCGGTTAGCAGCCGAAGATGGCTAAGTGGGCCATGAGATTAAATGCGTACGATTTAAGGTACCAACCACTGATATCCATGAAAGGACAAGTCGTAGCCGATTTCCTGGCAGATCATCCGATGCTTCCAATAGTAGAAGATATTGCCGAAGAGATTCGGCTGAATGAAGGAGATGAAATAGGGATAGTATACCTACAGCCATGGACGATGATGTTCGATGGATCGAAAGCAGCCTTGGGTGTTGGAGTAGGGTTCACACTACATACACCGGAGGGCAAGGTATACAATATTATGTACAATTGCCAATGTCCTTCACAAACAACCAAGCAGAGTACAAGGCATTGAACTCGGGATTACGACAGTTGAAAAAATAAAGGATTAAGGCCATAACGATCAAGGGTGATTCCCAAGTAGTTATTCAACAATTACTTGGAGATTTCTCTATTAAAAGCTCACAATTCATTGGGTTGCATGAAGAGGCAATTGATTTGTTGGCAGAATTTGATGAAGTATATATAGAGTACATTCCGAGAAAAGAAAATGAATTGGCTAATGAAAATTAGCTCAACACACTGCAAGGTGTAGGCTAATGCCGAAGGCAGGTAACATTGAGATATGTTTGGCCGAAGCTGAGAAGGCCGAATGGATTAAAGAAATAGTACAAATTTTAGAGGATCCAGCCGAAAAATGGAAAGCGATGGATTATATCATGAAAGGAGGACTATTCTTTAAACGAGCGATCAATTGAGTATTACTGCAATGCGTAGGAAAAGAATAATCTAAGAGAGTAATGGACAAAGTACACGAGGGAATTTGTGGCGCTCATCGAGCAGGGAAATCAATGAAGTGGAGTATTATTCGGCTAGGATACTATTGGCCGAATATGGGAGTTGATTGTGAAAAATATGCAATAGGATGTCGTGATTGTCAGAAGCATGGGCCGATTCAGAAACTACCGGCCGAAGAACTACATATTATGATTAAACCAAGGCCATTTCGGGGATGGGCCATGGACATTATTGGAAAGATTCAATCGTCATCTTCGAAGAGATATGAGTATGTCTTAGTGGCCACATATTATTTTACAAAGTGGGCCAAAGCACAGGCTTATGTCAGTATTTCTCAATAGGAGGTCATTGAGTTCATTAAAAGGCAATTGATTTATAGGTTTGGAATTCCACAGACGATTTTGACTGATAGAGAGACCGTTTTCATTGGAGATAAAGTTAAAGCCTTTGCTGATGAATATGGAATGAAGATTGTCCATTCATCCCCATACTATCCACAAGGAAATGGGCAAGCAGATGCTACAAACAAGCAACTGATAGGAATTATTAAGAAGATGATTGAAGACCAGCCGAGAATATGGCATGAAAAGTTGCCCGAAGCGCTATGGGCTTTTCGGAATGCCAAAACTTCAGCCACTGGATTTACATCATTGCGGCTGACCTATGGAATGGATGCAGTACTGCCGGCCAAAATAACAGTACCAACCTTGAGAACAAATCAAGCAGACCAATTTTCAGCCGAACAGTATGATCAAGCAATGAATGATGAATTATTACACATTAATTCCGATAAGGTTGAAGCATTTAAGAATTTGCAGAAGAAAAAAGATGTTGTGGCCGATTGGTATAATAAGAGAATCCGAGTTAAATGTTTTAAAGTTGGCGATTTGGTTTGAAAAGTCATATTACCACCCAAGCAGAAGGATGGCCGAATGGGAAAATGTAGCCCCAATTGGGAGGGGCCGTTTATATTCCAGAAGAAGTTACCAAATGGAGCATACATGTCAGTGGATGAAAATAGAGAACAAATGAAAAATCCAGTAAATGCAAAATACATGAAAAGATATTATGCTTCAGCCTGGGATTAAACAGAAAAATTAAACATTTTATTTCCAAGGACGAACATTACAATAAGGAGCTACTTCGGCCAAAGACGACGTGGGTAGTCCTAAGTTACAATATACAGGGGAAACGACCTATTCTACCACGACAAGGAAGAGAAGGGGACCACGTGGGATTTGAAGTGGAAGATACCCGGGATCATTCCCAAGTCCTTCCCGCCGGGGAGATCGGCAGAGGCTGTGCTAGTGAATCGATCAAAAAGGAAAAAAAGAAATACATGGACTTCGCTGCTGAAAGCAACGGGAATACCCCGCTAGGCAAACACAGCAGAGAAGAACTCCGAGGGGTATGCCCTTCAGAGCAAAATCCATGAATGGTCTCGTAGAGGAATAGAGGTGCAGTCGGTCACCCAAAACTCTACGAGACCAACATAATCAAGGATCCGACGGGTTATATCAGTATTTAGAGACAGGTCTTAGCCTGAAGATGACCGTCGAGATCAAGGTTAGAAAAGGTGTTCAGAGATCCTCTACCGCATGAATATGGTAATGAGGAGATTAGCTGAGTTCGTGACGCATGAGCGGAAGCTTTTGTGCCTTGGCTAGAGATCCTAGTAAAGGAAAAATCTCAGCACTGGGGGTATAGGCGCAAAGGAAAGGATATGGATTGAGGAAACAATAAAACACATTGTAAGGTGTGATACTGATACTGGAATGTATGGAGTTACTGATATTTATAGGGGAACAGAGTGGCAGCCTTTAAGGCAAAAAATAGTAACGTAAATCAGTGAATGCTAATTATGGAAAAGACGTTTCTTAATCCCCGAGAAAGGTGCAGAGAATATTGCTCTGCCAAAAGAAATCCCAGAGATTACAGGAAGCTGACATAATGATATGCAACAGACAAGAAGATAAATATCAATAAATGGGTCGTCCGTTCATTAGAAAAATTCAAAGAACATCGGCCGAAAGTGTGAACAAGTTAAAAAGGCAACAGAGACACATTAAGGACAAAAGTTATGCCACGAAAGAAATTCGGCCGAGAACATATTACGGACATTATAACAAATAAATCCGAAAGCATCAAAATCAACAGTTTTACAACGACTAGTCCTCACTAATATCAAAGTCAATATCGTCGTCCAACCTGTAAAGGCTATTAAAGTTCGGATCAGATGAAGAACTAGGACCAGCAGCAGGATCCAGAGCCGATTAAAATTCTTGAAGCGCTCGAGCTTTATATTCGGCTGAAATTTGAGCTTCGTCTGGTTGGGCTGATAACAGATGCTCAGTCGCATCTTGAAGAAGCTCGGACTGAGTATCTGATAAAGAGGACGAGGATAAGAAAGGAAGAAATACGACAAGAGATAAAAAGGTACGGTTAGCTCGTACCGGTTCCTGATGGGGGCCGAGCTGATGATAGAGCAACATCCGAAGGCCTTGCTTCATCCCCCATCAAGGAGGCAGCAGCAGAGGGATTGGGATTAACAGGATCGACAGGAGCCAAGGAAATGCCGGACAAAGAACGTGACTTAGCAGCAACGGGGTGGAGTTTGCCTGCCACGGTTTGGGTCTCCGTCCATAATCTCTGGAAAACACTGATAACTTCCTCACTAAAAGCCGATCTCAAAGAAATATAACCCATCTCTCGCTGGAGACCGGTGAGCTTCTCCTTTGGAACTAGAGCATATTTATGAAGTTGTTTGACAAGACGTTGTAGACGAGTCGATTCCTTATCCACGTCAGCTAAGGCATTCTCCAGATCTTGCGCCTTACGTTGGAGTTGGCCGATCTCCAACTGAGTTGCAGAAAGCTACTCCGAAAATTTGAGCCTAAGAAGGTCATTACCTGACAATTTGCTCATACACTCCTGATAATCGGAGAAATGCTTGTCGAACTTCCCCTGATGAAGAGCTATGGAAGCCTGCTCCTCTTCGAGTTTCTTACGAGCAGCCAGAACACTGGGAAATTCCAAGTCCATACGCAAGATGCAAGTAGACATAGCCTTAATAACACCCTCCAAGCCCAAGGAAAGAAGTTCTTCAGAGAAGGTCCGCTCAATATAGGAAACAAGCAAGAGAATAGACTTGGTTTGAACAGAAGGTACATCCGATTGATGAGTAACTAGACGATCCAACTCATCCAAACAGGCCCCGAAGCTATTAGGGAAGTCCGATGCGGGAAGAGGCAATACAGGAGAAAAGAATTTGTCTAGAACTTCCCTATCCGAGAAAGGGGAAGCAGGGGCTTCTTCGACAGAGGATGATCCTTCTTACTGGAGACTGACAATGGAAGGATCAGAAAGAATGAAAGCAGAAGAGGATGGTTGGATGGCAGCCGAAGGAATAGCCGGAGTACGAATGGCTAGTTCAGCTCAACCCCATGGGTACGAGGAGCCAGACCAGACAAGTTCGGATTAGACTCCGAATCGGCCCCAGGAATCCTTGAAGAAGATTGAAAAAAAGGGACGAAATATGGAGCAGAAGAGGGAGCAACAACTGTTTCATCTATAGGGTCCAATGCTGAACGAGAAGGAATAGGAGCCTGATGAGGCATTTCATCCGGATCAGACGAATGGCCGGGGGAGGCCAGCGTCCCCGAAGAATCCAGAAGTGAATGACTCTAAAGAAAGAAAAAAAAAATCACCAACACAACATAAGCAATCAGTCAAGTTGTACCTAAAAAGAGGAGGGTATGTTATACCTGATCAGCCGCAACAGACGTTTTGGGAAAGAGAGAACGAGTTGATCGCCTCCGAGTTTTGGGAGTAGGATCATCACCTGACCTATCCGAGCTCGAAACAGTCCGCTTTCGGCCAGAGGTAGCAGCAGCAGGGGAGGCAGACGAAGCAGGTTGGTGAGGCAGAAGTTCCGAAGTGTCCTCCTGAAGCCCATTCCCTACGGAAAAGAAAGGAATAAGAGAATAGTCCCAAAAAAAGAACAAGAAGAAATATGGGAAATATGGAAAGCTTACTAGGCGGAGGAGCCAAAGGCTCATCCTCTTGAGAGGAATAATCAGGAGCCAATTCAATAATAGAGAACATCATAATACCTGAAAAACCACGGCTAATAAAATGAGCCTGTAAATCGACACCAAAGTGAGCATGAACCACTTTCTCCCACCAGTCGTCAAAATGTTTAGTCTTCAGACCAGGGCAGACATCAAAAGAACGAACTTCAAAGTCACGAATTCGAATGGCCCAAGTCCGACAAGCTTGGCGACTCTCAGAAGGACCGATTCCCTTATAGTCCTTGTTGTATCTATTTGGGTCCCCATCGAAGGCAATAACCAAGTCCTGGGCAAAACCAAACTGACGACTGACCAAGTAAGGGTTGTACACCTCATAGAAAATGGAGTGATTGGGAAGCACCGCCAACGAGCAATTAAAAATATGACGAGGAATGATGCAGGCATTCCAAACTTAAGAAATCGGCTTCGGCAAGGGCTGACCAAAGGGAGGGGTGCTGGCGTGGAAGCCAAATCTGCAACACTAATTATCCCAGCTGGACCATGCTCCCGGAGCCGGACCAAGAAGTTCACTGACCGGATTGCAAGCCTTCTCAAGTCTGGGGAATTCCAAGTCGAAATCAACAAAGAAGAAGGTCACAATCCGAAAGCATTGATCATGATCCAGCTCGAAGAAGCCGGAGGGATTCCAACCATGGAATCCCAATTTTGAAGCAATAAGCCATTGCCGTCGCTGGAGAGTCGCCGGAGCATCGGAGCATCGCCGGAAAATTGACCGGAAGTTCGCCGGAGGTCGGCCGGAACCACCGCCAGTCGCCGGACAAATTTTGGTCAAAGTCGGAAGATGGTCGGATAATATAAGAGGTTAATGTAATAGTATGAGACTTCAATTTTGGAGGAGGCCATGTCCGGAAGCCCGTGTCCCTAGTCTAGCGACCAGTCGCTAGAGTCTCACGACCAGTCCCTAGTCTAACGACTCCAGTCCCAAGTCTAGCGACCAGTCGCTAGAGTCTCACGACCAGTTCCTAGTCTAGCGACTCCAATCCCTAGTGTAGCGACCAGTCGCTAGAGTCTCACGACGCCATCCCTAGCCTAGCGATGCCAGCACCAATTTTTCTCCTCTTTTCATTTTTCTTCCTTTGTAACATGTACGTAGGGGCTTTGGCACTATATATATGCCTCCCCCATCATTTGTAAGACTCGTCTTTTGCCTTGAATGAAATCATAACTTGATATTTCTCTCAAAAGTTCACTTGTGAGTTTACACCCACTCTCACAAACACCTTTGAATGCTTGCTTGGAAACATTCATCAACTTGGCTTGAAGCTACCATTGTTGATTATCAAACCGAGGCTTGAGTGGAAGGATTGGGATGAGGTCAATGTTTTGAACGCATTGGTTGCTTCCCCCGACGATTCTTGTTGTGGTTTAGCTTCATTATCCTTCATTAATCTTCTATTTTTCTTTGTTAATCCTTTTTAACAAGTTAGTGACCAATAGATCTATGGCATCCTAATTTATTTGGTATCAGAGCCACACTTGGTTCTACTTGTTTTCCATAAACATCAAAAAACCACAAAAATCGAAAAATCCCAAAAATTTGTTCTTCCTCACTTTCACACCTTTCACCACTCCCCATTTGGAAGCACCTTCCATTTGGCAATATATATTTCATCCATTTCTAGGGGATATGCTGCCCAAATTTTTTCACATCCATCAAAAACATAAAAAATAGCTTGCTGTCCACTTTTCAAAAAACCTGGTATCTGCTCGTTGGGAATTTCTGGAATCTGGTTACATATTCGTGTTCCTCTCGTCGAGTAGATGTGTTTACATATAAAGATCATCGAAAACGGACATCGTATGACAAAGTTATGTTAGTTTGAAGTTCTTGTGTGTTCTTGTGCAAAAATCCGAAAATCACCATATTTGCTTCTTGATCTTGTGTTTTCTTGTGTTTGTTGTTAGTTTTCCCATATTTTGATTCTCATACGTGAATGTATGCATTTGGAATAGTGTGCATGAGATTAATTGGATAATGTGCAACTAAAATTCCAAGTGAGTGTTCATATGTGTTCTTGAGTGTTCAAGTCATCTTCATATTGTTCTTGAGAGCTTCAAGTGTGATCCAAAAATCTGAAAATTTGTAAGTGTTGGAGGGAGCATAATGATGAGCTAGTTGGAAGGAAAAATAGAAAGTGACAAGCTAGCCTTGCCTTGAGCCGCACAAGAGAAATTTGGGGATTTGATTGGTAAGATCTTGTTACACCGTAGACCCCACCATCCCCAATCTTGCCATTCCTTCTCATCTCACGTGCACATAAAAAAAAATATATATTGGAAGACTTGAAATCTCACATGCTAGTGGGACCCGCATCTTGGCTTTGGTAATTTTGAGCTACTTGCTTATTTATTCGGCACCTTCTACTTGCTTAAAAACAAATTGGATATAAACGATTGGCACAGTAATTCCTCTAGCATATGTTATGAACTCTAAGTTGAAGTTTCCTCTGTAATTACAGACATTGGAATTCCTCTCAATTAGCTATGAAACCGAACTGTTGAAGCCATAGTAAAAGCAAGTCATGCCACTCCATAGCCCACACTATATCTTACCTTCCTACTTGTAGTGTTTCAGTATGATTTTTACTTTTATTTTATTTTATTTTATTTTGGGTTTTTATTGGGAGTCGAGTGTTGTAAGCTACCACTTTTCAAATTTTGGTGACTTCACTTTTTATATTGTGAGGACTTGGAATTATTGGATTGCAATTGCCGATTAAAACAGTGAACATAATTTTCTTGCATTGCATTTCACATATTTTCCTAGCGGTTGTTGATTGAGTCGAGCAGTTACATTAGATCCGTGTATATTCAGGCCTCACTCTCCGCCACTCGAAATTTGTTTGTGGTCACTGTGGACTGCCGATTTATACCAGGTTGTGAATTAACCCAGCATTCAGCCATCGGGTTGTGAGCAAACTGAGTGATTCTACCGAATGATCCAGATAAATTCCATCTTTTATTTTATTTTATTATTATTATCTATAATATTTTCATCTTCTTTGCAGGTGCTATTTAATTTTTCTTCCATTTACTGACATGGCAGGTTCAGGTCAACCTTCTAACAAGGATTCGATGGACATGTTGCAAAGAATGACTGCTCGTTTGGACAACATGGATCAGCGGATAGATGATTTGAATCATAGGGTGGACACTTTCAAAGACGACATGGTCATGGATGGTAGTGCGGTACAATCGGAAACCATGAGACGTCTTGAGCTAAAATTGCAGGAGGTGCTCGACAGGCAAACACCACAGGCCACTCCACCTACGACTTCTAGTACCCCTCGAAGCCATCAAAGTGGGCCCCAGGGCATCCAGAACCATGAAATGGAGGAGGCCGAATCCGAACTCGAGGCCCAACAATGGGATGAGGCGAATCTCACCTTTAACCGCCCACGGGACCCCAGACGAGTTGCCCGAAACAACCCTGTGCCACAAACGCCAACAAATCTTCCACCACCTAGACCAGTAAGACCTCAACAGCATGAGACTGATTCAGATCCAGAGGAAGAAGTGTTTGTCAGAAATCCTCGCCGGAACAACCGCAATGATGAGCCTGACCGTGACTTGAAAGGGATCAAGTTTGACATTCCCTCATTCAAGGGAACATCCAATCCGGATGAATTCCTTGAATGGAAGCACTCAATGGAGCTCATTTTCAACTGTCATAACTATGCAGATATCAAGAAGGTCAATGTGGCCATTTGTGCGTTCAAAGATTACGCGTTGGTATGGTGGCAGAAAGTGACTCATGACATTCATCGGAATGGCTATGATCCCATTCAGACTTGGGCCACACTGACACGGGCCATGGAAAACAGATTTGTACCATCTCACTACCGACAGGACTTATATGATAAGCTTGCCTTTCTTGTTCAAGGAAACAGGTCGGTAGATGAGTATTTCAAAGAAATGAAGACTCTCTTACTGAAAGCCAGAGTAAACGAAGACGAAGGCATCAAGAAGTCTAGATTTCTCAAAGGACTCCGAATCGAGATCTGAAAGGAGGCTAAGCTTTGACCATACGAGACTCTGTCCGATTTGGTGGAGCTAGCCATGAAGCTTGAGACTGATGATCGTCCTCGAGTGCAGAAGTACCGACAGGATTCCAGATCCAGCTCACAGAAGCCCTGGAATCAGAGAACATTCATTCCAAGGGAAGATAAGCCAAAATCGAAAGGTTTCGAGATGGCCAAGGAATTTAAGACCTACCGTCCGAAAGGTCCTAAACCGGCGGTCATCGAGAGGCCTAAATTTGATAAGAATCGGAAGAAAGAGGTCACGTGCTTTAAATGTGGTCGAAAGGGACATTACTCGCCTGAGTGCCCTTTTACCAAAATAACTGCACTCATGGAAGACGTATCTTGGAGAATAATAGACTCTGATGATGAGCAGAATGAACAAGCTGAGAGAGAAGAAAATGATGACTCCAATGACAGTGACGAATTCTACGCGGCCCGAGGAGACAGTAGTTGAAGAGGATCGCAAATTGAACGATCAGAAGAAAAACCTCATACTGACGAGCAAAGGGAGAATTTATTTTACTGTCATTGTGATTTAAAGGGCAATGTTGCTTCAATAATTGTGGATAATGGAAGTTGCACTAATGCTATGAGCGCTTATGTTGTTCGCAGATTAGGTGTTCCGACTGAAGAGCATCCGAGTCCCTACCACCTCCATTGGATGAATGACAATAGCGACCTGAAAGTCAACCGACGAGCCAAAATTCCTATCAAGATTGGGTCCTATTCTCAAAACGTCATTTGTGACGTCATCCCCATGACTGCCTGCCATATTTTATTGGGCCGACCGTGGTTATATGATCGCGATATCAAATACAAGGGTCGTGCCAATTGTTTATCTTTTATTTTTAAACAAAAGAAAATAAATCTCAAGCCACTATCTGTAAAAATGGTTCGAGCAGATCAAGAAATACTGCGAGCTAATATTAAGAAGGACAAAGCAGAGCGAAAATCGAAAGATAAAGGGAAAACTCTCTGCATCGAGAGCACCTCTGCCAATCATTGCCTGCTGACGACTCGAACCGATTTTGAGCAAACAATGCGCGCGCCAAGCTCAACAAGTTACTGTTTCCTTGCTTTTACAAAACCTGTTGATGAAATATTTAGAACTTGCACTGCTGTACCTGATATTCCTATTGACTTTTCCAGGATGTTGGATGAAAATTCTGATATCTTCCCGGACAAAGTTCCCGCTGGTCTTCCACCATTGCGCGGAATCGAACATCAAATCGATTTCGTGCCCGGAGCTTCAATTCCTAATCGACTAGCCTACCGAATGAATCCGGAGGAAACTAAAGAAGTGCAGAGACAAGTGCAAGAGCTAATGGACAAGGGATGGGTCCGAGAAAGCCGCCACCGTGTGCTGTGCCTCTCCTATTAGTTCCCAAGAAAGATGGAACATGGCGCATGTGTGTGGATTGCCGCGCTGTGAATGCTATCACTATCAAATACCGACACCCGATCCCACGTTTGGATGACATGCTTGACGAGCTGGGTCACGCCAGCATTTTCTCGAAAATTGACCTGCGAAGCGGTTATCACCAAATCCGGATGCAACCGGGAGATGAATGGAAGACGGCGTTTAAAACCAAATTCGGAATATATGAATAGCTTGTTATGCCATTTGGACTGACAAACGCGCCTTCAACATTCATGCGACTTATGAATGAGACCCTTCACCAATTTATTAATAAATTTGTCGTTGTATATTTTGATGACATTTTAGTGTATAGTTCTAGTGAGTCTGATCACCTTTCCCATGTCCAACAGGTACTAAATAGGTTGCGGGAAGTTCAGCTCTATGCTAACAAGGAGAAATGCACATTTCATGCGACAGAACTCTCGTTCCTTGGTTACATTGTTGGGCGTGGTGTCCTTAAGGTCGATGAAGCAAAAATAAAGTCAATCTCTGAATGGAAGCCACCCACGAACGTGCATGAAGTTAGGCAATTCTTGGGTTTGTGTGGTTTCTTCAGGAGATTTGTCCCGAATTTTAGCCTGATTGCGGCACCCCTAACTTCATTGCTGAAAAAGGGACTTGTCTTTAAGTGGGGGCCGACTGAGCAAAAGAGTTTTGACGAGCTGAAGTCCAAACTGACTCATGCGCCGGTTCTAGCCCTACCAGATTTTGACATTCCATTCGAAGTAGAATGCGATGCATCGGGAACAGGCATGGGTGCAGTTTTATTGCAGAATGGAAAGCCAGTGGCATACAACAGTGAAAATTTCTCTGGCGCACAGTTGAACTATTCCACATATGACAAGGAACTCTACACTGCGGTCCAAGCTTTAAAGACGTGGCAACACTATCTCCGGGGCCGTGAGTTCATCATCCATACGGACCAAGGACAACTGGGAATAAGGCATGCGCGTTGGAGCGGATTCATTGAGACTTTTCCTTATGTACTTAAATACAAAAAGGGAAGGAAAATATAGTTGCGGATGCCTTATCACGCAGGAGCGCCTTGGCGGCCATTGCCACGACACATCTGATTGGCTTTGAACATATCAATGATCAATATGCCACTGATCCCGACTTCAAGGATTTCTGGGCAGAAACCGAAAGGCACGGGTTCAAGGAGTTTTCAAGACTTGATGGATTTCTATATTATGAGAACCGACTGTGCATTCCCAAGGGATCGGTTAGGGAACTTCTAATCAAGGAGGTTCACAATGGAGACCTTATGGGACATTTCGGGAGGACTGCCACTTTCGGTATTCTGAGTGAACGTTTTTACTGGCTGGTAATGAGAAAAGAAGTGGATGACTTGATCTCCAAATGCATCGTCTGTCGGAAGGCGAAATCCACTTCGAAGCCACATGGTTTAAATATGCCTCTCCCAATTCCCGAGGGACCATGGATTGATCTTTCTATGGACTTCGTGTTGGGACTACCACGGACTGCACGGAACAAGGATTCTATTTTCGTAGTGGTAGACAGATTCAGCAAGATGGCTTATTTCATTCCCTGCACAAAGACCAATGACGCCCACCACATTGCTAAGTTGTTTTTCAAGGAAGTGGTGCGTCACCATGGGATCCCTAAAACAATTGTGTCGGACCGAGACACGAAATTTGTTAGTTACTTCTGGAAATCTCTATGGCATGAGATTGGCACTAAGCTCCTATTCTCAACAGCTTATCATCCCCAAACGGATGGGCAAACTGAAGCCGTCAACAGAGTCTTGGGTAATTTACTGAGAATTATAACTACTTCTAGTTATAAGAGCTAGGATGAGTGTCTACCCTATATTGAATTTACTTAAAATAGACACGTCCATAGTGCCACAAACATGTCTCCATTTGAAATTGTCTATGGTTTCAACCCTCTAACCCCTGTTGATCTACTGCCATTGCCACACAATGAGCATTTCAATGTTAATGGCAGATGATAATGGCCAGAAATGACCATTATTTTCAATCCATTTCCGTGTCTGAAACGGGCATTTGATCGCATTCCGTTCTTATATTAAATAAGAAAGCAGTTGAATTGGACTGATTTATGCATAATTGTAAAAATATTGAGCTGGTATGAAAAATGCATAAATATGTAATTTTATTACACATTTATGTTAGAAAAATCCAAAAAAATGAGAAAAAGAAAAGAAAAGAAAAAGGAAATGAAAATATGGGAAAAGAAATGAAAAACCCACAAAAAGCTGATTTTTCAGGATATTACGACGCTAGATACAACTACGACGCTATGCATGTGTAGCGCCGTAGCTTGGTCTAGCGCCGTAGACCACAATGGCTGGTGCCTGCGCTGTGAGCTGACCAGCTACGTCCACTGGCTCAGATATATTCTCTGAGAGAAGAAGGGTGAATTATGAAATATGTTATCTTATTTATGTTCTAGTGTAGGTATCATATCAGGGATTTCCTCTTTTGCATGCAGGTTCGTATCAACTGCATAGGAATCCCTTGAAGCTGATGTAATTTACCGCTTTTCACGAAAGGAACTCAAGCTTTGAGAACCACAAACAATTTTTATCTGCTTTCCTTTTGAAAAGATGTCTGGCAGTCCGAGATGAATAAGTGACTGTCAGGCCAAAAATATGCTGTTGACATACCCCATATGTCAGCAGTGCCTCTTTACTGCTTTAAATTAAATAACCAGCAAAAATATGCATAAACCTGCTCTGAATTCACGTGTTGAATTTAGGCTTGTGATTAAATTTTCAAACTTTTAAATTGGGATAATGTAATTGAAAACATGCATGACATGGATTCCCAAGGTTTTGAGCTATAAAAATCTAATGATGCGATCAGCTTATTGGGTAATAAATCTGCATGTTAGAAATTTTGATTGAATAAATTATTAGAACTAAGCTTTGATTAAATTTGAGAATATCGTATGACATGAATCAATCCAACCTTGTGAGATTTGAGCCATGAGTCACTTTTACTCATTTATTTACTTTGATGTGTGAATCATTTTGATTAAATGAAACTAGAACTTGCAATTGGGATCGATTCAAGACCATGCCATATTCCCAAAATCGAACATATGATTGAGGCACCTAGAAAAACCCAAATTTTTGGCCTTCGTTTGAAACCCAAAACCAAAAATATTTTTCCCCTTAGGATTAACCAATCTGAGCCTTTAAGCCTAATTTTTCTTTGAACCCACTATATCTTCCTAGCCTTATAAAAAGACCAAGATATTCAAACCCAAGTATGCAAGAATAAATTCTATCAAGGCAGTAAAATTATGATCATCAATCCATATTAATCGGTATGTTATAAACCGATTCATTAATAAATAAAAAAAAGAGAGAGAGAGAGAGAGAAGAAGATGTTGAATCTAATTCAACAACAATGAATTGCAAATGACAAAGCAAATTAGACTAAGTCTAATGTCATGCAATAGAAAAAGAAAAGCAAAAGAAAGAAGAAATAATTAATGATCATAAATTTTAAATAAAAATGCCAAATTATGATGGAATAGTTTCTTGCCACTTTTTAGCCAATAATTCCCATTTCCTACCTGATGTTACAACCGTATGCCCCGTTATAACCCTTAAATAAGACCTCATGATCTTGATTTGAGGAAATGAGCCGGTGGCGAGTTGGTCTGATTGCAAGCTTATGGGATAATTTAATTAAATTTGATTTTGAGCGTTCAATGATTAAACCCCATTGAGAGTGAGTGAACTTTCCTATTCTCTTATATGTGAGGCTCTGTTTCATTAAACATGCTCATGTCATCCCTTAATTCTCATTTTTAATCTTTGCATCTTTCAAACATGATATTCATGAAGGGTTGATAATAATGTTTGATTTGTAGGCCCGATGTAGTGAGCAAGCATCATTTCATCAAACACTGCAATCAAGGGGATTTAATACTTGTAGTTTTTGATTGTCTTATCTCAATCCAAAAAGAATATAATTTATGAAGCCACGAAAATGGATTGAATATGTAGAGTCCGTGTTCTTAGGAACATTGACTCTGGCTGCTCGGGGACGATCAGTATTAAATGTGAGGATCTTGATAATGGCCAGAAATGACCATTATTTTCAATCCATTTCTGTGTCTGAAACGGGCATTTGATTGCATTCCGTTCTTATATTAAATAAGAAAGCAGTTGAATTGGACTGATTTATGCATAATTGTAAAAATATTGAGCTGGTATGAAAAATGCATAAATATGTAATTTTATTACACATTTATGTTAGAAAAATTCAAAAAAATGAGAAAAAGAAAAGAAAAGAAAAAGGAAATGAAAAAATGGGAAAAGAAATGAAAAACCCACAAAAAGCTGATTTTTCAGGATATTACGACGCTAGACACAACTACGACGCTATGCATGTGTAGCGCCGTAGCTTGGTCTAGCGCCGTAGGAGGAAACCAAAGCTGACGTCCAAAGAAGGGTGGACGGCGCTAAGCATGGATAGCGCCGTAAGCAAGCATAGCGTCGTAATGATGGATAGCGCCGTAGGCTGTTCACTGAGAGACAGAGAGAGTCCTCGAAGTGGAAGATTACGACGCTAAACTCATAGCGCCGTAGCAGGATAGCGTCGTAAGCCACCTATAGCGTCGTAAGCCTTGCCAGAATTCAAATTTCAAGGCCTGGGGGCCCATGGGCCTAGGGTTTCCCACCTATATATAGAGGTGTTGACTCCCTGGTCTTGTCACTTCATACATTCCACACTTGAAGGCAACAGGAGCTGTTCTTGAGAATAGTGTAGAGGTAGTTAGTTAGTTAGTTTTCTTTTTTGTATTATTTACATTCCATGCCTTAGTTAGCTTTTAATACTCCTAGATTAGTGTTTGTTGAGACTTCCAGTTTAGGATAGCCACTGTTTTCATTATTTACAGTTTTGTTAACCCTTTATTTAGGTTTGAAATACCCAAATGATGGGTATTATCAAACCATTTGATATAAAATGGGAAGTTAATCATGAAAGTGTCCCAACAACATGAAATGGAAATGATTCCATGGATTTTCTTGCTTTATTTTGGTGTATTGATCATTTGGTCACTTTATTCTCTCTTGCAATGTGGGTCTTCTGTTTTCTTTTCATTTTTGGGTTTCTATGCATGTTCTTATGGTTGAAAACCCTCAATTGGGTTTGTGGTTCATGGGTGTACGTTTTTATTTTGCTTTGTCATGTTCTTATTCTTTTTGATTTACTGTTTTCATCTTATTTCACTACTGTCATTGCATTGATGAACCATGAACTTGAAAATAGGGCTTGCAATCGCAGAGATTGCATTACCCGAACAACAACATGTTTCTGGGCTAGCTACGACGCTAACCGCCCTACGGCGCTATGGCGCTATCCTTGGATAGCGTCGTAGGTGAGGTTTAGCGCCGTAGTTGCCCAGAACTTAAACAAAAATTTGCCCTACGGCACTAAACCAACGGCGCTATCCTCAGATAGCGTCGTAATTTCTGTTTAGAGTCGTAGGTCCCCAAAATTCTCCTTTCTCACAGAACCCACCTACGGCACTATCCTTACGACGCTATCCTAGGATAGCGTCGTCATTTAATGTTTAGCGCCGTAATATCTCTTCTTTTTCCAAAAACTTCTTATTTCTCAAACCACCTACGACGCTATCCTGGTATAGCGCCGTAGCTTAGTATATAGCGTCGTACATACCCTTTTAATCCAAAAATTTATTCTCCCTTACACCAACCCATGACGACGCTACCCTCACGATGCTATTCTAGGATAGCGTCGTAACATCTGTTTAGCGTCGTAATCAGCATCTTCATGCAGATTTTCCATTCTCCATTTTCATCATTAATTAATTGAACCCTCTAGTCATTAATGATTGATGATTCTAATTAGCAATAATTAAATCACTAATTGTTGTGATTAAAGGATCTTTGTTCAATTGTCATTAAAACAATTTTCTATAAACAAAATCATGATGCCTTAAACAGATAATCCGGACTGTAATTAATTATGGTAGGAGGGATTATTTAAGCCATCAATTATGGATTGATTCCATGACCTTGCATGAGAAACCAATGTCTCTCATTCAAGCTCTTCTCTTTATTTCATTTTATTTTGTCTTTTGTGTATTGTGTGTAACAATTAGTAAAGAATACATCAGACTAATGTTGGCGGGTATTCCCTCACGGACAACTAGCTCGTATTCTGGGTATTAGTTACTAAGTGTTATTTTGCATGGTCTGGATGGCAGTCAGTGGAAGCCTTGGCGGTTCGCCCATCCGGGGTTATAATAGTTGCTCAGCTGACTCTTATCAGATACAGTTTTATTTTATTTACCTTAATTTCCAAACCCAAATTCCAATCTGTAATAAAACTCTGCTAATGACTGTCAACGTTAGCTGATAAGTGTTGCAGAGAGGAAGCATGTAGGTTTTATCTGAATTCACAGACAGTAGGGGCCCAACTGGTAGCGACACTGCCATTTTAGGGTTTTACCTGTCTAAATTCGCTCCATCCGAGTGATTGGGAAATTGGACAGTAGATGTTTACAGTCCACCCGATTATTCTGCCACAACTCTGGTCCTCTGACCACTTCATAATTGTGTTTCACCTTCTGTCTAGATCCGCCTTTATATTTTGGGTCAATTAATTTTACATGTTCATATATCCGTATGCATGCTATTATTATGTACTGTTGTGGTCTAAAATATTTTGGGATCCTTCCCTTGGACAATAGAAGCATAGATTTAAAACAGATATTGCATATTAAATTTCCGACAAAAACTCCTTTAGGAAATCCGGACCTAAGTAAGGGATAAATTCTTCAGTTATGACTAATTCATATTCTATCAAGGGTTGATTTTGGGAAATTAGAAGCAGAGTCAGCGATTAGGTCTCATCTAGACTGAAAGGATCTGTGTTTTAATTGAGAGTCTAGTACCTGTTTAGGGAATGGTTTTCAGATTCATTATTTTCCAAAATTGTTGTTTGTTGGGAATCTAAGGTTAAATATTACACCGAGATGGGGTCCACTTGGACTCAAATACAGTGTAGTAAAAAATCTTAGAGAAACATCATCCAGGCCTTGGTTATTTTCTAAGATAGGGTTGAGTTTTCTTTCAACTGCTATCCTCTTCTGCCAAAGCCTATTTTTGAGTCCTGAGTGAGTGCATCCGGAACGAACTAATTTATTAGTTCGTTTCATTAGTTTGTATCTCATAACCACCTCGGAGGAAGTGAACACTACGAGCGGTTCACCGAGAGCCGGAAATTCTTGATCCATGTTCCATCATTATGATGGGGAGCTGTCTTTTACTACCAGGGTCAGACCTTCAAAACCTCCGAGTGATAGGTTTAAAATGCTTTCTCTACTGCTTTCTTTACCGCTTTCTTTTAACTGCTTTCTTTAGAGGTCACTCGGTTGTATTGAGAGTCGCGTAACTTTACTAGGATTGATAGTTAAGGGATAGTTCAGGCTTGATTAGAATCTTTGGGTGTGACATAGGAGAATGATAGTAGTACTTGGCATTTCAATAAATGATTTGTCAGGTGTTGCTTGTCCACCACAGATGAAGTAACATACCCAGGCCAGGGCAGTTACAAATCTGTGGTATCTTAGAATTTGCGGTCTTAAGAACATGTGAACTCATACTGTAAGTACCTGTCTGTTAAAGGGAACGCTGTATTGAGAGCATGAGAATTAGCTATCTGACAGGATTATCCCAAGCAAAGGTCTGTGTATAAAAATGGAAGTTTAATATTGCCTTATCTAAATCTTGTCCAATTTTTATTCTTTTTTCCTGTCCCCTCTGTCCACATTGTGATTTAGCTTCATAGCTAGCATAGTGTGAATTTTCACTGCTTTCATAGATAGTATTTACTGCATTCTTAGAATAACTTTACCCGCTTTTTAGAATAAAATTCATGTGCTTTGTAGAATAGATTTAAGTGCCTTTGTAGTTTAGTTTAAATTCAGTTAGTAGATGTTAATCACTTTTCAAACCAATTGGAGCAATACGAATGGAAAATCTAGTAAAACGACGTGGGCCCTGCTTCTATCGCACATCCTCCAGTGAACGATCCGGTCTTACTATAAATTACTGCAATTTTTTACTCCGTGCGCTTTCGGGCCACAGTTTCTTATCACGAGTAATAAAAACGTGACAACTTATAAATATATCCCTAATCCCAACTCTGCAATCATAAATGATTTTCTATTAAATAAAATCAAGACCGGGGTTCTATTATTTCGAAAATACTCGTGTGGAAAATTGTCAAAAGTTTCATGGCGCCGTTGCCGGGGAGGATGCTGCGCCGTTTCATTAGAGAATTACATTCCTCATTGCTCCTAGTTAGCTTATACATATAAATATAAATATTCACCCCGAAACCGATTCTAACCTGGGGAATATGCAGGTACCGTCATTATTGAAGCCGTTGTTCTATGCAAAGGAGGAAGCAGACGCCAGCCGAAATCCCGTATAACGCAGAAATAGAAAAGACAGCTCGACGTCTTAGGGCAGAGAATAAACGAAGGCGGGAACGGGAAAGACAGGCACTACTTTCACCAAGCACTAGTAGCGACATCTCTGATATGGCCAACCCTGACCTTCCCCCAATCATCCCACCCAATCCACCACTTCACAACATCGAGGAAGACCCCGAAGATGTTGATAACGATGATTTGGATGATCCCCCTCCTCAGATCATACAAGGAGGCGGGAACCCACCAAACATTGAACAGCAACACTTCGAGGCACCTCCTCCCAACCCGAATCCCCAAAACCCACCAAACAACCAAAACCACCAAAACTTCCAAAACCAGCAAAATCAGCAGTACCAGAATCCCCATCAGAATCCCCCAAATCCTAATGACTTCAATGATCCGAGGAACTACTATATGCATCAGAACTACTACCCACAGCAGTATCAAGGAGGGGTTGAGAACAATCAACAAGCAGCAGCCGCTGACTACATGCAGCCAATTTTAGAGCCATATCTGAACATTCCTGGACAAGCTCCATTCTTGGCCAGGAATTTTGAATTGAAGCCGGCCCTCATCAATCTTGTTCAGAGCAACCAGTTCGCAGGGGCAAGTCATGAAGATCCCCATGATCATCTGCAGACTTTCCTGGAACTGTGTGATACGATCAAGAACCAGAATGTATCTGCTAACACCATTCGATTGAGGCTGTTTCCTTTCTCTCTGACTAGCGGGGCAAGAACATGGTACAAATCACTGCCCGTGAATCAGAAGTCTACATGGGAGGACGTGATCAGAAATTTCTTGACGAAGTACTTCCCGGAGTCCAAGGTGGATGAATGTCGCTCTAAGATTGCGGAATTCAAGATGAAGCCAGACGAGTCCCTGTACGATGCAAAGGAACGGTTCTTCAACTTGCTCAGGAAATGCCCCCAGCATGGTTTCCATGATTGGGAGAAATTGAGAAAGTTTTATAGCGGTCTGACCCCAGCATGGAAGAACATGCTTGATGCTGCCGGTGGTCAACACCTGCTATACATTCCCATGGATCAAGCTTGGGCCAAGATTGAAGCAATGAGTGTAAACAGATCTGTTCTTACTGATGATGTTAATTCCTCTCCCCCTCGTGGTTTGTGTGCTGTAGGTACAACAGAGAGATCATATATTGAAAAGCTGCAAGAGCAGGTGGCAGCACTGACTGTTAATCAGGGAGCTGGGAGCTCCACGCAAGGGCAGCAAACAGATGTAATCTGTGGACTGTGTCAAGGTGCTCACGCAACTGACACATGCGAACAAATTACAGCTGAAAGCTGCAACTTTGCAGGGGCTTTCCCAAACAGGCACCCAAACTTGTCATACTCAAACAACAATGCCCTTAACTCCCACCTCTTGAACAAGCCACAACAGCAGCAATTCAATCCGCAGCAGAACCAAGGATTCAATCAGAACAGGGGACAGAACTTTCAGAACCCAGGTTTCCAACCTCAAATCCAACAGAGGGCCCCTCAAAATTTCCAACAGCCTACCCAGAACTTCCAAAATTTTCAGCCCCAAAACTTCCAGCCTCAATTCATCCCGAACCAAGGCCAATGGAACCAAAACCAGAATCAGAATCAAAATCAAAAGCCCCCTTCAAGGCTGGAGAATTTGATGACTGATTTTATTACCAGCCAAAAGGAGATCAACACTCAGCTGCAGGCTTCCATCAGAAATGTGGAGACCCAAGTTACTCAAATGGCTAATGAAATGCAGAAAAGGGATAAAGGAACGTTGCCGAGCACCGCGGAAAAGAACCCGCAATGCAAAGCAATAACCTTGAAATCTGGGAAGATACTGGCTGGACCAAGGGGAGTGGATGCTGGAAACACTCATGAGGAAGATGATGATCCTGTTGACAATGCTGATGAGGAAGCAATGGATGAACAAAAGGAAGCCGAAAAAGAAACAGCCAATCTGCAGACTGACGCTGCACCTGAAACGGCTGAAACAGATAAGGGTACAGGTGGAGGTACAACTTCCTTCCCTTTACCACAAAAACAATTTGATAATAAAAAGTTCATGCCAAGGGTGCCATACCCGGCCCGACTTAAAAATCAAGAACAGGACCTTAAATTTGAAAAATTTCTGAAAAGGCTGCAAAAAGTAGAAATAACTATCCCTCTCATCGAAATGATAGCTGAGATGCCAGCATACGCTAAATTTCTGAAAGAATTAGTTTCAAGAAAGAGGAGAATTGAGCAGGAAGAACTAGTAGTTCTTAACAATACATGCAGTGCTATCATCCAGCGCAAGCTTCCGGAAAAGCAAGAAGATCCAGGCTGTTGCACGTTGCCGATTCAAATCGGGAAAATCAAAGCAGGAAAGGGCCTCTGTGATCTTGGTTCTAGCATCAATGTTATGCCTTTGGCAATGGTGCAACGCCTCAAGCTGGGACACATCGAGCCAATCAAGATGAGACTCCAATTGGCAGACAGATCCATCACGAAGCCTGTCGGCATCCTCAAGGACATCATAGTGAAGACTGGGAATATCTTATTCCCAGTTGATTTTGTAATACTAGACATAGAGGAGGATCTGGACATGCCATTGATCTTGGGGAGACCATTCCTTGCAACAGGCGGAGCACTGATAGATGCAAAAGCTGGACGAGTAACACTGCGAGTCGATGAGGAAGAAGTTACATTTGACATGGCACAGTTACAGAAATACCCAGATGACGGGTTCTGTTCATCAAAATCTGTAATAGTTAGGAGTGAGGAGAGAGAGCTTGACTCTGAATTTGATCATGAAATGATGCTGGATGAAATTTCAAAGCAGGTACTGAGACCTGCTGGCGTGGAGCACAAAGGATGCAAAGCTGTCCACTTTGCCGATCCCGAAACAGTGGATTTGGAGGAGTTTGACGGCACAGACTTCCATGACGACGCCGACCAAGAGGAGGCGGATCCTGTACTGATGCAGGATCCGGAAGGTAAATCTGATCTTCTCCCATCTAATTCTCGCAAACTGCTCCCTTCAGTGGAATGCCCACCAGAACTTGAACTAAAAATCTTACCGGAACATCTTAAGTATGCGTTTCTAGCAGAACATAAAAAATTACCGGTAATTGTGTCAGCCAAGTTGACACAAGCTCAGGAAAACGCTTTGGTGGGAGTGCTTAAAAATTATGTGCGTGCAATCGGTTGGACCATTTCTGATATCAAAGGAATAAGCCCTTCTGTTTGTATGCACAGGATTCTAATGGAGGAGAATTTCAAGGCCTCTCGTCAGCCCCAACGAAGATTGAACCCACCCATGCAAGAAGTGGTAAGAAAGGAAGTGATCAAGCTATTAGACGCCGGTATTATAAACCCGATTTCTGATAGCAAATGGGTCAGTCCTGTACAGGTTGTTCCGAAGCGGGGAGGGATGTTCATTACGCAGAATGAACAAGGGGAGGAAATTGCCACGCGCCCAGTCACCGGATGGAGAGTCTGCATAGACTACCGGAAATTGAACGAGGCAACTCGCAAGGACCATTTCCCTTTACCTTTTATCGATCAAATGTTGGAACGATTGGCGGGAAGGGCGTTTTATTGTTTTTTAGATGGTTATTCTGGATACAATCAAATAGTGATCGCCAGTGAAGATCACGAAAAAACTACTTTTACATGCCCCTATAGCACTTTTGCCTATAGGCGCATGCCTTTTGGATTATGCAATGCACCAGCTACTTTTCAAAGATGCATGATGTCTATATTCTCTGAATTTATCGAAAAATGTATTGAGGTCTTCATGGATGACTTCTCTGTATATGGAGATACGTTTGATGAATGTTTGACTAATCTTGCTAAGATTTTAAAGAGGTGTGAGGACACTAACTTGGTTTTAAATTGGGAAAAGTGTCATTTTATGGTCACTGAGGGCATAGTGTTAGGTCATCGCATTTCTCGTGCAGGCATTGAAGTAGATCCAGCCAAAGTTTCCGTCATCTCCAATCTCCCTCTCCCCAATTCTATCAAATCAGTCAGGAGCTTCTTAGGGCATGCCGGTTTTTACCGGCGATTCATTAAGGATTTCTCTAAAATTGCCAAGCCGCTCACTAATATGCTTTGTAAAGAAAATCCTTTCTTAATAAATGAAGCGTGTGTCCAAGCCTTTGACACGCTCAAGAAGATGTTGGTTTCTGCACCGATAGTGCAACCACCCGATTGGTCAATACCTTTCGAGGTAATGTGCGATGCTAGTGGTCTCGCCGTGGGTGCAGTACTCGGGCAACATAAGGATGGGAGACATTGCGTAATTCATTACGCAAGTCATGCCTTGAATGAGGCCCAAGTCAACTACACCACAACGGAGAAAGAAATGTATGCTGTAGTCTTCGCGTTTGACAAGTTCAGACAGTATCTGATAGGTACGAAGACCATAGTATACACCGATCATACAGCATTGAGATACTTGTTTAGCAAACAAGATGCAAAACCTCGATTAATCAGGTGGGTACTTCTGTTGCAAGAATTCGACATCATAATAAAAGATAGGCGAGGTCGAGACAATGGTGCTGCTGACCACTTATCTCGATTAGAAAATGATAAAAAGGAAAAAGCCGTTAATGAAGAGTTCCCGGACGAACAGTTGTTCGCATTGCATCTGCACAATCAAGCTTGTCCATGGTTTTCCGACATCGCTAACTTCTTGGCATGCGGAATAACCCCACAGTTTTCGAACTATCATCAGAAGAATAAGTTCAACCGAGATGTATTAAATTACTTTTGGGAAGAACCTTATCTCTTCAAACACTGCGCCGATTCAATAATCAGGCGATGTGTGACCGAGCATGAAGCCTATCAAATTGTCAGAAAATGCCATGAATCAGAATATGGAGGTCACCATGGTCCCGCTCGAACGGCCCACAAGGTCCTCGAATGTGGATTTTATTGGCCTCGCATCTATGAGGATTGCAGGACATTTGTGAAAGGTTGCGACAAGTGCCAAAGATTAGGAAACATCTCCAAGAGGGATGAGATGCCTCAAAAGGGAATTCTCACACTTGAGATTTTCGATGTATGGGGCATTGACTTCATGGGACCGTTTCCACCATCCGGTGGAAACTACTATATCTTGGTAGCTGTCGATTACGTGTCCAAATGGGTTGAGGCTGTCGCATTACCGACCAATGATGGTAGCCAAGTCATCAAGTTCCTCAAGAACAACATTTTCAGTCGATTTGGCATACCTAGGGTGGTGATATCTGATGGAGGAACACACTTTATTAATAAAGCTTTTGAAACTTTAATGAGTAAAAATGGGATCCTCCATAAGATAGGCACGCCTTATCATCCCCAGACTAGTGGTCAAGTCGAAGTATCCAACCGCAAAATCAAACATATACTCGAAGCCACAGTCGGGATAACCCGCAAGGATTGGGCACGTAAGCTCAATGATGCTCTATGGGCATACCGCACAGCATTTAAGACTCCCATTGGGATGTCCCCTTACAGACTTGTCTTCGGAAAAGCCTGTCATTTGCCTGTGGAGTTAGAGCATAAAGCTTACTGGGCCGTTAAAACGCTTAACTTTGATCCGAAAGTTGCTCAGAGCAAACGCAAGTTGGACCTCAATGAAATTGAGAAAATACGAGCATTGGCTTATGAAAGCTCTCGAATTTATAAGGAGCGGACCCAGAAGTTGCACGATCGCCGGATTAAGCCTAAGCATTTTTATGTTGGTCAAAATGTATTATTGTTCAATTCTAGGTTGAAGCTGTTCCCTGGAAAGCTTAAATCCAGATGGGAAGGACCACATGAAGTGCTAGAAGTGTTTGAAAATGGAGCCGTCAGGATCCGAACTGACAAGGGCAATATAGTGGTGAATGGACAGCGACTGAAAGAGTACATCGGACAGTTCGATCCAGAAAAAGAGAGCCAAACAGTGGCAGACCCGGCTTACTCCAATAAGAAACAGCATTTAAATCATAAAAATTTCATTTCATATTACCTATTTATATATGTGTTATTTTGTCAGAGAATATCCAAAAATCAATTAAACATTTAGAGTACTAAGACTCTAAATGTGAGGATGTTGATATTTTGAGAAAACTTAACCTATTGGGTATTTATCTGACTTGCAGGAAATTCGAACCAACAAAAGAAGGAGCAGAAAATCAAGAAGAAAACCAGGTTCTCGGTTGGATTAAGTCCATGAATTTAAGAGAATGATTTCGGAAATTAAAGCAATTTAAAATCCGAAATAATTTTTGCAAACAAATGGAATTAATCCAACATGTTTTATACAAGTTTAATTTAATTTAGATAGCCCATTAACACACAAAAATGCTTTGGACTAAAATCTCCCAAGTCCAAAACAAATAAAACCAACTGAGGCCCAATTTCATCTACTCAGGCCCAGTCTGCCTAAAATTTGAAAAATTTCAAATCCGAAGTGCAACTACGACGCTATCCTCAACTACGACGCTATCCTCACCTACGACGCTATCCAAGGATAGCGCCGTAGTAATAGGATAGCGCCGTAGGGCACTTCCCCTTCTTTTTGATCTACCTACGACGCAGTCCTGTAGAACGACACTATCCTTGGATAGCGGCCTACTAAAGGCATAGCGCCGTAGTACGCCCTTTCATTCCCACCACTCTACAACGCTGAACCAAGCCTACGGCGCTAGCATAGCACCGTAAGTTAAGAATAGTGTCGTAGAAACCCTTTTTCCCACCTATAAATACCCCGACAGTCTTCTTCTTCATTCCCATACTGTCGCACTTCCATTCCCAAATCCACTCTCAAAAACACCTACGCAGAACGCAGAGTTCTCGTAGCAACATTTCTCTCCACAAATCCAAGGAGACACCATGGACAGAATGTACAGGCTCCTCCCAAACCTGGGACCTTTGCCCAGACCCGAGCCATGGAGGGCAGGGTAAAACCCATGTTTCCCTTCCCTGTTCATGGCCTCCATCAACTCCCTTGTTTCTTTCTCTTACTTTTTCGGTTGAGAATAACACAATGTGGTCTGTTTTGACTGTTGTTTTCTTCAGTTTCTAGGCCTTTTGATGCTCTCGGTTCTAAGGAATCCTTTTGAAACCCTTTAAAACTTGTTTGAAGACTGTTTTAAAACTGGTAAAGGTTAGAGTTTTTTTAAAGTTCAAAACTTGAAGGGATAAACTGATGAATGTTAGGGTGCTGTTTCGAGCACCAGGATATTGTTAGTTTTTCTATTTTTGAGTTCTTAACAAAGAAAAATTGAGTTTTTGTTTTTATTGTTCAAAACCTTGTTTTTGATCTTGTTGTGTATACTCGCTGTGTTGGTTTTGAACATTAATTAGGGTGACCTTTTGGTATTTTTGCATCTGTATGACAGAAATCTTTTGGAATAAGTGTCACCTTATTTTTGGAAACATGGTACAAGCACCCAATAGGAGTCTACCACTTTTTCAAAGGAAAGTGACCTTATGAAAAAGACAAAAAAAAGAGTTATTAGATTTAAGGTTTGACTTATTATTTTTGTTCCCAATGGAACTTTAGTATGAGTAAATAGCAGTATTTTTGTTACCCAGCTGCTATCCATTTTAAAAATCCAAATGGGAACACTCACATCCCACTTTTCTTAATAAAACAAGTCAACTCTTTAAAATTAAAAATAGTGTTTACAAATTTTTGGATGTTTTAACTGCCCAAGACAGTCTAGGCAGTCCAGAGATAGCAGATCCACTGCACCACGCTTCCACTGCACATTCCAAAATTCGAGCATTTCACCCCATCCACCCATCTCATACCATTTTCAACAAGTGTCTCGGACTTGTTTAATAAAATTGGAAAATCAAACTTTTGGGCCCAATGGCCCATTAAAAATATATAGGGGCCCAATGACCCCTATCTTTTCACAAAAATCATTTTTCCTATGCTTTATACTCAGTTCAAGCCAGAGACTTAATAATCTCACATTTAGAGCAAAACTCTAAATGTGAGGATGTTGGTTTCCAAACTTGAATAATTTCTGAGGGAATTATAAAAATTGGATTCATCAATTCTTATCTTTTCAGGGGCAATCTCCCTATCCTGGATCCTGCACCCGGAGGAACCCATCTGCTGGACCTGCCAGAAGAGCTCCTAGGTGAAATCCTCTCCCGAATAGGAGAGGATGAGATCAGGGAAGTGTTCACTGCACAAGAGACATGCCAGAAGCTCAGAAACGCAGGAAACCTTGCCATCGTTTACAAACGATGCGAGTTGGATACGGCTAGGGTGAGGCAGTGGCTGGAAACTTCAATCTCCAAATTGTGCCAGCACTCATGGCATTTGCAGAAGGGGATGAGGAGCGAGCTTGTGAACTGCTGCGGCCAGGCATAGAGGACAACCACAAGGCGTCTATCTTCACCCGTGGACTTATGCTTATGAGCAAGATGGATGAAGGCCGGGTCGATCAGGGGATCGGAATGATAGAGAGAATGGCGACCCATCGATCGGTCTTGAACTACACGGCCACCAACACTCTCTCATGGATGGCGGATGATCCGGACACTCCCTACATTTTTGCAGACCAACCACCCCGGGTCTACTGCACAAGGATGCATGAACCCATGAGAGACCACAATGGCTGGTGCCTGCGCTGTGAGCTGGCCAGCTACGTCCACTGGCTCAGATATATTCTCTGAGAGAAGAAGGGTGAATTCTGAAATATGTTATCTTATTTATGTTCTAGTGTAGGTATCATATCAGGGATTTCCTCTTTTGCATGCAGGTTCGTATCAACTGCATAGGAATCCCTTGAAGCTGATGTAATTTACCACTTTTCACGAAAGGAACTCAAGCTTTGAGAACCACAAACAATTTTTATCTGCTTTCCTTTAGAAAAGATGTCTGGCAGTCCGAGATGAATAAGTGACTGTCAGGCCAAAAATATGCTGTTGACATACCCCATATGTCAGCAGTGCCTCTTTACTGCTTTAAATTAAATAACCAGCAAAAATATGCATAAACCTGCTCTGAATTCACATGTTGAATTTAGGCTTGTGATTAAATTTTCAAACTTTTAAATTGGGATAATGTAATTGAAAACATGCATGACATGGATTCCCAAGGTTTTGAGCTATAAAAATCTAATGATGCGATCAGCTTATTGGGTAATAAATCTGCATGTTAGAAATTTTGATTGAATAAATTATTAGAACTAAGCTTTGATTAAATTTGAGAATATCGTATGACATGAATCAATCCAACCTTGTGAGATTTGAGCCATGAGTCACTTTTACTCATTTATTTACTTTGATGTGTGAATCATTTTGATTAAATGAAACTAGAACTTGCAATTGGGATCGATTCAAGACCATGCCATATTCCCAAAATCGAACATATGATTGAGGCACCTAGAAAAACCCAAATTTTTGGCCTTCGTTTGAAACCCAAAACCAAAAATATTTTCCCCTTAGGATTAACCAATCTGAGCCTTTAAGCCTAATTTTTCTTTGAACCCACTATATCTTCCTAGCCTTATAAAAAGACCAAGATATTCAAACCCAAGTAAGCAAGAATAAATTCTATCAAGGCAGTAAAATTATGATCATCAATCCATATTAATCGGTATGTTATAAACCGATTCATTAATAAAAAAAACAGAGAGAGAGAAGAAGATGTTGAATCTAATTCAACAACAATGAATTGCAAATGACAAAGCAAATTAGACTAAGTCTAATGTCATGCAATAGAAAAAGAAAAGCAAAAGAAAGAAGAAATAATTAATGATCATAAATTTTAATAAAAATGCCAAATTATGATGGAATAGTTTCTTGCCACTTTTTAGCCAATAATTCCCCTTTCCTACCTGATGTTACAACCGTATGCCCCGTTATAACCCTTAAATAAGACCTCATGATCTTGATTTGAGGAAATGAGCCGGTGGCGAGTTGGTCTGATTGCAAGCTTATGGGATAATTTAATTAAATTTGATTTTGAGCGTTCAATGATTAAACCACATTGAGAGTGAGTGAACTTTCCTATTCTCTTATATGTGAGGCTCTGTTTCATTAAACATGCTCATGTCATCCCTTAATTCTCATTTTTAATCTTTGCATCTTTCAAACATGATATTCATGAAGGGTTGATAATAATGTTTGATTTGTAGGCCCGATGTAGTGAGCAAGCATCATTTCATCAAACACTGCAATCAAGGGGATTTAATACTTGTAGTTTTTTATTGTCTTATCTCAATCCAAAAAGAATATAATTTATGAAGCCACGAAAATGGATTGAATATGTAGAGTCCGTGTTCTTAGGAACATTGACTCTGGCTGCTCGGGGACGATCAGTATTAAATGTGAGGATGTTGATAATGGCCAGAAATGACCATTATTTTCAATCCATTTCTGTGTCTGAAACGGGCATTTGATTGCATTCCGTTCTTATATTAAATAAGAAAGCAGTTGAATTGGACTGATTTATGCATAATTGTAAAAATATTGAGCTGGTATGAAAAATGCATAAATATGTAATTTTATTACACATTTATGTTAGAAAAATTCAAAAAAATGAGAAAAAGAAAAGAAAAGAAAAAGGAAATGAAAAGATGGGAAAAGAAATGAAAAACCCACAAAAAGCTGATTTTTCAGGATATTACGACGCTAGACACAACTACGACGCTATGCATGTGTAGCGCCGTAGCTTGGTCTAGCGCCGTAGGAGGAAACCAAAGCTGACGTCCAAAGAAGGGTGGACGGCGCTAAGCATGGATAGCGCCGTAAGCAAGCATAGCGTCGTAATGATGGATAGCGCCGTAGGCTGTTCACTGAGAGACAGAGAGAGTCCTCGAAGTGGAAGATTACGACGCTAAACTCATAGCGCCGTAGCAGGATAGCGTCGTAAGCCACCTATAGCGTCGTAAGCCTTGCCAGAATTCAAATTTCAAGGCCTGGGGGCCCATGGGCCTAGGGTTTCCCACCTATATATAGAGGTGTTGACTCCCTGGTCTTGTCACTTCATACATTCCACACTTGAAGGCAACAGGAGTTGTTCTTGAGAATAGTGTAGAGGTAGTTAGTTAGTTAGTTTTCTTTTTTGTATTATTTACATTCCATGCCTTAGTTAGCTTTTAATACTCCTAGATTAGTGTTTGTTGAGACTTCCAGTTTAGGATAGCCACTGTTTTCATTATTTACAGTTTTGTTAACCCTTTATTTAGGTTTGAAATACCCAAATGATGGGTATTATCAAACCATTTGATATAAAATGGGAAGTTAATCATGAAAGTGTCCCAACAACATGAAATGGAAATGATTCCATGGATTTTCTTGCTTTATTTTGGTGTATTGATCATTTGGTCACTTTATTCTCTCTTGCAATGTGGGTCTTCTGTTTTCTTTTCATTTTTGGGTTTCTATGCATGTTCTTATGGTTGAAAACCCTCAATTGGGTTTGTGGTTCATGGGTGTACGTTTTTATTTTGCTTTGTCATGTTCTTATGCTTTTTGATTTACTGTTTTCATCTTATTTCACTACTGTCATTGCATTGATGAATCATGAACTTGAAAATAGGGCTTGCAATCGCAGAGATTGCATTACCCGAACAACAGCATGTTTCTGGGCTAGCTACGACGCTAACCGCCCTACGGCGCTATCCTTGGATAGCGGCGTAGGTGAGGTTTAGCGCCGTAGTTGCCCAGAACTTAAACAAAAATTTGCCCTACGGCACTAAACCAACGGCGCTATCCTCAGATAGCGTCATAATTTCTGTTTAGAGTCGTAGGTCCCCAAAATTCTCCTTTCTCACAGAACCCACCTACGGCACTATCCTTACGACGCTATCCTAGGATAGCGTCGTCATTTAATGTTTAGCGCCGTAATATCTCTTCTTTTTCCAAAAACTTCTTATTTCTCAAACCACCTACGACGCTATCCTGGTATAGCGCCGTAGCTTAGTATATAGCGTCGTACATACCCTTTTAATCCAAAAATTTATTCTCCCTTACACCAACCCATGACGACGCTACCCTCACGATGCTATTCTAGGATAGCGTCGTAACATCTGTTTAGCGTCGTAATCAGCATCTTCATGCAGATTTTCCATTCTCCATTTTCATCATTAATTAATTGAACCCTCTAGTCATTAATGATTGATGATTCTAATTAGCAATAATTAAATCACTAATTGTTGTGATTAAAGGATCTTTGTTCAATTGTCATTAAAACAATTTTCTATAAACAAAATCATGATGCCTTAAACAGATAATCCGGACTGTAATTAATTATGGTAGGAGGGATTATTTAAGCCATCAATTATGGATTGATTCCATGACCTTGCATGAGAAACCAATGTCTCTCATTCAAGCTCTTCTCTTTATTTCATTTTATTTTGTCTTTTGTGTATTGTGTGTAACAATTAGTAAAGAATACATCAGACTAATGTTGGCGGGTATTCCCTCACGGACAACTAGCTCGTATTCTGGGTATTAGTTACTAAGTGTTATTTTGCATGGTCTGGATGGCAGTCAGTGGAAGCCTTGGCGGTTCGCCCATCCGGGGTTATAATAGCTGCTCAGCTGACTCTTATCAGATATAGTTTTATTTTATTTACCTTAATTTCCAAACCCAAATTCCAATCTGTAATAAAACTCTGCTAATGACTGTCAACGTTAGCTGATAAGTGTTGCAGAGAGGAAGCATGTAGGTTTTATCTGAATTCACAGACAGTAGGGGCCCAACTGGTAGCGACACTGCCATTTTAGGGTTTTACCTGTCTAAATTCGCTCCATCCGAGTGATTGGGAAATTGGACAGTAGATGTTTACAGTCCACCCGATTATTCTGCCACAACTCTGGTCCTCTGACCACTTCATAATTGTGTTTCACCTTCTGTCTAGATCCGCCTTTATATTTTGGGTCAATTAATTTTACATGTTCATATATCCGTATGCATGCTATTATTATGTACTGTTGTGGTCTAAAATATTTTGGGATCCTTCCCTTGGACAATAGAAGCATAGATTTAAAACAGATATTGCATATTAAATTTCCGACAAAAACTCCTTTAGGAAATCCGGACCTAAGTAAGGGATAAATTCTTCAGTTATGACTAATTCATATTCTATCAAGGGTTGATTTTGGGAAATTAGAAGCAGAGTCAGCGATTAGGTCTCATCTAGACTGAAAGGATCTGTGTTTTAATTGAGAGTCTAGTACCTGTTTAGGGAATGGTTTTCAGATTCATTATTTTCCAAAATTGTTGTTTGTTGGGAATCTAAGGTTAAATATTACACCGAGATGGGGTCCACTTGGACTCAAATACAGTGTAGTAAAAAATCTTAGAGAAACATCATCCAGGCCTTGGTTATTTTCTAAGATAGGGTTGAGTTTTCTTTCAACTGCTATCCTCTTCTGCCAAAGCCTATTTTTGAGTCCTGAGTGAGTGCATCCGGAACGAACTAATTTATTAGTTCGTTTCATTAGTTTGTATCTCATAACCACCTCGGAGGAAGTGAACACTACGAGCGGTTCACCGAGAGCCGGAAATTCTTGATCCATGTTCCATCATTATGATGGGGAGCTGTCTTTTACTACCAGGGTCAGACCTTCAAAACCTCCGAGTGATAGGTTTAAAATGCTTTCTCTACTGCTTTCTTTACCGCTTTCTTTTAACTGCTTTCTTTAGAGGTCACTCGGTTGTATTGAGAGTCGCGTAACTGTTACTAGGATTGATAGTTAAGGGATAGTTCAGGCTTGATTAGAATCTGTGGGTGTGACATAGGAGAATGATAGTAGTACTTGGCATTTCAATAAATGATTTGTCAGGTGTAGCTTGTCCACCACAGATGAAGTAACATACCCAGGCCAGGGCAGTTACAAATCTGTGGTATCTTAGAATTTGCGGTCTTAAGAACATGTGAACTCATACTGTAAGTACCTGTCTGTTAAAGGGAACGTTGTACTGAGAGCATGAGAATTAGCTATCTGACAGGATTATCCCAAGCAAAGGTCTGTGTATAAAAATGGAAGTTTAATATTGCCTTATCTAAATTTTGTCCAATTTTTATTCTTTTTTCCTGTCCCCTCTGTCCACATTGTGATTTAGCTTCATAGCTAGTATAGTGTGAATTTTCACTGCTTTCATAGATAGTATTTACTGCATTCTTAGAATAACTTTACCCGCTTTTTAGAATAAAATTCATGTACTTTGTAGAATAGATTTAAGTGCCTTTGTAGTTTAGTTTAAATTCAGTTAGTAGATGTTAATCACTTTTCAAACCAATTGGAGCAATACGAATGGAAAATCTAGTAAAACGACGTGGGCCCTGCTTCTATCGCACATCCTCCAGTGAACGATCCGGTCTTACTATAAATTACTGCAATTTTTGACTCCGTGCGCTTTCGGGCCACAGTTTCTTAACACGAGTAATAAAAACGTGACAACCTATAAATATATTCCTAATCCCAACTCCGCAATCATAAATGATTTTCTATTAAATAAAATCAAGACCGAGGTTCTATTATTTCGAAAATACTCGTGTGGGAAATTGTCAAAAGTTTCAGCAGAGACAGGGCCCGAGCTATCCAGCAGCTTCACAAGGACGTTCAAGAGAGCCTCAAGAAGGCTGCTGAAACTTATGCCAAGTATGCCAACCGAGGACGCAAAAAGCTGATGTTGAAGCCCGGCTATTGGGTTTGGCTCCACATGCGAAATGAGAGATTCCCGATGAAGAGACGCGACAAACTTTCCCCACGGGGGACGGCCCATTCCGAGTTTTGGAAAAGATTAATGGCAATGCTTACAGGTTAGAGTTGCCCCCTGAGTATGGAATTAACGCTACCTTTAATGTTGCAGATCTCAACCTCTACGAGGAGGACGGTGAAGAACTTGATCGGTTGATGGCTCAACCTTCTCAAGGGGGAGGGGATGGCGTGGAAGCCAAATCTGCAACACTAATTATCCCAGCTGGACCATGCTCCCGGAGCCGGACCATGAAGTTCACTGACCGGATTGCAAGCCTTCTCAAGTCTGAGGAATTCCAAGTCGAAATCAACAAGGAAGAAGGCCACAATCCGAAAGCATTGATCATGATCCAGCTCGAAGAAGCTGGAGGGATTCCAACCATGAATCCCCAATTTTGAAGCAATAAGCCATCGCCGTTGCCGGAGAGTCACCGGAAGATGACCAGAGAAGCCGCCGGAGCATCGGAACATCGCTGGAAGGTCAAACGGAGCTTGCCGGAAAGTTGGCCGGAAGTTGGCCGGAAGTCGGAGATTCGCCGGAAGTTGACCGGAGAAGCCACCGAAGCACCGGAGCAACGCCGGAAGGTCAAACGGAGCTCGCTGGAAAATTGACCGGAAGTTCGCCGGAGGTTGGCAGGAACCACCGCCGGTCGCCGGACAAATTTTGGTCAAAGTCGGAAGATGGTCGGACAATATTAGAGATTAATGTAATAGTATGAGACTTAAATTTTGGAGGAGGCCATGTCCGGAAGCCCGTGTCCCTAGTCTAGCGACTCCAGTCCCTAGTCTAGCGACCAGTCGCTAGAGTCTCACGACCAGTCCCTAGTCTAGCGACTCCTGATAATGGCCAAAATAGACCATTATTTTCAATCTATTTCCGTGTCTAATACGGACATTTGATCGCATTCCGTTCTTATTTAAATAAGACAGCAGTTGAATTTAGCAGATTTATGCAAGTTTGTATAAATAATAAGCTGGTATTGAAAAACACAAAAATATTGTTATTTTTATTAATTTCATATTAAAAAATCCAAAAACATGATAAAAATATTAAAAATCCTCCACTTGATTAATTTTGGTTCGTCGTGTCTATTCGGTGGAACACGGGTCTATTAAATGGAACACAAACAAAATCATTAAGTGGAATAAATATACTTATTTATATTATTTTTATATTTTGATTTATATAATTATAATTTTTATGTTTATTATTCTGTGTTATAATTTATATAGTTATATATTTATAATTTTGGTTTATATATATTCTGTGTCATTAAGTCCACTAATCCCTTTTAATCCCTTTTGATTTAAATTAATTGCAGGTGGCCCAAGAATTAGTCCAATCCAATTTGATCAAGCCCAGTCCAAAAATTCAGTCCAAGCCCAATACAATTCCATGGCCCAACTCCACAAGCCCAATTGTTCAATTCCCCTATTCCCCTAGCCCAATCCAATACAACCCAATCAAGCCCAACCCTAAACCTAAACTTAACCCTAACCCTAACACCATCCCCTGCCGCCGGCGCCGCCACCGCCGGCCGGCGGCGATGCTCCAGCCAGCCCTCCTCCGTCCCATTTCCTCCATTTTCCAATCCCCTCTTGCCATCGCCGCCGCATCTCTGTCCTCAGCCACCATTTACGCACCCAAAACCTCATCACCCCCAGCTCCGACCACCGCTCCGCCTCAGACCACCACCCAGCCGCGGCTCCGCCCTCGCCGCCACCATCTTCTTCCCCATTTTCAATCCCAAATCCAACCAGCCACCACCACTCCAAGTCCGCCTCGACAGCCGCCGCCCTCCATCACAGCCCCAAGCCATGGCCGCCGCCGCTGCAAACGCCTCACCACCGCGCCGCCGCCGCCGCCCCGCTGACCATCTCCGCCTCCGCAACGCAAATCCGCCACCACTACATCACCGGCCAAAGGCTCCAATTTGAGAGTTCCCCAACCTCCAAATACTCAATTTGGAACAAAAGAAAGAAAAAGATGAAAAACTGAAAAACAGAAACGAAGCAAGAAAAATGGAGAAGAAAAAGAAGAAGAAAGAAGAGAACATAAAACAGAGGGAGAAAAGAAAGCTGGAAACGAGAGAAAGAAATGAAGAAGAAGAAGAAATGAAAATGGAGGAGAGAAGGAAAGAGAATGAGGGAGGAAAGAGAAGAAACATGGAGGAAGAGCAAGAAAGAGAAAAATATCTGGACCTTCCGGGACCTTTTGTCGCGATAGACCTTTTGTTGCGATAGAGTGCTCCGCGACAAAATGCCCCGCGACCAAAAATTATTCCGCGACTGTGAGAGGAGTATCAAGACACATAATTTTGTCGCGGAACATTGTTCCGCGACAAAATGGAATGCGACCGCGACAAGCCCTCCGCGACAGAGACACGCATTCGCGACCAAGACAGAGACAGGTCACGTGACCTCATTTATTTGAATTTCTCACATGGGCAATTGATTGGAAGCTCCCTGGAGTCGAGGTCCCGCTGGGTAAGAAAGATTTGTCTTATCTTGCTGGACTCGAGCTCCCGTCCCCTCCTGTGCGAAAATCTGAAGCAAAAAAGCAACTTTTATGTGTTGTGTCCCTATGCAATCTGTTCCGCGACACAACAATTTGTTTGGCGACAAAGTGGGTCTCTAATGGGCCTAGGGCTTATTTTTCCACTCTCTATAAATATATCCTCCCACCCCCCTTGAACAGTAACCTAGCTACACTTTAGTTTATTTTGTTCTTGGAGGCACCACTGTGCTCTCCAAAAATATGTTAGAGTATGGAGTTTAATTTATGCCATGTAGAAATAGACTTTAGCTTAGTTTTAATTTATGTTTTGTAATAAAATAGTGTAGCTAGTGTTCATTTCTTTTTTTTTTCCAGTTTTATATTTTGTAGTTTGTGGGTTTCAAACACTTAATTAATGGGTGTATTTTGAACCATGTTTTGGTATTGTAGTTAGGTTTTATTGCTTTCCTTATTTTGAATAAAATGCATAAACACTTGATATTTGGCCCTTGATAGATTTAGTGTAGGTGTTATTTTAATTTCAGTGATAGTATAGGTTGTTTGCATCTTTTTGCTGCTAGTGCTTGTTTTTGTTATTTCTTTTTATTTTATTTTTGGTGTTCTGTTCCTACTTTTTCTTCTTTAGTTCTTAGGTAGTGTTTTTATTTTTAGTTTTATTTTTTTTATTTATTTCTAATAGATTAGATCTAAAAAGGGGATAGTATTTAAGTGTTTGTGCATATTTATTAAAAATTGCATTTCCTATATTGTATTGCATCACGTTGTAACCCCACGGGTTGCAACGTAATTTTTCCCGTTGTGATCCCACGGATCACAACGCACACCCATGTAATGCAATATTAGGCGTTATGCTGCCGAAATTCTTATAAAATTTTTAAAAACCCTTTGTCGCCATACACTTTGTCGCGGAACCACGTTCCGCGACAAAACCCATGTTTAGCGACAAAGGACCAAATTCTTGCATTTTGTCTGCATGGCTTTTGTCGCGGAACACCCTTGTCGCGGAACCACGTTCCGCGACAAAATCTTATTCCGAGACAGAAAATTATGCCTTGCCATTATTTTGAAACCCTTGGTCGCGAAGCAATCTTGTCGCGGAACCACGTTCCGCGACAAAACCCTTGATTAGCAACCAAGGACCAAATACTTGTAATTTTATTCTGGAAGGACTCTGTCGCGGAACCTTTGTCGCGGAACCACGGTCCGCGACAAAATCCTTGTTCCGCGACCAGAAATTATGTCCTTACCAATTTTCAAACCCTTTGTCGCTATACCCCCTTGTCGTGGAACCATGTTCCGCGACAAAATTTTTGCTTAAGCGACAAAACAAACCCTAATTTTCAAAATTCAATTTCTCTTATTTCCCACCTCTTTGTCGCGAAACCTTTGTCGCGGACACAAACTCTATTCCGCGACAAAGTGGCACCTTTTTGCCAAATTTTTGTTCTTCATCTCACCCCATTAATTAATTGAACCTTTATATTAATATTTTGAGGTTGAAATCCAAAGATCTCAACCCATGATTAATTTGATATAAAGAACTTTGTTCAATTTTCCATTAAAAGATTTTTCTACAAATGATTAAACTCTAATGATCTAAGTATATAATCCGGACTGTAATTAATTAATTATGGAATGAGTAATTATTTAGACATAAAGAGTGATTATGGAATCATTTCCATACCTTGCATGAGAAACCAATGTCTCTCATGCAAGATGACCCAAAAATATTTTCTTTTATTTATTTATTTTGTCTTTCCCGTGTTGTGTGAAACAGCTAGTAAGAGATATAACAGACTAATGTTGGCGGGTATTCCCACACGGATAACTAGCTCGTGGTCTGTATATTAATTACTAGTTGTTATTTTGCATGGTCCGGATAGTGGTCGGTGGAAGCCTTGGCGGTTCGTCCATCCGGGATTATAATAGCTGCTCAGCTGACTCCTATCCGGATACAGTTTCTTTTTCTTTATCTTAATTTCAAACCCGAATCTGGAGCTGTAGTAATGTTAGATGATATATGCCAATGTTATCTAATAATTATTGCAGTAATAGAACATGTGGGTTTTTATCCAGTTCACAGATAGTGGAGTCTAAGATGACGGCGGCAACTGTCATTTAGGGCATTCCACTGTCTAAAAATCATCCCACCTGGAATAGTCAGGACCTGGATAGCAGATGTTTGCAGTCCGGATTATCCTGATTATTTTTGTCATCTTTTTAGCCAAAATAATTTCTTCTCATCTCCGGCTATTTCATCTCTGTGTTTCACATTCTGTCTAAACCCACCTTATATTTTGGGTTATTTAATTTTACACTTCTCTATAAATTTATGCATGATATTATTATGTAGATATTGTGGTCAATATTATTTTAGGATCCTTCCCTTGGACACAGGAGTCTTGATTTTAATCAGATGTTTCATAATAAATTTCCAACAAAAATTCCTTTATAAAATCCGGATCTGAAGGGATAAATTCGACAGTTATGACTAATTCATATCCGACTGGGGGTTGATTTTGGGAAATTAGAAGCAGAGTCAGCGATTAGGTCTCACCTAGACTGAAAGGATCTGTGTTTTAATTGAGAGTCTAGTACCTGATAGGGAATGATTTTCAGATTTATTATTTTCCAAAATTGCTGTTTGTTGGAAATCTTGTATTAAATATTGCACAAGGTCAGATTCCACTTGGATTCCGATAAGGTGTGACAGATAATACTAGAGGAACAACATTCGGGCCTTGGTTATTTTCTAAGGTAGGGTTGAGTATTCTTTCAACTGCTATCTTCTTCTGCCAAAGCCTATTTTTGAGTCCTGAGTGAGTACATTAGTTCGTTTCATTAGTTTGTATCTCATAACCACCCGAAGGGAAGTGAACACCGCGAGCGGTTCACCGAGATTAGGGAATTCTTGATCCACACCCGGTCATCCTGACTGGGGGCTTTCTTTTACTACCAGGGTCAGATTTTCAAAAACCTCCGAGTGATAGGATTTTAAATGCTTTCTTTATCGCTTTCTTTTAACTGCTTTCTTTAGAGGTCACTCGGTTGTATTGAGAGTTGCGTAACTGCTACTAGGACTGATAGTTAAGGGATAGTTCAGGGCTTGATTAGAATCTTTGGGTGTGACATGGGAGAAGGATAACAGTACTTGGCATTTCAATAAATGATTTGTCGGGTGTTGCTTGTCCACCGCAGATAAATGACAAACCTCTGCGCAGGGGCAGTTGTATATCTGTGGTATCTTAGATTTTGCGGTCTTAAGAGCATGTAAATTCTCGCTGTAAGTACCTGTCTGTTAAAGGGAACATAGTGGAGAAAGCATGAGAGTTAGTTAACTGATGGATTATCCGAAACAAAGATCTGTGTATTAAAATGGAAGTTTAATTATGTTTCATCTTAATCTTGTCCAATCTTTATTCTTTTCTTCCTGTCCCTTCTGTCACCATTTAAATCTGCTTTCTTGGATAATTTTAATCGCTTTCTTAGATTAATTTTATTGCTTTCTTAGACTAAATTTAATTCGCTTTCTAGAATAATTTTATCTGCTCTATTTTAATTGCTTTCATAGCTTAGTTTAAATTCTGTCAAGTAGTTGGTAATTCAAACACAAACTTGAATCGAGTAACCGAGTGGAAAATCTTAGTAAACGGCGTGGGCCCTGCTTCCATCGCACATCCTCCAGTGAACGATCCGGTACTTACTATAAATATTGCAATTTTTGACTCCGTGCGCTTTCGGGGGCACAGTTTCTTAACACGAGTAAATAAAAAATGTTATTTTTCAGAAAATACTCATGTAGTGGGAATCTGCCGAAAGTTTCATGGTAGGTAATCTCATGACATGAAATCATGAGAAGTATCATGGCACATATGCCAGGGACCCTCAGTGTGACAGGCTGAAGGTCAATCTATCCCGGTTGTACCATGAGACTTGTCAAAAGTTTCATGACATGAGAGGACTGCAGCGCCATTTGAAATTAAAGCACCCCACCTGAGTAATAAAGAGTGATACTTTTAATATATCCCTAAACCCATTTCTTTTTAATAAATTCAATCCTGATATATTTTAGAAAAATATTCTTGTTAATGAAATTTGTCAAAAGTTTCATGGCGCCGTTGCCGGGGAGGATGCAGCGTCGTTTATTAAGAGAATTACACTCCTGATTACTCATAGTTAGTTTTGTGTAGTTAGTTTTGTGTATGTATTTCAGAACAGAGAAGTACCCTCAAATCAATTAAACATTTAGAGTACTAAGACTCTAAATGTGAGGATGTTGATTTGAGGGGAAAACCTAACCAATTGGGTATTTTGTCTTGCAGGAATCATGGAGCCATCGAAAATGGTGTAAGGAGTTAAATGTGGAAGTGTAGCATTTGGGCTACACTACTTTGATCTTTCGTTTAATTTTACACTTCTCCAATTGTAAAATCGAGGTTAATTAAACGAAAAATCAAAGAAAAATGGAGAAGTGTAGCATTGGGGCTGCACTAATTTGCAATTGTAAATTGCACAACACGTGAGACTCACGTGTTTGTCATCTCCACCACATCCGGACCACGAAGCTCCACCGTTGCTCCATCGCCCATCCACCTCATTACCACCACTGCGCTGAGGGAACCCTCATCACTGGTGAAACAACAAATGGAGCAGCAGATCTTCGGACTACCAATTGCTCACCACCATCGGACAAGCCACGGCCATCATCTCACTTTCCGTCGCCACTGTCCCGACTGAGCATCTAAAGAGGTTCCCGGTTGGATTAGTTCTGTAATTGACCGAAGATTATATCCGGAATTCAAAGAAATTTAAAATCCGGAATAATTTTCGCAAGCACAGAATTAATCCAACCTAAATTTCTGCAAGTCAAAATATATATACATATATATATTTATTTATATATAAACCTCTTGTGCATATTATATTAAATAATTCGGGTATTAATCAATTAACTCACATTTAGAGTACTAAGACTCTAAATGTGAGGATGTTGATATTTTTGAGAAAACCCGATAACTTCTTCTGTGTTTGCTCTGCAGGAATTTGTGGAATCACCAAAAAGAAAATTAAAGCTCCAAAACAGGTTCCCGGTTGGATCAATTCTGCGATTAATTGAAAGTATTCTCGGAATTTAAAGCAATTTAAAATCCGGAATAACTTTTATAAGAACAGAATTAATCCAACCTAATTCATGCAAGTAAATATAGTAGATTGAATTTTATAAAATTCAAAAATGTGATTGAACAATTTTGATGAAAATCAGAATTTTTCTTAAGTATTGGGCATCGAACAATCGCCTTGTTCGACGAACCAAACGATCACACATAGCCAAAATCGTCGAACATTTAATTGGTTTGACGAAAAAGGCTATCGGAATTATTTTTCTATCTTTTATGTTAATATTTTCCCCCTCCCTCCCTCCTCTCTTATTTTATTTTGATTTTGATAATTTGTTTAAGTATGAATTGATTTACTCACATTTCGAGCAAGGCTCAAAATGTGAGGATGTTGATTCTTCACTTAAATATAAAAAAAAAAGTGTGTTACTTTTCTTTTTGTTTATTTTTATTATTTTATATTTAAACCCAGTGCAAAGCATGCATAACTCTGTCTAAGAATTCACATATTTGATTTTGGTTTATGATTAAATTTTCAAACTTTTAAATTGGGATAATATAATTGAAGACATATATGATATGCATTTTTGAGGTTTTGAGCTATAAAAATTTAATGATATCATCATCTTGTTGAGTAATGAGTCCTCATGTTGAGAATTTAATTGAATAGATTGCAAGAATTTTTCAAAGATTAAATTTGAGAATAGTGTATGACATGAATGAACCATTCCATGTGAGATTTGAGCCATGAGTCACTTTTACTCATTTCTTTTATTTGATGTGTGAAAATCATTTTAATTGAAGGAAACTAGAACTTGCGATTGGGACCGATTCAAGACCATGCCATATTCCAAAAATCGAGCATATGATCGAGGCACCTAGAAAACCAAACTTTTGGCCTTCTTTTGAAATCCAAACCCAAAAATATTTTCCCTTTAGGATCAACCAATTTGAGCCTTAAGCCTAATTTTTCTTTGAAGCCCTCTATAATATTCCAAGCCTTCAAAAAGACCAAAAAATTCAAACCCAAGTGAGCAAGAATGAATTTTATCAAGGCATTACAAATTTTGATCATCAAAGAAAATTCAATCGGTAAAAAAAAAAAAAAGAAAGCGTTGAATTCAATTCAACACAAATAAATTGCAAATGACAAAGCAAATTAGACATAGTCTAATGTCATGCAATAGAAAAAGAAAAACAAAAGAAAAAAAAAATTTGATGATCATAAATTTTTAAATAAAAATATGTCAAGTTAAGATAAAATAAATTCCTGCCACTTCTAGCCCAATAATTCCATTTCCTACCAAAAGTTACAACCGTATGCCCCGTTATAACCCTCGAATAAGACCTCGGGATCTCGATTTGACGAAATGAGCCGGTGGCGAGTTGGTCCAATTGCAAGCTTATGGGATAATTTAATTAAATTTGATTATGAGCGATTATGATAAAACCAAATTTGAGAGTGAGTGAAATTTCCGTTTCTACTATATGTGAGGCTCTGTTTTTAATTATATTCATGTCATGCTTTAATTCTAGAATTGAATCAATGAATTTTTCTAAACATGATATTCATGAAGAATTATCAATAATGACTGATTCGTAAGCCTGATTAAGTGAGAAATATCATTCTATTAAACACTGCAATCAAGAGAATTTAATACTTGTAGTTTTTTATTGTCTTATCCCAATCTAAAAAGAATGATATTTTTGAAGCCACGAAAATAGATTGAATATGCAGCGTCTATGCTCTTAGGAGCACTGACTCTGACTGCTCGGGGACGATCAGTATTAAATGTGAGGATGTTGATAATGGCCAAAATTGACCATTATTTTCAATCTATTTCCGTGTCTAATACGGACATTTGATCGCATTCCGTTCTTATTTAAATAAGACAGCAGTTGAATTTAGCAGATTTATGCAAGTTTGTATAAATAATAAGTTGGTATTGAAAAACACAAAAATATTGTTATTTTTATTAATTTCATATTAAAAAATCCAAAAACATGATAAAAATATTAAAAATCCTCCACTTGATTAATTTTGGTTCGTCGTGTCTATTCGGTGGAACACGGGTCTATTAAATGGAACACAAACAAAATCATTAAGTGGAATAAATATACTTATTTATATTATTTTTATATTTTGATTTATATAATTATAATTTTTATGTTTATTATTCTGTGTTATAATTTATATAGTTATATATTTATAATTTTGGTTTATATATATTCTGTGTCATTAAGTCCACTAATCCCTTTTAATCCCTTTTGATTTAAATTAATTGCAGGTGGCCCAAGAATTAGTCCAATCCAATTTGATCAAGCCCAGTCCAAAAATTCAGTCCAAGCCCAATACAATTCCATGGCCCAACTCCACAAGCCCAATTGTTCAATTCCCCTATTCCCCTAGCCCAATCCAATACAACCCAATCAAGCCCAACCCTAAACCTAAACTTAACCCTAACCCTAACACCATCCCCTGCCGCCGGCGCCGCCACCGCCGGCCGGCGGCGATGCTCCAGCCAGCCCTCCTCCGTCCCATTTCCTCCATTTTCCAATCCCCTCTTGCCATCGCCGCCGCATCTCCGTCCTCAGCCACCATTTTCGCACCCAAAACCTCATCACCCCCAGCTCCGACCACCGCTCCGCCTCAGACCACCACCCAGCCGCGGCTCCGCCCTCGCCGCCACCATCTTCTTCCCCATTTTCAATCCCAAATCCAACCAGCCACCACCACTCCAAGTCCGCCTCGACAGCCGCCGCCCTCCATCACAGCCCCAAGCCATGGCCGCCGCCGCTGCAAACGCCTCACCACCGCGCCGCCGCCGCCGCCCCGCTGACCATCTCCGCCTCCGCAACGCAAATCCGCCACCACTACATCACCGGCCAAAGGCTCCAATTTGAGAGTTCCCCAACCTCCAAATACTCAATTTGGAACAAAAGAAAGAAAAAGATGAAAAACTGAAAAACACAAACGAAGCAAGAAAAATGGAGAAGAAAAAGAAGAAGAAAGAAGAGAACATAAAACAGAGGGAGAAAAGAAAGCTGGAAACGAGAGAAAGAAATGAAGAAGAAGAAGAAATGAAAATGGAGGAGAGAAGGAAAGAGAATGAGGGAGGAAAGAGAAGAAACATGGAGGAAGAGCAAGAAAGAGAAAAATATCTGGACCTTCCGGGACCTTTTGTCGCGATAGAGTGCTCCGCGACAAAATGCTCCGCGACCAAAAATTGTTCCGCGACTGTGAGAGGAGTATCAAGACACATAATTTTGTCGCGGAACATTGTTCCGCGACAAAATGGAACGCGACCGCGACAAGCCCTTCGCGACAGAGACACGCATTCCGCGACCAAGACAGAGACAGGTCACGTGACCTCATTTATTTGAATTTCTCACATGGGCAATTGATTGGAAGCTCCCTGGAGTCGAGGTCCCGCTGGGTAAGAAAGATTTGTCTTATCTTGCTGGACTCGAGCTCCCGTCCACTCCTGTGCGAAAATCTGAAGTAAAAAAGCAACTTTTATGTGTTGTGTCCCTATGCAATCTGTTCCGTGACACAACAATTTGTTTGGCAACAAAGTGGGTCTCTAATGGGCCTAAGGCTTATTTTTCCACTCTCTATAAATATATCCTCCCACCCCCCTTGAACAGTAACCTAGCTACACTTTAGTTTATTTTGTTCTTGGAGGCACCACTGTGCTCTCCAAAAATATGTTAGAGTAGGGAGTTTAATTTATGCCATGTAGAAATAGACTTTAGCTTAGTTTCAATTTATGTTTTGTAATAAAATAGTGTAGCTAGTGTTCATTTCTTTTTTTTTTCCAGTTTTATATTTAGTAGTTTGTGGGTTTCAAACACTTAATTAATGGGTGTATTTTGAACCATGTTTTGGTATTGTAGTTAGGTTTTATTGCTTTCCTTATTTTGAATAAAATGCATAAACACTTGATATTTGGCCCTTGATAGATTTAGTGTAGGTGTTATTTTAATTTCAGTGATAGTATAGGTTGTTTGCATCTTTTTGCTGCTAGTGCTTGTTTTTGTTATTTCTTTTTATTTTATTTTTGGTGTTCTGTTCCTACTTTTTCTTCTTTAGTTCTTAGGTAGTGTTTTTATTTTTAGTTTTATTTTTTTTATTTATTTCTAATAGATTAGATCTAAAAAGGGGATAGTATTAAAGTGTTTGTGCATATTTATTAAAAATTGCATTTCCTATATTGTATTGCATCACGTTGTAACCCCACGGGTTGCAACGTAATTTTTCCCGTTGTGATCCCACGGATCACAACGCACACCCATGTAATGCAATATTAGGCGTTATGCTGCCGAAATTCTTATAAAATTTTTAAAAACCCTTTGTCGCCATACACTTTGTCGCGGAACCACGTTCCGCGACAAAATCCATGTTTAGCGACAAAGGACCAAATTCTTGCATTTTGTCTGCATGGCTTTTGTCGCGGAACACCCTTGTCGCGGAACCACGTTCCGCGACAAAATCTTATTCCGAGACAGAAAATTATGCCTTGCCATTATTTTGAAACCCTTGGTCGCGAAGCAATCTTGTCGCGGAACCACGTTCCGCGACAAAACCCTTGATTAGCGACCAAGGACCCAAATACTTGTAATTTTATTCTGGAAGGACTCTGTCGCGGAACCTTTGTCGCGGAACCACGGTCCGCGACAAAATCCTTGTTCCGCGACCAGAAATTATGTCCTTACCAATTTTCAAACCCTTTGTCGCTATACCCCCTTGTCGCGGAACCATGTTCCGCGATAAAATTTTTGCTTAAGCGACAAAACAAACCCTAATTTTCAAAATTCAATTTCTCTTATTTCCCACCTCTTTGTCGCGAAACCTTTGTGGCACCTTTTTGCCAAATTTTTGTTCTTCATCTCACCCCATTAATTAATTGAACCTTTATATTAATATTTTGAGGTTGAAATCCAAAGATCTCAACCCATGATTAATTTGATATAAAGAACTTTGTTCAATTTTCCATTAAAAGATTTTTCTACAAATGATTAAACTCTAATGATCTAAGCATATAATCCGGACTGTAATTAATTAATTATGGAAGGAGTGATTATTTAGACATAAAGAGTGATTATGGAATCATTTCCATACCTTGCATGAGAAACCAATGTCTCTCATGCAAGATGACCCAAAAATATTTTCTTTTATTTATTTATTTTGTCTTTCCCGTGTTGTGTGAAACAGCTAGTAAGAGATATAACAGACTAATGTTGGCGGGTATTCCCACACGGATAACTAGCTCGTGGTCTGTATATTAATTACTAGTTGTTATTTTGCATGGTCCGGATAGTGGTCGGTGGAAGCCTTGGCGGTTCGTCCATCCGGGATTATAATAGCTGCTCAGCTGACTCCTATCCGGATACAGTTTCTTTTTCTTTATCTTAATTTCAAACCCGAATATGGAGCTGTAGTAATGTTAGATGATATATGCCAATGTTATCTAATAATTATTGCAGTAATAGAACATGTGGGTTTTTATCCAGTTCACAGATAGTGGAGTCTAAGATGACGGCGGCAACTGTCATTTAGGGCATTCCACTGTCTAAAAATCATCCCACCTGGAATAGTCAGGACCTGGATAGCATATGTTTGCAGTCCGGATTATCCTGATTATTTTTGTCATCTTTTTAGCCAAAATAATTTCTTCTCATCTCCGGCTATTTCATCTCTGTGTTTCACATTCTGTCTAAACCCACCTTATATTTTGGGTTATTTAATTTTACACTTCTCTATAAATTTATGCATGATATTATTATGTAGATATTGTGGTCAATATTATTTTAGGATCCTTCCCTTGGACACAGGAGTCTTGATTTTAATCAGATGTTTCATAATAAATTTCCAACAAAAATTCCTTTATAAAATCCGGATCTGAGTAAGGGATAAATTCGACAGTTATGACTAATTCATATCCGACTGGGGGTTGATTTTGGGAAATTAGAAGCAGAGTCAGCGATTAGGTCTCACCTAGACTGAAAGGATCTGTGTTTTAATTGAGAGTCTAGTACCTGATAGGGAATGATTTTCAGATTTATTATTTTCCAAAATTGCTGTTTGTTGGAAATCTTGTATTAAATATTGCACTAGGTCAGATTCCACTTGGATTCCGATAAGGTGTGACAGATAATACTAGAGGAACAACATTCGGGCCTTGGTTATTTTCTAAGGTAGGGTTGAGTATTCTTTCAACTGCTATCTTCTTCTGCCAAAGCCTATTTTTGAGTCCTGAGTGAGTACATCCGGAACGAACTAATACATTAGTTCGTTTCATTAGTTTGTATCTCATAACCACCCGAAGGGAAGTGAACACCGCGAGCGGTTCACCGAGATTAGGGAATTCTTGATCCACACCCGGTCATCCTGACTGGGGGCTTTCTTTTACTACCAGGGTCAGATTTTCAAAAACCTCCGAGTGATAGGATTTTAAATGCTTTCTTTATCGCTTTCTTTTAACTGCTTTCTTTAGAGGTCACTCGGTTGTATTGAGAGTTGCGTAACTGCTACTAGGACTGATAGTTAAGGGATAGTTCAGGGCTTGATTAGAATCTTTGGGTGTGACATGGGAGAAGGATAACAGTACTTGGCATTTCAATAAATGATTTGTCGGGTGTTGCTTGTCCACCGCAGATAAATGACAAACCTCTGCGCAGGGGCAGTTGTATATCTGTGGTATCTTAGATTTTGCGGTCTTAAGAGCATGTAAATTCTCGCTGTAAGTACCTGTCTGTTAAAGGGAACATAGTGGAGAAAGCATGAGAGTTAGCTAACTGATGGATTATCCGAAACAAAGATCTGTGTATTAAAATGGAAGTTTAATTATGTTTCATCTTAATCTTGTCCAATCTTTATTCTTTTCTTCCTGTCCCTTCTGTCACCATTTAAATCTGCTTTCTTGGATAATTTTAATCGCTTTCTTAGATTAATTTTATTGCTTTCTTAGACTAAATTTAATTCGCTTTCTAGAATAATTTTATCTGCTCTATTTTAATTGCTTTCATAGCTTAGTTTAAATTCTGTCAAGTAGTTGGTAATTCAAACACAAACTTGAATCGAGTAACCGAGTGGAAAATCTTAGTAAACGGCGTGGGCCCTGCTTCCATCGCACATCCTCCAGTGAACGATCCGGTACTTACTATAAATATTGCAATTTTTGACTCCGTGCGCTTTCGGGGGCACAGTTTCTTAACACGAGTAAATAAAAAATGTGATTTTTCAGAAAATACTCATGTAGTGGGAATCTGCCGAAAGTTTCATGGTAGGTAATCTCATGACATGAAATCATGAGAAGTATCATGGCACATATGGCAGGGACCCTCAGTGTGACAGGCTGAAGGTCAATCTATCCCGGTTGTACCATGAGACTTGTCAAAAGTTTCATGACATGAGAGGACTGCAGCGCCATTTGAAATTAAAGCACCCCACCTGAGTAATAAAGAGTGATACTTTTAATATATCCCTAAACCCATTTCTTTTTAATAAATTCAATCCTGATATATTTTAGAAAAATACTCGTGTTAATGAAATTTGTCAAAAGTTACAACTCCAGTCCCTAGTCTAGCGACCAGTCAATAGAGTCTCACGACGCCGTCCCTAGCCTAGCGACGCCAACACCAATTTTTCTCCTCTTTTCATTTTTCTTCCTTTGTAACATGTATGTAGGGGCTTTGGCACTATATATATGCCTCCCCCATCATTTGTAAGACTCATCTTTTGCCTTGAATGAAATCATAACTTGATATTTCTCTCAAAAGATCACTTGTGAGTTTACACCCACTCTCAGAAACACCTTCGAATGCTTGCTTGGAAACATTCATCAACTTGGCTTGAAGCTACCATTGTTGATTATCAAACCGAGGCTTGAGTGGAAGGATTGGGATGAGGTGAATGTTTTGAACACATTGGTTGCTTCCCCCGAAGATTCTTGTTGCGGTTTAGCTTCATTATCCTTCATTAATCTTCCATTTTTCTTTGTTAATCCTTTTTAGCAAGTTAGTAAACAAGGGATCCATGGCAGGTACCGATAGCCGAAGCCCAGCTGCCAGATACATCACTATAAGGATAACTAGAAAAAGAGGCAGTGGACGACCTACTCATAAAATAGTATATCCATTGGTTCAAAGACATGTCAGGAAGACGAACTCCAAGGAGATCATTACTTGAAGACGGCATAGTGATGGGTATCCGATCTCCAAGGCCAGAAATATCCCGAAAGTGCCAGACTAACCACAAATGAAGGAACCAAATAGGGCCACGAGATTTGTCTGGACGACCCTTTGCCCAACCAGGACCTGAACTAAGATACCAGCGTACAAGTGAGCCAAAAAATAGTCTGCTAAAGGCATGCGGGTTCCCTCCATGAGCTTACAAGCTAGAGGGTAAACCTCGAGAACTACTGATTTGGCCGGAGAACACCATAAATATCGGCTGAGGAAACACATCATGAAGGCTAAAGGTTCTGGCTTTCAGGGTTCGAGGGATGATGGGTCGCTTCTATATTGCTTAATCCAATTAATGTAAGTAAGCTTGGATCTAAAACCAGTATTATCTTGAGATGGTTACTCCCATGTTACCTTTCCCAAGAGAATGCACGTCAAGAAGAAGTTTGACATCTTGAATGGTTGGGGTCATTATGCCCCACGGAAAACAAAAGCAGTTCACAGAAGAATTCCAAAAGCACAGCAACGCGAAGATGGGCCGAAGATCAGAAGGAAATGGTTGAACACTCAGGTTAACCAAATGATCGACGCTAGCGGTCGCCCAGACCGCCTCACAATGAGGCTGAACCCGCTTGTACCAGTCAGTGTATTCAACGGTAACAGTAGGCCATGTACCAATATTGGCAAAAAGCTTTGGAGAAAAACTCTCATCAAACAGAGGAATAGTCTTCCGTTCATCAAAAAAATGGTAGCACGGGCGTCGGCCTCCAAGGAGGTCACCAAAGGTCCAATAGTGGTGAAAGGGTCATCAGTAAGACGGACGGAAGTTTGATCTGCGAAAGACTATTCAATATTCTTGATTATAAGAGAAGAAGGAGAGAGAGTTGGTTGTGCCATTACAGAATGCGAAGGTCGAGAAAGAAGCTAGGAAAAATCCGCAGAGGGGAAAAAGAAAAGGGATACGGGAGAAATAGTGAAAAAGGAGAAGTTGAAAACACAGATAATGATAAGGGTACGAGTTAGCGGGATTCGAGGAGCACAGGTGATCGTGGCCATATACCCCGGAGGAGTTAGCGTCGAATGAGGGAGAAAGGGAAGTTTTAGGTTACTTGGGCCCTTTCCAGCTAGAAGCGTGCCCAAGTAAGGAGGGCGTCTGTTGTGGCCAAGAAAAACTAATGGACCGAGTTTGAGCTAGACAATTGGGACAGGAAGGAAAAAAGGGGGAGTAATGGGTAAGAAAAAAGGGAAAGAAAAGAATTAGGAAAAGCCTAAGCCCCAGGGCCAAAGAGATCGGCCGAAGCCAGCAAAAGCAAGATCAGCCGAAAGAGGAGGAGTGCCAATCGGCTCGAGAGACAGTTAGGGAGCGGTTATCAAGCTCCGGCTATAAATAGAGGATGCCGAGCACAGAATTAGGAGAGACCAATCCAATCCCAAATTCCTTCATGTCAATTTATTTCCTTTTATCTTTTACTGCTTTCCTTTACCAGTTTTTCAGATTTTAGCCTAGTTGTAGCAGTTACTTTCTCCCAAACGGCCGTTGTTCCTTAACAACTGGTAGTTTTGGTAGCTAGTTGAGGGTAATCTGCCGTTGTTTCTTAGCAACTGGTAGATTTCCATTTTGTATCATCTTTGCCATTGAAATTCAAGTGATAATCAGTCAAGTTTTGGGCACATTATCAAATTCCGGACCCTTAATCGATTCGATCTTTTTCCGATAGCCTCCCTTAGGAGAAAAAAGGTCCTTGGCCAAACAAATATACATCACCATAAATTCTTATTCTTGTGTGCATATGAACAATGGAAATCACATTTTTTTTTATGAGATAGGACAGGCACAATGGAAATCACATTGAGACCAAAGGGGTTGTGGTGGAATTTAAACGTGAATGAAATCATAGGAATAGAATAAGGAAAACAACAACCGTACTTTTTTTTAATTTCTTTTCCTTTTTTTAAAATGTTATAATTTTTAAATATTTTTTTATTTTTGGTTACAATTTTTTTTAAAAAGAATAATTTAAACTAATAGATTTTTTTCTTAAAAAAAAGATAGCCGGTCCAAATGAAAATCAAAGTTGTTAGTTTATGAACAGACAGTCTTATGCAGGGGCGGATACACATAAAAGAGAATGGTGGCATGTGATACCACTCAAATTGATAAAATTGCTATTTTGAGCTTAAAAAAAAAATTAGATTTAACTAAATTTTGAATTGTGCAATCACTAAATTTTTGTGTGATACCACTATAATGAATTATAACTTAGTCTTTTTCAATAGATTTTATATTTTGACTACCCTCCTTAATTTTCATTACTTTTGTGATACCACTGAAAAAAATTTCTGGATCCGCCGCTGGTCTTATGACCGGTCCGATTCTTATTTTCAGGAATAGTAAACTGTCAACTCAAAAATAGAATTTACAGTTTGAACATGATGAATATATTCAGTTATAAAGTTTTAGCAGCATAAGCAAGATCTCAAGTTGAGCTCTTGTAAATGTCAAGAAATACCACAAAAGTTTATCCATTAAACATACCCATACTTCATAATTGGAACCATAAAAAAATAATAAAGAAAAGGCGACAACACTATATTTGTTACATTTGAATTTTGGATATTATTAACTATTTAATTTTGACTCGAACTTTTATCCTAGTTATACAAGGAAAGACATAGTCAAGTGAGATCTTGTTAGATTCGTTTAATCTTGTAATTTTAGAATATCAGTATAATTTTTCTTTGTACATAATTTAAATTATTAACCGTTAAAAATGTATATCAGCATGCGTGTCGGAGAGTAATGTAACGAATATAGTGAGACGGAGGAAATATGTTTTTTCTTCAAAAATTCAAATCTAGGAGCACCCAACCATAAATTTATAAATGGTATTAATGTTGAGGGCACCCAAAAAGATATACCCAATGTACTCTTACACTAAGCACCAATTTGGATGTTAGTGGCACCTAAATAAAGGGAAAAAGGACAAATAAGTTCATTTTCTTTTCCAAAAATCCAAATCAGTCCTTTTTCTATTTTATTACCAAATCAGTCCTCTCCAAATTCTAATTATGTCCAAATCAGTCCTTTGTTCACTAATTATACTCTAATTGCTGACGTGGCAAGTGTTTTAATTTAAACCTGACACGTGTGCATAATATTAGTCCTTTTTCTTTTATCTTTTGTCAATTCAGTCATAAACTTTTGTTTTGTTCTATTTAGTCCTACCCCAATCACTCTTTTTTATATTAATTGGCCTCCAACCTTTCAAATTATTTCATTTTAGGCCCAAAACCTTAAATTTTTTATTATTACTAATCCATTTATCAGATAAATGCCCAACATACTTCCGTAAATAAAATTAAATACCAAACCTCATACATTGGGTTTGACCGCCTTGTTACAGGGTCTTCGAAATTCCGAATTTTATGGACCCTCTCTAACCACCCGACCGTAACCGATGGTTCATTGGTTCTGGTTTCCTTCAGCAACAATCAGCACAATCATACTTTGTGGATAATAAAATTCAGGCTATTTTTTAATATTTTTAATATTTTTTTCAATAAAACCAAGGCTTCCTGTATCCATAACCTTCCAAAAATTCAAGTTAAATCATTTACTCAAACATTGCTATATTCTAAGGTAGGACGCAAAGTAAGATTGTGTTGATTGTTGCGGAAGGAAACCAAAACCAATTAACCATCGGTTGCAGTCGGGTGGTTAGAGAGAGTCCGTAAAATTCCGGTACTTGGAAGACCCAATAACAAAGCAGTCAAACCCAATGTATGAGGTTTGGTGTTTAATTTTATTTATGGAAGTATGTTGGGCATTTATTTGATAAATAGATTAGTAATAATAAAAAATTTAAGGTTCTGGGCCTAAAATGAAATAATTTGAAAAGTTGGAGGTCAATTAATAGAAAAATGAGTGATTGGGGTAGAGTACTAAATAAAACAAAATAAAAGTTTAGGACTGAATTGGCAAAATATAAAAGAAAAATGAATAATATTATGCACACGTGTGAGGTTTAAATTAAAACCATTGCCACGTCAGCAATTAGAATATAATTAGTGAACAAGGGACTGATTTGGACATAATTAGCATTTGTAGAGGACTGTTTTGGTAATAAAATAGAAAAATGACTGATTTGAATTTTTGGAAAAGAAAATGAACCTATTTGTCCTTTTTCCCCTAAATAAAACACACAAAACTCACCCAAATCACCACACCTCCCAAACCCAAACCCGAAAGGCACCCAAGCTCCCAAAACCCGACCAGGCGACCACCACATCCAAGGTTTCACTGAGCAAAATCCCAGGATGTCCGGCATTCAGCAACCCCGAGGCGGCGGTGGCTGTAGCAGCAGAGGTGGGATTCTTCACCATAGATTTCAAGTTTTATTGATTTCTAGGGTTTGATTTTATAACTTGAACTTCTTGATTTTTGTATGGAATTTTGTAAGTTTTGAGTAGGTAATTTTATTGTTGAATGTTTGGGCTTGATTGGAGTTGAAATTCTTTGTTGAATGCATTCGAGTTTGGGGTTTCTTGTTGAAGAAAGGCTTTGCATCGTTTATCGTTTATGTAGCAGCGATCGACCATAGGCAGCCAATCGATACGATGGAGAAACGGCTGTGAAGGACGGCCAGCCGCCCGCGGCCAATTTTACTCATTAAAATCCGCCACCCATGGACGATTTCACTTCTTCAGAAAATGGCTAGGTGTGAACGTTTGCAAATGAGAATTTTTCCATCCATTTTTTATTCACATCGGCCATCCACGGCCGAATTCAACCATCAAAATTGGCCACGGGCAATCGAAATTCATAATACCTATTGTCCGTCCACAACCGAATTCTGTTGGTCACGATTTCAGAATGTTTGAACTCAAATTCAATAGGGTATACGGAAAAAACACAAAAACCTCACCTTTTTAACAAGTGCTTGGGATTTATCTTCTTTCATCATGTAATATATTCCGGATGCACAATCCAGATCAAGAAAGAAGAAGAAGAAGAAGAAGAAAAAGAAGAAGAAGAAGAAGAAGAAGAAGAAGGCTTTGGATTTAGGGAGTTAAGGTTTTGATTTAGAATGTGGAGGAAGAAGAAAGCTTGAGTGCCACTAACTACGGTTCTCAAAGTGTTGTATGCACTTAACATAGATTATCTTATTGTGTTTATCTAACATTATAAGTGATGACCCTATCAACATTATTTAAATGTTTTTAAAAAAATTATATATATATATAAAAAAAAAACTATTTAACTTAGTAAGGGGCTAAGGGCATGGTGGGTATTTTATGTGTCAATTTGGTGTCCCTAAGAAATTTGGGTAAATTTATCCACAAAAAAATAATTATAATAATTGTTTTAAAATTCTTAGATTTTTTGTATTTTGAATTTAGGGGTTTTTATTATAAAAACCCATCCATCCCTTTGAAAACCCTTGACAGTACCAATAGGAAATTTTAACCAAGTTGTACCCCATGATAGGAATTAGAACTTCCTAATCAGTACATGTCCGAAAAGAAAAGGAATTAGTAAATTTAGAAATATGAAATTACACTTTAACCCATGGACAACACAAATTCAGTAGGGGGCAAATGGGGTTTTCCCCTTGAAAGGGAAATTGCCAAGAAACTTCTTGGCATTGGCTTAAGCAGTAAGCTTTTGATGAAGAAGCAATTGCGGTAGAATGAGTGCAGAATCCGGGAAAGAGTGGTTGTGATCGTCGAGAGAGTGAAAGGAGTGCCCAATCGGAGGTAGGAATTAAGTGATCCCATTTGGCGGAGAAGATGGTTCAAATCGATGAGGAGAACGCTGATGGTCCATCCATTCTGGCATTTTGCGAGGTTGATGGGGTGATGGAGTCAATGGCAGTGAGGAATGGGATGGGACTGGGGGAAATACACGCTGTGTTAGCAAGTAAAAGAGGGATGGACGTGAGGAGCTTCATATTGCAGTACGAGCATCCCGCGGAGAGGTTACCGGTGGGGTTAAGGTCGGACGATGATGTCAGACACATGCTCGAAGTGCATCTGTTGGTTGGGAAGGGAATGTGTAGAATTGCAGCTCGAAGGGTCGATCGAGGGCAGAATGAAACGAGGTAACACTTTCGGTGAGATAAAGTTTGAGTAGGGTAAAGGCATATTTGTAAGATTACGGGCAGTGTATGTGTTAATTTTAATGGATTAAAATTGTAAGGACAATGTCAATGATGGCGTTCGGTGTATGGGTGAGATGGTAGTATAATTTTCTTGTAAAGTGAAACTGCCAATTAGGGTTTATACAGGTTGGTATGGTTGATCATGCGAAATGATTTTGTGGAATATAGCCATTGAATGTGTGAGTTGCATCACTGAGTAGATAAGAGAATGAAAGTGTTATAATCTGTATGCATGCATGTAATTGTACCTTTCTAATGTCGGATTGCAGGGTTGGAAATGGAGGTAGAAGTGAAGAGGGTGAAACGCCGAGTAGAAATGCCCCTATAGGTTCCTTGATTTGGGGTCGTGCGATTAAGGGATGGGACAGATATTCGAGGATGCGAATCAATTTAGAACGATTCTGAAAAACTATTGCATAGCGAACAAGCGTGCGTTTCGGTACGAGAGAAACGACGGGGATAGAATAACAGCAGTATGTACGGTTATGGGGTGTTCGTGGCGTGTCTATGCTTCTTATCATAAGGTGGACAGGTGTTTTGGCATTAGAAGATGTAACCTGAACCACACATGTGTGTTGGATAGCCTAAAGGATCGTGACAGTCCTAAGGCTGATGCGAACTGGATAGCAGGTTATATAAGGGAGAAGATCAGACTCAACCCAACAATTAGGCCGGTCAATGTGATGAAGGACTTGCAGAGAGAGTTTGGGATTGTAATAAAGTATCGGAAGGCGTGGAATGGGAGGGAGATTGCTCTACGAGAAATACACGGCGAAGATTTTGATTCCTTTGACAAGTTAAGAGGGTTTTGTGCTGCACTGAAAGAAACAAACCCAGGTTGGTCTTATCTAAATATGAACAATGTTGTATATTTAAGGTTTTAAATGGAATCTGTGCCTATGCTGAAATTGCAGGGAGCATGGCGGACCTCGAGACATTCGAAGAAACTGGGAAGTTCCGCAGATTATTCATCGCCTTTGCAGCATGTGTTGTCGGCTTCGTGACAGGTTGTAGACCTTTGCTTTTCTTCGATGGGACACATATAAAATCCAAATGGAAGGGGCATATACTGGCTGCGACAACTAAAGATGCTAACGACGGGTTGCTGTGTGTTGCATTTGCATGTAAGATTCATTAAATAAAATTATGTAAATGACGTATTTGTGAGAACAATATAGTAATGTTTTGATGGTTTATGGCAGTTGTGGATTCAGAAAATGACGAGAACTGGGAATGGTTCTGTGAGAAGTTGAAGTTCACAAATGAAAAGCGTACTGGGGAGGAGGTGTGGAGTAGGTATACATTATTTAGTGATCGACATTCGGGATTGATGAAAGGTATACCGAATACCTTTGTGGGTTGTAAACATGCCATTTGTATGCGCCATCTTGTGGATAACTTTAAAACGAAGGTAAGTAAGAAGTTACGACATTGATTTACGGAGTCATATAATTTTTGAAGCTAGAAGGCAATCATGATTGTGCTGCTGTGATGGTTTGTAGGTAATGACGAAGTATCACTATAGCTACAGTAACTATTGGACTGGGAAGCTAAACATGGCGGCGTACGCAGCGACATATGCTGAGTTCGAAGGGCACATGAACGATATTTTGAAAGCACTACCAGCTGCAGGGCCATACCTAATGGCCAGCGATCCAAGCAAATGGGCAAATGCGTTGTTTGAGGGAAATCGTTGGGGTATTGTGAATAACAACATTGTTGAGAGTTGGAATTCGTGGGTGAAAGAAGCGAGGACGCTACCTCCACTAGGGATGGTTAACAGCATTCGCTTGAAGACGATGGGCATGTTTAATCAGAAAAGGGAGGCGGGGGCAAAGATGGAGACTGCGTTGTGCCCAGAATTCGAGCAAAAATTGAGCATGAATTATTTGGCAGCCCGTGAAGTTAGCGTTTTTAGTGCATCAGGTACAATATTCGAGATCGTTGAGGGCGAGAAGACACTGGCAGTGGATGTGGAACAACGCACGTGCAGTTGTGGATGCTGGCAATTATATCGGTTTCCATGCAAGCATGCATGTGCATGCCTAGATCACATTCATCGTAGTGTATATGATTTTTGTGATCCCTTCTATCGCGTGCAGGCATATCGGACAACGTACAGCGGGATATTGTACCCGATACCTAGCGATGGAGATGCGGTTCACAGGAGTACAGATCCAGATTTTGTTCGCGCACCTGATGTTCATGCACAACCTGGTAGGAGGAAGAAAAAGAGAATACCATCACAGGTGCCGATACCGATGGTGCGGTGTGGATTGTGTCGAAGTCACGGCCATAACCGAGTAACATGCAAGTCTTCCCGCGTGTCAAGGCAGTGAGAATGATTGGTGGTTTGGTTTGAGTAGTGGTCGACTATTATAACATTATATGATCCTAAATTTTGATTGCCTCATATTAGGGTACTTCATTCTAGACATGATTTTAGTACTATTTGTATGAGGACGATAACTCAATTGTATTCCGTCAAGTGTAGTGTATTTGGTATTAACTGTTGATGTGAACATGATTTAGACATGATGTTGTTCCTATTTTGCAATGTATTGCTGTTTGTGGTGACTTATGATTCGTAAAGATGCTGCCATGTATGTTTTTTCCCGAATTTTATTTGATGGAATTTGAATGAAATGTTGGTTGCATGTAAGGAGTGTTTTGGCAAGTATGGCAGAGATTTCAGTATTTTCGTAAAATGTGAGTTAAGTTATTGTTTGTGTCGGTTACCAAATTCGGTTCATGAAGGCAACATTATAGTGTACTTTAGAAGGTAAACGGTTCTTAGTTTGAGGTATTGCATTGTGTGGAGAAGTGGTTTCAGTACTCGTGATCCGTAATGTGATCTCGGTTGAAAGCTGGTACGAAGAATCGACGTTCTAGCGTAGGAGAGTGTAAACAATACACATTATGTAACACACGAAAAAATAGGAGATTGATTGACGAAGAGGTTAAGAAAATGGCACAAAATGGTTTAATAGTATATGTAACAAAACTTTGAGTTCATGAAATGAGGTACGTTAAGTATTTTAGTTAATATTTGTGTCGTGTATAAGTACTAAATTGAGTTTATGAATTCTTAATTGTAATTCATGTGGATAGAAGTTCAATGCTTGTTGTGGGTATTACATTGTGTATGGTAGGGATTTCAGTGCACGTGATCTGAGATTCATTCTAGTTTGACATTCAGTATATACCATGTCAGAATGGGTACAGTTTAAGTTTGTTTTTGGTATAAATAGAGTATATTTCATTACGTTAGTAATATGTTATATTGAATATTCGAACCACTTCCGGAATGGTTAAGCACGAGGTGTGATTGGAGAGGCGTGTAGAAAGGTGGATGTAATCATCGGCGTATTAATTTAGAGAGGATGAATTTTTGCAAAGAATAGGGTTAACAATTGACATGTCAAAACAAAATACATGAAAGTTGTATAGGTGAGGAGTATATATTTGTGCATGACCGCCTCATATTGGATTAACACACATTAGAAAGCATGACCACAATCCTTGAAGTATGACTAATCAGAGATTGGAATTGGATTAATTTAACATTCGTTTGATGATATGACTTGTTAAAGTAGAAGAAACGGTAGCACAACCAATGGTAAAACGTTCATGTGGGTTTTGTGCATCCTATGGTACTATGTTATTCGAACTCCACTTGTTAGGACCGTTATGTTTTGGAGTTCCCACGCATTTGAGTGTGGCCTAGGTAAGATAATCTAGGAAAATATTGGTTGTCAAATTTGCATGATGTACAATGTGTGTATTTGGCGAGTGGAGTGGTATATGTGATGGAGATTTCAGTTCATTAGACGATGTGCATAAAGTGCATTGGTCACACTTTTCATTTGTTTTGGAACTTACTTAAGTATTATAATGGTGAATTTCAATACTTTAATAAAGATAACCGGTTTTTATGCAGGAATTTTGGTGTTCATCGAACTGAATCTAGTACATTGTCTCTCCATATTAAATTATAGATTTGGAAGGATAACAATAGTGGCATGAGATTTTTTTGAATCTTCCAACATTGTACGTGATGAGTATGAAATTGCTAGAATTTATACTCGTACCGAAATACATTTGTTGAAGTAGAAAAATTGGTCCGCAAATCGATTGTTGAAAAATTTGCTCTGCGATTGACATATTTTGATGCGATCCGATTCTACCTTAATTTGAAATACTCAGTGAAATTTTGGTATGTATAATGAACCTATGGGTGTACCGCATCTACAAAATCGGATACTGTATGGGTGGATTTATCTGCTCCGCAGCAAAGATTGCATGTTTTGATTTACATAGCTCTAAGGGGACATAGGCTGTGAAAAGCAATTTGGAGGGAAAAAATTTGCCACATGTCTAGCCCCAATTGGCGGGTTTCCCTTAGGGTAGTGATTGAGTTTAGATTTGCAGCAGCAAATCTTCTACTTTGCCCAAAAATCCTTCCAACACTTATTATATAGGGAATTGTACTCCCCTCTCCCCCACAAACCCCATTCTCACATTTCGAAGCACTGAAATCTCGCCTCCAACCCTGTCCTCCAATGGAAATTCCACATGACTCCATCCCCGTTCCTCCGGTGACCGGCGTACCGGCTATTGAAGCTCGGGTTTACCAGGTCGAACAGACGCTCGCCACCACTATCAACCATGTCCTCACCAACGACTCCATACGAAACCGCGAGATGGAGCTTCTCCGAGAAGAAATTAGGGCAATCCGACTTGCCCAGCCCCGCCCTGTTTTCTCAACGTTCGCCGGAATAATGTTCCCGTTGGGTGTTCTCGCCGTTGCCCTCCTTTTCGCGAAGAAGGATGAGATCGACGGCGAAGATTTCTTCGATTTCTTCGTCAGATCGGCGGTTTGCCGATTCCAAGCTCGTTGGTAAGGTATTCGGTCATTTGTCCACTGTCATCCTTATATTTCGACCAATATTGAAAGTCCAGTAGGCTTTTAAACAAATCTTGGAACACTTTTTGGAAGATGATGTAGCTGGGTGTTTCCTCTAATTCACTTCCCTCGGTGGTAATATAAACCTACTTTTGGTGTTTACTGCTCCTAAAGAAATTTCTTTAAATGGGTTCTGGATGCGTAGGAGTAAGGCATTTTGTACAAGGTTTGTTTAGGGTTTGGATTAGGTATCCTTGTCTACTGGTGCTGACTTGTTTCGGGTGCTGTAAACCCACTTTTGTAATGAATGTCTATATATATGTTGTAATGGATGACAGTGGAATCTAAGCATTAAAGAACTTGTCTTTATTAGATTCAGGTGTTTTGTTGGTGTTTCCATATGGACCACATGTTTCCTCTTATTAAATGCTTCCCCAATGTGGTATTCTAACCAGATTGCGAATGTGGGTGTTTTCCATAAATGTATGAACAAAAACCAGATCCCCACATTCGATTCCTCGTATAACTCCCTGTTTTGATGCTCATTAATTGGAATCTTGCTGAGGGTATTGAACTTAGTAAGGTCAGAGGCTGCTCATTAATTGGAATCTTGCTGAGGGTATTGAACTTAGTAAGGTCAGAGGCAAGAGGATACTGGTGCGGCGTTGGGTTGCTGGACATGGAAAATTGGCTAATGGCGACTGGATCGTAATTTTTATTTATTTGGGTCAATTCCTTTTGGGCATCACTTATACCCGGCCCATTAATTTTGTGTGTTTAAATTTTATGTCCAGTTTGTCTACAGGGCCTCACTAATTCCCTGGCCCAATTAATTACATTGTGTATAAACAACCAATCAGCTTAAAACCGAAACTTTCGATTCTCTCAATTTGAACAGAGGGCCCCAACAAAGAAGTCAAGTGGATAGCCCTTGAACATATCTAAACAAATTTGGAACAATTCAGTTCACTACACTCCATTCATAGTAAGATACATTCAGCTTACGATTCTTTAAGCAAACAATGCTCATCCTCGAGAATAATCTTTGCCATACCGGAACGATACGCTTTGATATCCACAACCCTTTCGTCTTGCCAGAACTCTGTTTCATCGCGTAGATAGGCCTCGCACCACAAGCATACAAATGCTCCACAGTCATTTGAACCCACTTCTTGCTTCCGGCACCCGGACACAACCCTCAATGTCGGGTCTACATCAAATTGATTACGCTGCAGCCAACCGATAAGGAAATTTGCCTGAAACACGATACAATTTGATGCAATATTTCATCACTATTAGTTGACTGAAAAACATATTAACCCAATACTTGGGTATTCTAAAATAAAACAACTTACCACTCGATCCTTTCCTGATTTCGACCGTCTCCCCTTGAACGGGTCCCGTGACCATATTTTCCTCATTTTCAAATCTATGATAAGAAGATGCCAGTGAGCATACTTCCCATCGTGTACTGGGACAACGTAGTAACGCGTCTCCTGCACTCCTTCCTGTATCATCCGCAGTAGCTCCCTCTGACAATGCAAAGGCGCTTTCTCCAAGAAATCATCATAATCCTCAATCTGCATTGTTTCCTTGTACCTCGCTACACCAGCAATTATGGCCAACTTTAACAAAACCAAAAACGGGTTTCATATTTATATTCTCATTCATATAACATAATGATAACCAAAACAAGAAAGATTACCATGCTCCAGCAACTTATGAACCCCATCCTCTGCGTAATACCGTGTCTTTTCCTATATTCGTCCGACGTAATTATCTCCAACCACGCATGAATGATCTCTTCATTGATTGCTTCATCGAATAACAAGGCCATGAAACTAGACACCCTGACCCTGTGGGGCTCCCGACACCAAACAACTGGTCTGGTTCAATAATATATATAGAGTGAAGGAGAGTATAGTTCATTAAAAAACATTAAATTGCACAGCAGATTTTAAACCATTACCCCCTAAATCCCTGCTCCAAAAACCGATCAATCCTCGAACTGGTATCATCGTCAATCAATTGTCTGCCACACTACCGTCTCTTCGACCAATATTTCTTCGCAATCCTTTCCTCGCGCTTCTCCTCGTCCCCATCCTCGCATTTATCGTATTTGTATCCAGTAACGTTTATCTGTCGGTACAAGAATCAAATCTCAGCAAATAAAGGCATTCGTCAGTATTCGCAATCTAAACGGTAACTCAAACTATAACGCAAACATTACTTACAGGTTGATGCAGCGAAACTGCATTCCTCCCACCTTTCTTCACTTCCCTCGGGGTCGTCACTGGTGTTATAAAACCCGGAGCCTTGCCCTTCGGTATACGGTCTTCCCGATTCCTAACAGTTTCTACTATTGATGACAAAGGCAGGGGTGCTTCAGGAGTTGGGATTTTCTCATCTTCTTGCTGTCCGGAAGCGAATGACTCATCCATGTCGCTGCCGATCCCATCATTCGTGTTAATTCCGGGATCAACCGTTTTACCATCTCCATCAACACCCTCTTGCTCATTCCCATACCGTGCATTATCCTCATCATCAACATCCATCTCACTGCAATCTTGTACCCCATGACAATCCCCCAACATTTCATTCGCGCTAACATCTTCCTTTCTCTTCGTCCTCCTTTCCTCTTCACCTGTTTTCATTGTTATACAACGGAATGCATATCAATGACATATCTACAATGATTCGTTCATATCACTTGTCAAAACTCTATCCATAACACTCATTATGGTAATTAGATGAAATTATAATAATAGAATGAATTATACCTTCATCCATATCGGAATCAAATTCATTGGCATCCTCTTCCACCTCACCAGCCCCGTTGTTCTCCTCAACCCATACCGTACTCGGTTCCTCAACATTATTCCCATCTATCGGATTCCCCAAATGCTCATCATGTTGGTCGCTTGGGTTCACCTCACGCTGCTCCCTTACCATCTCACCAGGTACTTCCCCGTCCCCCTCTCTCCGACTCTCGTCGCCTACCTGAACGGCTTGCTCGGTGGCCACTTTATTCCTGTGCTCAACAGGGCGCTCTCCACTCTTATCAACCCGCTGCCGCTTTCCCTGCTTACCGATCTTTACCACTTGCCTCCTCCCTGACCGGTGCCCCTCAACACCTCGATCACGGGAGACCCGTGGCCCTACAGCCACCGGCACCCTTCCACTGCGTCTCTCTACTGGTTTGCTCTCCACAGTTACATTCTACAACATGAAAGAATTGCTGGTAAAACAGTGAAAGTATTAATTAAGCACCCTCGACCAACACATCAAATTCTCCACAGTAACATCCCCCGCTTACCTCGAACTCCTGTATCACAGGTTTTAAATACCTGTGCTCCTCCTCCAAAGGGTAAAACTTCTGCACATCGCCCGCCTTCAACTTCCTCAGTGCCTCCATGCATTCCACAAGCCCCGGATGACTGCTGCGCCACCTTGCAAAACGGGGTACACATTCCTTCCCAATTGGTTTCGCTAGAAGGGGGACACGCTCGAAAAACCAACTCTGAAATCCAATCCACACAATATGTATTACATTACCAAAAACATTCAGATACGTATAAATAACAATACGGGGATTTACATTAACATAAACCTTACCGTTAACCCCAAAACACAGCCATCGACGTACTTCTTCCCTTTCGCGCACTTCATCAAGGCATTCAACAAGTATGTGTGTGCCGCAGCTCCCCAAGCATATTTCCCTATACTTTGTAGGTCATCAATGTAGTGTATGACAAAGGGGGGAACATACTGGTGTGCAGTCGGGAACAATATGCAGCTGAAGACAAGTAATACATACATCCTTGCTGCATCCTCGGGGTCATCTCTACCCAAAACCGCAGCCTCATCCCCACACATTTTTCTTAACACAGCAATAATCTTCTTTCGCCTCACCTTAGCAAATCTTCCCCCGAAATACTTATCCAATGTCCTACTCTTCTCTTCCAACTTTGGGTGGACATATAACCCCTCGTTCTGAAGGGCCATCACGCAGCAAAACTCCGTTGCTGGAAACTTCAACTCCAAATCCTCTCCAATAAGGAAACTCGTACCCTCGGCATCGTAGCACCTCACCAAAGCTTCTAACCACGCTAGACTGCTGTACCCGTTTGGACATTGCATGAAATGCCAGAATGGGGTCCTCCTCATTACACCAATCTGCTCTTCCGTTAATTTATCAACAATCCCATCCATAGTCGCCCTAAAAAACTGTGGGGAGCACCTCGTCGTCAGCACCACCTCCCCTCCTTCCTTACTCTTCCTAACATTCAATTTTCCCTCAGCTTTCCTCACCGCTTTCTTTTCCTTTCCAGCATCAATATTTTTCCCTTCGCTACTTTGCCCTCTCTCCTTCGAACTTCCTTCCACAACCGTCCCCTTCCTACTCACTCCTTTCTCTTTCGAACACTCCGCCCCTTTCTTCCCATCGCTCTTCTCGGAGGACTTTCGCCCCATTGCTATTCACCCTCCCAAATCCCAGCTGTTGTATCCCTTCTCCTCAACAGACTCCCTGCAACAAATTATGATACAGGTCATCGCAATATCACTTGCAACACATTTCTCCATCTAAATTCATCCACCCTAAACAACATTCCATCTTTAAACCAACCAATCAATTCAAGCGAGCAATTATTCCTACAAAACATTCATTTCCTTATTCGCATTCAGATTTCGTCTGAATTAAACCATCATTGAAGACTAATATAATTTCTACTGCTAATCCCCAAACCATGGACACCTACACCATGAACTTGATCAAACTTAAAACATTTTTCTCCAAAACGATTGGACCACAAATGTAATACATGCTACTAATCCTTAAACACAAAACACAGAGCATACCAAATTCAATCCAATTCATCGCATCATCCATCCATCAAAATGAAATAAATAACTATACAAGAAATAATTCGGAATTTGTAAGTTGAACAGATACCCTATGACTCAATCCAAAACCCCCATCCCCCAATTTCGGCTCCGGCACCCGCAACCTGCCCTAATTCCCCCAACCAACAAATTAACCCAACTACGACGGATAATACGTACCTCTTTCACTTCCCCGCACAATTCCCTTCCTCGCGAACCTCCACCTCCGCTTGCACCCTGCTCCGCCACTTCTGCGCTCGCCGTTGGTTGTCCTCCGGAACCTTCGGACTCGCTCTTCCGTAAATCGTACAAGGTCCCCCTTTTCAACCAATCATTCCCCCCTTTTCGCCCGTCTTACGCACTCTTTTCCCCCAAGAATTCTTCCCTCGCTGTGGGGGCTTCTCCAATGGAATTATGTTTTCGGAATTGAAGGAATGGCCGGAGTGTGTGACAAATGACGAAGGCACTCAGAGAATCTCTCCTCAAGTACGGTTTCTTATAAAAGAATGGGTACCTTAACTTCATTTCCTCTCTTTAAAGAAAATTGTTTATTTCGATGGGGTTTTCTTACATTAGAATTCCTCCAAGGGGTATAGAGGGAGTGCGGGGTGTAATGGGGGGTTTTAATTTAATTTGCCGTTGAATTTAAGCATCAACTCTCAATTTTAATTCGTTCTGTTTGGAGATGAGAACTTGATCAAGTAATCAAGTCCCCTCATTTCTAATATTTAGGTTGGTGGTTTGATTCTCAATCTAATTTTATCTCTCTCATTTATTTCTTTGTACTTTGCGTTGTATGGCTCTACCATATTTTTTTTCTAACATGTATAGGAGGTTTTAAAAAAGAAAATCTTGTGCCCGAACAGTTTATGTAACTAGAAAGACACTTGAGTGGTGTGTAAATTAACATGGATATTGATATTCATCAACTACGTACAAAAGTCAACATATCACGTTGAGACAGTTACTTCACTTACAAAAAATTTTCTGACTATTATTGGCCTCACTTCGTTGTCTCTAGACTTCACTCCCACTACTCTCCAGTTTCAATGCCCTTATATTGTTGAACTGAAAAAAAAAATTGATCAAAAATTATATTGACAAAAGGATAAAAGATATTTTAAAAAAAAATGAAACGGATAAATATATATATATATATATATATATATAAAATTAAGCAAGGGTGAGGAACATAAGAATGATGAGAGAAAATGGATAAATAAATTTGTAGTCAGGCCCGGCTTTCCAGCAGGAGCACCCAGTGCTCCTGCTCCGGGCCCCCAATTTTTGGGGCCCCACAACATAAATATTTTATTTTATATATATCTCTATATATTTATATTGCATAATTTAGAAAAAGCAAAATAATTATATTTAATATATATATTTATATATGTATATATTTTTTATCCTACAAAATTTATTAAAAAATAATTGATAAATTTATAATATAAATAAATATATAGATTTAAATTATTATCCAATATTTTGTTAAATACTAGTGTTAATGTAGGCCAATGAATAATTATATTTTAATGATTTTGTTATTTTAAAGATCACATTTTAAATATATAAATCTCCATATGTTCTTAAACTATTATGCTGAGTGAATTTTTATTATTGTATTTAAGGTGTGCTTATGTTGTTTAAAATATAGTTCGATTTTTTGAACTATGACTAGATCTTACTTAACATGTAAAATTGTAAGTTTATTATAAATTTTGAAGGGAAAAAAGTTCTCTTAAGAAAAATTATACTATTATAATGTATTTTACTACAAAGAAAATAGTACAATAATTTTTATTTTTATTAATTAATAAATAGTAAATAAATTATATAAATTAATAAAATTATTTTATAAAAAATATTTTTAAGTTTAACTACGGGCCCCAAGATAAGAAAGGCTCCGGGCCTCCAAAAGTATCAAGACGGCCCTGTTTGTAGTAGTATTAAGTGTAAGTGAATTGATCTTTTATACCCGTAGGGTTTGGGTTGTTCACTTTGAAGGATCGGGTTAGATAAATTTTATTTATCAAATTTAATCTCATGTTTTGCCTTTCAAGTTAGGGCATATGATTAATTATGTGTCCGGTATTACTAGCTTTAAATCATGTAATATGGGAATAATCCCAATAAAATTGATTAAATTAATAATTTCATCTCACCAAGTGAATTACTACTTCTCCTCTTATGACTATCCTATGCATATACATTTTATTATTTTCTATATATTATAAATGAAAAATTCTTAATTTTTCATATTATTACTACTACTACTACTTCTTTTCATTTATACCTAGTTTAATTATTTTATCATTCATGTCGTCACACATTAATTCCTATATCAAATTCAATAATAAAATAGCCAACAAATTGATGTTATAAATAAATAAATTACCAATTTGTACATATTTATTTAACAAATGGACTATTTGTCTTTTTACGTAGATAAGCGTACTTAATTCATTATATTAATGACTATATAATAATTAATCTTATCACTCCTATAAACTATTTGTTAGTAATTTTAAAAGGCAAGCAAATGATGAAATGTCAAAACAAAAGCTAAGTAAAGGCAGCAAAAAGGCGCCATGGTGGGTGTGTTTTTTCATGGACTCAGTTACTGTGCTGAATTATTATTAAAATATATGTTGAATCTATATTTTATATTAAATGATTAATGTTAGAAATATTTATTCACCACTTTTAAATTAATATTCAGTACTTATAGAAAACAGATTAGCACTTTCATAATTACTGAATCAATACAGAAACGTATTCCATTTTTCCATATCTCTGTCGACATTTCAAAAGCACATCGTAAGCAACTAGTTATTGGGTTATAAATTACTTATACGTAAATAAGGAAATAGATGTAACATTTATCAGACACTAATTAATGATGGATGGAACATGCAACTACATCTACATGGTTTGGTTTATATGAAGTATATAATATGATTGGCAGTTGTATAAGATTTGTTTTATACTCCTAATATATTACAATATCACAAAAAATTAAAATAATTTACATTATTACTAATATCACGGAAATCAAAATGCATTATAAAAATTTAAAATATAACACGAAAATCCTAAAATATATCACATTCAGCATATATGTTCAGCATAAAAATTAGACCTAGAAGTCTTAGTATGTATATGTATTGTATTTTTATGTTTCTGTTACGTATTTTGAATTTTTATAATATTGATATATTTTAAACTATTTTATAAGTAATATTTTTTATACTCCCTCCCTTTAGAAAAGATAGCTACATTGGTAAAATTGACACTATTCACCTAAACACTTTGATTTAAAGTTTTATTATAGATATACAAGTTAAAATATAGTCAAGTGAGATCTTGTTAGATTCGTCTCATCTTGTAGTGTTTAAATACTGAAGTTTTAGAATTTTTACTTCTACCGAATTTGAGTTATTAATGGTTTAAATTGTGCATTGGACTGCGTGCTGGGTTGGTCAGTAGCTATCTTTAAAAAACGGATGGAGTATAATACATTACAAAATATAAATTTTATTAATCTGATTTAACACCCATAGGCCGTAGCACCCCATCAACATGCCATATTGCAATAATAATAATACTACACAAGAGGTAAAGTGGTCAACCATATAAAGACATTATTTAAGACACCCCACCATTAGACTTAGGCATTAGTACAATAGTAGACAGGAAGCTATGAAACTTGGGGTTGTCTGTAAACTGTAATAATGAGTAGTCAAAAACGAGGGTGGGGTGCCCACCTACGAACCAACCTTCAGTTTCTTCTTGCACTCCATATGAATTACTTTGTCTTTATCCACAGTCCACAGATACATACATACACCTATTGGTTTATCTATTCCCCCCCAGCTGTAATTTGTAATGGGTCTTTGCAATGACCATATCAAAACAGAAGAACCATCCATCCCCTTCTCGAATAACCCTCCCCCAGTTTTTGATTTTAATTAGTTCCTTCTTATTCAAGCAATTTTTTACGTTACTATATTCCTAAATTCCAAATCATATAGCACTAGTTAATTACTACTATTAGTATTATTATATTACTATTGAATCTGATTGGTATGTGGCTCTGGCAGTTTAAGCAAAGGTATCGGGTTCGAGCCTGTGTGTATACAGAATTTTGTTTTGAGATATAAGGGTGGAAATAGGCTAGGCCTAGGCTTGTACGGCCTAGGCCTACGTCACTTTTTTAAGGCCCGGGCCTAGCCTATTACCTTCAATAGGCTATGTTATAGGCCTAAGTCTGGCCTATATATTCAAATAGGCTAGTTTTTAATCCTTTTAAAAGTCTGATTTAGTCTATTTCAAAATTAAGTTAAAATTCTTTTATATATGCATGGATGTAATAATAATGTTGCAAGACATGAATAAGTGCATTTGGGCAAGTCTTCATCCACATCTATTTATATATGAAGAAAATAATTATAAATATTTTAAAAACCTAATAAGATCAAATTAATAATTACTTCTACATAAAATAATAATACTTAATACCACATATTCCTATGTATTAAACATAAACATACTAACATCAATGATAAATAGGCCGGCCTGGTAGGCCTATTAGACTATTTATAAAGCTTGGTTTCAACCTATTTATCTAAATAGGCTTTAAAAACGTCCTAAGCGTAACCTTTTAAAAAAAAAAAGAAAAAAAAAAACATGGTCTGGCCTGGTATTCGGTGAGTTGAGCCATAAGCCCATGTCGGGTAACCTGACATATTTCCACCCCTTGGAAGAGATAATCCTTTAATGACCACCCGATTCTCGAGTGATTAGTCTTGAATACAATGAGGTCTGGGATACACTGATATTCATTTAAAAAAATATATATTATTTAAATTTTTAAATTTGGTAAAAGGCGTAGATGTGATGTGCCCGAATCGGAAAACTGGGCTTTAAGAAAGAAATGCATTTACTGGTTTTAGTCATTTGCTTTCTTTACGAGGACAAATCAAAAAGTGTAATACTACTACTAGTATTATTCAAATTGTAACGCCTTGCACCGCGTTTGCCCGCTTTAGCTTTCAACGCTACAGTCAAACTTTTCCTTAGATATATACACGCATTTACTCCCTAATTCCACCATTCCCATTTTCTAATTTTCTACTATACAAAATACTGTCTTTGCAAAATCTCTCTTCGCCATTTGAAACGCTTACTTTTTGCTTCTTCTTTTTGCAAACTACAACCGTTGACTACTCCTCCGAAGAAATGACGGGCGGCTCATTGTTCTCCAGCAGGGCTTCTTCCCCCAACCATTCCACCTCCGCCGCCACGCCGCCGCGACAGACCTTCTCCGACACTATGATGGAGGAGAACATCGAATTCGCTGAAATTGTCATAACTAAATGGGACGTTGATGCCCACGCTCACAATCGCACTCACCACAAGCCCGAGTTTCAGTCCCTCTTCGTCGACGATCGCCTCGAAGCCAAGAGGTTCCTTGAGGCTGTCGCCAAATTGCAGTCGGCGATGCACTACTACGTCAAGCTCAACCCTAATTCAGCCAAACTCGTCCGCGCCCAAACTCTGATGCGAATTGCCATTAAGAGACTCGAGAAGGAATTCCACCTCACTTTATCCTCTAATAAGAAGAATCTCGACTCCGAATCCCTCTCCACGAGATCCTCGAGAACTTCCGTTCGATCTGGCGTCTCCGATTTCTACGAAGACGATTTTGTTTCCGAGGAAGAAGACGGCGGCACTACACCGTCACGAACGCCGCCGCGTACTCCGCCTAGAGAGGGTAGTTCGGATGCCGATGGAGCGCTGGATTCCGCCACCGCGGATTTGAAGAGCATCGCGGACTGTATGATCGCCGCCGGATACGGCAAAGAATGTGTGAAGATTTACAATTTGATCAGGAAATCAATTGTTGACGAGACTCTGTACTATCTCGGAGTCGAAAAATTGAACTATTCGCAGATGCAGAAGATGGAATGGAACGTTCTGGAACAAAAAATTAAGAGCTGGCTTCACGCCGTGAGAGTCGCCGTGAAAACGCTCTTCCACGGCGAGAGGATTCTCTGCAACATCGTTTTCTCGGCCTCCGAAAAGATCGCTGAGTCGTGCTTCGTCGAGATTTCGAAGGACGCAGCCGTGAAATTGTTCAGCTTTCCGGAGAATTTCGGCAAGAGCAAGAAAATCCACTCACCGGAGAAGATCTTCCGGGCGCTGGATCTGTACGAGGCGATTTCGGACCTGTGGCCCGAAATTGAATCGATTTTTAACTACGAAGCGTTGTCGGCGGTACGGGCGGAGGCTATGGCGGCGTTGGGGAAGCTCGGTGAAGCCGTGCGGACCATGTTGAGCCAATTCGAAGCGGCGATTCAGCAAGACTCATCAAAACCGTGGGCCAACGGCGGCGTACATCCCCTGACGCGTTACGTGATGAATTTCCTCATTTTCCTCGGCGATTATAGCGGCCCCATTGCGGACATAGTCTCCGATTGGCAGGCGGCGGCTCAGACACCGCTACCAGAATCCTACTTCACCAGCCCCACCGCGGGGGGCGGTGTGGACCCTTCAACGGCGGCGATTACCGAGCGGTTCGCCTGGCTAATCCTCGTCTTGCTTTGCAAACTCGACGGCAAGGCGGTCCTGTACAACGACGTCCCGCTTTCGTACCTTTTCTTAGCGAACAACCTGAACTACGTTATCTCCAAGGTCCGGAGCTCCAGCCTGGGACTTCTAATGGGGCCCGAATGGATCTGGACCAACAGGTCCAAGGTGAACCGGTACTTATCCAATTACGAGCGGATGGGGTGGAGCAAAGTGGTGTCCGCCCTTCCCGAGGATCCTGCGGCCGAGATCACGCCGGCGGAGGCCAAGGAATGTTTCCGGCGGTTCTATTTGGGGTTTGAGGAGGCGTACAAGAAACAGCGTTCGTGGGTCATACCCGACCCGAAACTGAGGGACGATGTTAAGATATCACTAGCGAAGAAGCTGGTTACGGGTTATCGGGTCTTCTACCAAAAGCACAGGGCCGAGTACACAAGGGATATAGGGGCGGAGTGCGTTGTCAGATATGCCCCTGAGGATTTGAATAATTACTTGTCGGACTTGTTTTTCCCAAACTCCGCCGGATCTAGCACTACGACGGCGTCGAGGTCGTCACTGACGTCACGTGGCCGGTGATGGAATTTGTTGGTTGAATTTGTTTATAAACGTGATGTAATTGAGTAACGGTCGAATGTAGTTGTAAGGAATTTGATTTTTTGTGTTTATTTTATATTTTTAAAATTTTTTTTTTTATATTATGGAATTTGTCTTGTTACGTGTTCCTTGAGTGTGGGAGAGATCAAGGTTCGCCCCCCGTCTTTTGAAAGGTCGGTAAATTTGGGTATTATATGTTGGGCTTGTACAAATGCTAGAATAATTATTGAGCGAATTTTTTTATTAATATTTGGGGATGATAATTGAGAATTATTTTGTTTGATAAGTATTTCCATGAGTGATCTAGAATTGAAAAGTGTCGATATTGTCTAAACGTGTGGTGATTGAAGGAGCAGCTTTGTGTTGGCTGGAATATGGGGAGAAGATAAGATCCTTTTGTATAGGAAATGGCCCGCCTTGTCATTATGGAATAACCATTGCGGCGGTGTATTTTGTTTACTAGTCCTTGACTATAATAATCTTTCGTTTTGAAACGCAAACGTGAGTATGTAATAGTTAAATTCTTTTTTAAAATAATTTATTTTTTGGCACAGCAGAAAAGGAAAAATAATAAAAAGCAAAATAAGAAGGAAAAAAAAAAAAAAAAAAAAAACTAGATCAAAACACTAAAACCGTCGAAACAAGACGTCGGACATATCCGCCACCACATTCCATTCACAAAGTTCAGAAGATAAACCTACGAAGTAAAGAAGTCTTCTATTGATGGTCATGCTTGGCCAGACGATCCGTAATTTTATTCTACTCTCGAAGAACATGAAGAAGCACACACTCATCGAAGGAAGCCTTCAAGTCATTAACCTAGTGAATAAGAGCATCTAACGGATGGAAGACAGCCCCGAATGGTGCAAGAGTTTGATAGCCGCCCCAGAATCCGTATAACAACACACTTTTTGCACACCCAAGGAATGCACATAGGCCTGCTACCAACGTAACCATCTCAGCGAAAGTGTTAGTGGCATGCCCCAAAAGCCGCATCCGCCCCCCAACCATTTGCCATCGCCATTACGCACCACAAACCTAAAACCAGCACGACCTGGGTTCTCCATCGAGCTCCCATCCACATGTAAGACTGTATCATATCCCTTGTCATATGCCATTTCACTAAGCGAACAGCAACTGAATGAACAAGATTGCTATGCCTGAACTTATCCAAGTGAGATGCCATGATGATGATATAACGCTTCAATTGCCAGAGTGATTTATGTACACCTCGGAACAAAAACTACTATGTAATAATAACAAATAATATGTCACTTTATTACTAGCACTTCGTTCAAAATAAAATATCTTTGTATTATTTAATAGGTAATATCTAAAAATGTGTAAGATGAAAAATTATACTTCCTCTGTCTTTTATTATTTGCTACGGATCCATAGTGCACGCAGTCCAATGCATATTTTAAATTATTAGTAACTCATGTTCGGTACAAGTAAAAATTCTAAAAGTTCAATATTGAAAAACTAAGACGAGACGAATCTAATAAGATCTCACTTGACTATATTTTAACTTGTATAATTATAATAAAAATTGCAATCAAGGCAATTCAATGAATAGTGACCAAATTTGCAATGTTGCAATTAATTAATGGAGGAAGTATAAAAACACTATATTCTAAAAGTAAGAAATTAGACCAATTAAAAACATTCAAATTGAATTTAAAAAGTAAGAAATTAGTAAATATTCTATTTTGGTAATAATATAAATTTTATTTTTTCAGTAAATATTGATACTCATGTGTCGGTAAAAGTGTGTAAGAATTGAAACTACGCAACAAATTACATCGGTAAATTTTATTTGGAAAACCAAGACGGAAAATATAATACATCTAAAATCGTTTTTTTACAAAATTTAATAAACAAAGACCAACCCTTCTCCCACATTGATAGCCTATAAGACTGCCATTATCCATGACCACCTCAACCACCCAACCATCCAACCATTGTATTATTTTATTAATTTCTCTCTCCTCCAACTCATCTATATTCATCCCAACCCAACCACCCAAATTTTACATACTTTATCAATAACCACCCAATCATCCAACCACAATATTATATATATAATTATTTTAATTTACAATTTTAAACTCTATTGAAATATAAAAAAATCAATATATCAAAAATATAAAATATTTATTTTATTTGTAAATAATCAAAAATCTAAAATATTAATATCTGTTTTTTTATCTATTATTAGTTTATATAAATTTTAAAATGGGTTAAATATATTAAAATTGCTATATTATGTATTTAACGAAAATATTGTAAGAGTTGTTTATATTTGTAGAGAATGAAAATTTTAAAAATATGGGATATTTTTTATTTATTTTTATTTAAAATATAAAAAAAATATAATAATTATAAAGGAATTGGTTTAAAATTTTAGTTGGCCAATGGGAAGGAGACAAATGTCCCCATCTCATTGGCCAAAAGAGATAAGACCAAGTGGTCTCTTTTTTCATTTGGTAGACCTTTCTCTCCCAACCACATCCCATTAAATCTTTTTTTTTTAAATAATGATGTGGCATGGTTGGGTCTCTCGTGTTTGGTCATTGATAAAGTTAGTCTAAGAGGGCTCTTAAACTAGGGTGCATTGTGTTGGGTAAATTTTTTCTTTATGGTAAGCTGAATTTAGGGATTATTAATTCAATTTTGAGCCCAATTTCTTTTGGGCATATACTATCAATCCGATATCATTAAAAATACTTGGGCCTAACAGTTATGGGCCCAAAGATTTGGAAATGTTGTGAGGTTTGTGTAATACCACATTACATCATCATTGTTTGAATAAAAATTAGGGTTATTGGGTTAATGTTTAAGAAGGGTCACCAGAATAAGTCATTTTCACTTTTACGCCATCATATTTTGATTTTGGGAAATATGCCATCGGAAATACTGTCTGGATGAATTTAGGCCAAATGACCAATTTGAAATTAATAAATGATTTCAACTACTTTTCTTTTCTTTCATTTAAACCCCAGAAAAGTTTGACTTTATTTACTTTAGTTTTTTTTTTAATACACGTAATTTTTCATTATATAAATGACACCAAATGAGCTTGAAACCCTTTACCCATATTTTACATCCTAAGGTAGGAAACGAAATATGACTGTGTTGTTTGTTGCTGAAGGATCCAAGAATCGATGAACTATCGGTCGCGACTACGTTGTTGGAGGAAGTCCGTAAAATTTCGGAGCTTAGGAAACCAGGCAGCAAGGCGGTCAAACCCAATGTATGAAGTTCAGTGCTTAATTTAATTATCGAAAGCATGATGGGTTATCATTGGACTAAATTTAATGAAACGAGGTTTTAGGCCAACATAATTTTTGGGCCACTAAATTTTCATGACCTATTTTATTTATTAACTCTTAAAAATATTATAAACTATAATTCCGCATAAAAAAAAAAATTATAAACTATAAAGAAGCTAAGTTGAAATTAAAACCTTCGAACAACTTAAACTTTAGATTAAATTTTTATTTATTTTAAAGATATTGGTTTGCCAAAAAAAATCTCATTTAACTTTTTTTTTGGTTTAAAAACATTTACATTTCTTAATCCATAAGGGTTATGACTTAATAAAATTACATTATTAAAATACTATCTCATTATTTTTTTAGAAGTTTTTTTTTTGTGAACAGTGACGCACAAACGTCGGCAAAGGAGAAAGCTAAAAAATCTACATCAACAGAATGAAAGAAACAAAAAACTTAAGAAAGCTACATGAAAGCACGTCAATGACGAGGAAGACAGACCCCCATCATATCATTCATAAGAAACTGCTTGAGCTCATCAGGCGGAAAGGCCCAAGTGGTGAAGAAGTCAAGCGAGCTCGCCCCTCGCTTAGCCAAACCATCGGCGACAAAATTCCCTTCGCGAAACAAGTGGTACCAACGATGACCCGGATTCTGAACCAACATATCAACAATATTCTGCACCAAAGGGAAAAGCTTATGATCGCTCGAAGTACCCCGACGAATGATCCGCAGGGCCTTCAAGGAGTCCGAGTAGCAATATGCTTGATCGATTCCCAACTCATGCAGCCGTTGCAGCCCCCTCCAGATGCCATTCAACTCTGCCACCAGGATTGTAGTCACTCCAATTGAGCCGGAAAAACCCTCAATCCATGTTCCATCCGCATTCCGTAGAACATTACCAAATCCCGCACGACCAGGATTACCAAGAGAGGTCCCGTCAACGTGCAGAACATAGCTTGAACTGTTCGAAGGGTTCCAGCCCACATATTTAGTCACAATGGACTTAGGAACTCTTAGAAACACACGATCAAAACCTGCTCCCAGATGGTTTTCTTGACGTACCACCAATTGGGGACTCAGAACACCACCACGGAAACAGGCCGAGTTCCTCCCACACCAGATGCCCCACAATAACGCCCAATGCATACCGCGCCAATCTCTTGATAGGTCTTTAAGTGAGGCGCCAATATTGGCCTGTAAAGCTTGCTCATCAATAAGAATTGTCTCTCCCAACAAGGTCCAAGCACTGCCAGCCCAAGCACAAGCGAAGAAGAGATGGAATGCAGACTCATTCGGTGCTCCACACAGCTGGCATGTCGCAGACGCCACCAGGCCACGAGAGAAGCGTACCAAATTCGTCGGAAGGGAGTTGTGGACAAGAAGCCATAGCATGACCCGGACTTTCTCAGCCGCACCCACCTTCCAAACCCAAGACCGATCACGGTCTGGACTACATCCTCGAACATTCAGAAGCCAATCATAACTGCTTCACGCCGTAAATCTTCCGGAGTCAGACCCTTTCCATACCAACAAATCTGATGCAGACGGATGCGAAATAAGAGGACCAACATCAGCCGCTTCCTGCTTGATAGCCTCCGACACTTGAGTCCATAGTCTATCCCAATTCCACTTGTTATTCAAGTAAATATCCTTCACTCTCATATTAGTTTCCAAGATATGAATATAAGATACTCGGGGACCAATCCGTCCGCCTTTCAGCCAGGGGACATCCAGAGATTAGCTTCACCGGAGCCAAGTTGGACAAATAACCCATCCACAAGCAGTGGCGCGACCCGGGCAAGAGCTTTGAATGCCGGAGAAGCGCCAGGCCGTGATCTTAAGGCTGCCTTGCCACTACCATATTTTGCAATCAAGAGTTGGACAGCAGGTTTAGGATCCTGCTTCATGAAATCCGAAAGCAACTTCCCTAAAAGAACCACGTTCATACTTCGACTAGTACGAATGCCTGCACCCCCCATAATTTTATGTAGAGCTAACTTCTTCCAACTTATCAAATGAAGACCATGTCCCTGATAGTCCTTCCAAATAAAGGAACGAATAATGCGATCAATCCGCTCGCAAGTAGACGAAGGAAGCCAGAAAAGTTGCATCATGTAAGAAGGAATGGATGCTAGAACGGAGCGAGCGAGAGTCAACCTCCCCGCCTTATTAAGAAGAGCACGCTTCCAAGACCCTAGCCGAGTTTGCATGCGCTCCACCAGAACCTCAAAATGTCCGCTACGCGCAGCTCCTTGAATGATAGGGAAACCCAAGTAGCGTCCCAGATCAAGAGAGAGTAATATTCAAGATTGTCGTGATCTCAAGAATCAAGTCTGAAGAGACGGCTGATGAAGCAAAAGCAGTCGACTTGTGGGAATTAATACGTAAGCCAGCATGCAATGCAAAGCTGGACAAAACTTCATCCACACAGAGTGCACTATTCACCGACGCCTCGGAAAACAATAAGAGATCATCTGCAAATATGAGATGGGAAAGTGGCGCTGCCCCGCGACTAATTACCACTGGCTTCCATGAACCTGCGTGCACTTTAGCAATGATCGTCCTGGAGAGCTTCTCCATAATGATAATAAAAAGATATGGGGAGAGAGGATCTCCTTGGCGGATACCTTTCGAAGGTGTGAAAGGTGGTAACGCAGAGCCATTCCATAAAAGCGAGTAGGTGCGTGAACGAACACAGAACATAATGATGGCCACCAACGAAGCCGGAAGTTGCATCTCCTGGAGACAGAGCTCTAAGAAATCCCATGATATATTATCATAAGCCTTTTCCAAGTCAACCTTTAAAAGAAAATCCTTAGATCGCCGATACTGATTCCGAAAGGTCGTGATCACCTCCTGTAGTATAATAGCATTGCTGGCTGTCCCTCGACTCGGCAGAAAAGCCGACTGATAAGGGCCAATGAAAGTGCATAAATGAGGCCGAAGACGATTGACAATGATCTTGGTCAGAATCTTGTAGCTCACATTACACAGACTGATCAGCCGGAATTGTCTAATTTCCCTGGGCACCTCCACTTTGGGAATTAAGCAAATTAAAGTTGCAGCGACGGCAGTGTCAAATGAACCATTACGGAATGCATTCTGGATAAAGGGGATCACCGAGTTTTAACACCCCTATTTTCCCTAAGGATGCAGCGGAAGAAAAGTGCGGGAACAATGGGTGGGGTGCTACCGCCACGTATTCCGGACCGCCCGAAATACGCTAAGGCTAAAAATAATGAGTGCAGAACATCAGAGTTTAATGCATATACTAACCACTTCCCGAGCAAGTTAGCATATACTCTGCACAAAAGCTCATAATACCGTAACAAGTATAAAATAAGCTTAATAAAAATGTTTGGTATAGCGTAACCAAACGGAGGAACGCATTCCTCAAAGGAGCTCAAAACTAGGAATGAAATAAATCCATGAAAATTTTGATTTTAAAAGAGGTTGTACCTCGCATTTCAAAAATATTATAATAAGGGGGTTGTCTATCTCGTATTTAAAAAATAACACTGCTTAATGCAAAAATGCATTGTTTAAACAGTAGGGCACAACGTTTGCATAAACGGGATAAAACCCAAATATTTATTCATGCTTGATAAATAATTTCCCATGCTTTATAAAAATTATCTTTGCCTCATAAAAATTTATCTATGCCAAGAAATAAGTTCTATCCCCATAGGGGATTTTAAAAATATTCATTCTTATAAATATTACCCCGTACCGTGCCCGTGCAAAATATGCTCTAACGAACCTTGCAGATCCGAGACCTGAAAGGAAATGGTGACAAGTGTAGAGTCAGCGAAAACAATCGCTGAGTAAGTAGAAGTTTACTCCCGGAGGAGGTTGGGTAGCAGAAATAATTTAAAGACAACAGTTATGGTAATGGTATGCTAAAAACGAGAATAATTTGTACATAAAGACAATATTAATCTAAACCCGGGAACAGATAATAAAGCAATATGCGTTACCGAGAAGTAGTATCTCAGCCACTGTGATGTGCAGGTGCCCAAACGGGGCCCAAATCTCACATACACGCAAGGGTGTGGGGGAGGTAAGAAATTCCCTCGAAACCCACCACTGGAATCAGATATGGAATCGCCTGGATAGCCCCAAGAGTCCCCGTGTGGCGATTAAGTGCAACAGCAACGTAGGAGTTGGGCAGCCGACCCATACCCAGACCCAACCCCCGTAACAATGAGCTCAAAAATCCGTAGGATTTGAGAATAGTTGCGAACAGTATAAAGCACAGTAAAATGGCATACCAGTAATCCAAAAATAGTAGGGAGCTATGAGCATAAATTTAAAAATAAGAAAACGGTATTTAAAATTTATGCTTAAGCTAAATAAATTAAGGCTTACTCCAAAGAGTAAAAATCTACTTACAGTCACCGTGGATGGACACGACACGCGCACGATCTACGAGCAGATATCCCTTTATAGCTATTTGATTAGCAAAAATTTAAATATTAATTAATAACGTATTCTATAATGGTATTCTAACATTAATAATAACTTAAAATTTCCAACTGAATAAATCTTACCCGAACACTCTCGCGGACTAGCTATTTGTAATAATCTTTACCGAACTCTAAAACTTCTTAGCTTGTAGAGGAAATCCCACTCAACACTCAATTAATAAAAGTTGCTTCTAACAGTACTAATAAATCCTACTAGCACTAAAAATATGAAAATTGGAGTTGGAATTTGGCTTGAGTTTGGAGGGTGTAGAAGGGTATTATATAGGCGAGCTAGTGTGGAATAAAACAAATGCAGCTCCATGTGTCAGCCTTTTCCCGATTTCCAGCTGCGCCATTACCCCTTTTTCCATCTGTGCACATTAATTTTTGTCTGACATCCTTACTCAAACCGTCCTCTTTCTCCATATGGGGAATATTTTTTTGTCTTGAGCCCCCACCTTTTGCAGACTCTCACTCTCTCTGCCTCCTCATTTTTCTTGTCTCCATTTTATTTTGGTTTTCATTTTTTTTTTGCCTATCTCTTGGAGCATCTCCGGTGATTCAAGGCGGCGGCGAGATGGAGGCTCGATTTGTAGGCAGCGGCGGTGGCTCCGCCTTCTTCTCTGCACTCCCTCTTCTTTTCTTTATTTTGGATTTGTTAAGGGTTGAGAGGAATAGATCCGGTGGTGGTGGCTTGGTGTTAGCGGCGCGGCGGTGGTGGCGATGGTGGCAAGGCTCAGTTGGACCACTTTCTCTCCTCCTTCTTCTCTCAGTCCCCGTCTCCTCCCCCCTTCTCCATTCTTTTTTTATTTTTTCTATTTTGTGGTTTGGTTTTGCTTCGGGTTCCTGTTGTGGATCCGAGAACGAAGGAGTGGAGATTGTGGCAGTGGGAAGGCTGTGGTGGTGTGGGATGGCGGTTGGCCGTGGGTAAAGGATGGTGGCGGCAGTGATGGTGTTACCATGGTGAGGCAGTGGCCGGAGTTGAGGAGGGGTCTCGGTGATGGTGAGGGCTGTGGCAAATCGGAGGAGACGATCGGATGAAGGCCCTGGTGGTAGTGGTCGAGGCGACAGTGGTGAGGATGAGGCGGCGGTGGTCCGATTCGAATTTTGGAGAGGATGGAGGGGATGGCCGGAAATGAAAAAGGGGGAAGATTTGGTGGTGGCCGTTCGCCATGGTGGCCGGCCGGAGGCTCGCCGGCGGCGAGGACGGCGCCGGAAAAGGGGCGGCGGCGGCAGCCCTGCTAGGGCTAGGGTTAGGGTTTTGGTGGTTTGGTGTATTGGTGTATTGGGCCTTTGGTTTGGACTGGGTTTAGTTTAGTTTGGGCTTAAATAATTTTCTTTATTTGCCTATTACACTACTTAATTTATTTGGCCCAATCTCTAATAATGGACTTAATCAACTAGCTATTATGGACATAATTTATTCATTATTCCAGTATCGTTAGTCGAGTAATCCAAGACTTCACTTCCTCCAATTCGGGACAATATTTACTTAAAAGTCGATAATGGATTATGTATTGTAATTTAATTCTAAGGACTTAAATTTAATTCTAAATGGTCCTTACACTTGTAATTCAAATTAATGGATTCAATGAATTAAATCTTCTATTAATTTACCGTCCAACAATGTGAATCAAGATTTCAAATCCTTTCAAAGCATTTGGTCACTTGTTAATTCTTATAATTTAATTAGCTAAGTATTTTAAACAATTCTTGGGGGTTAATTCTATATTTTAACACATAGTTCATTATTAAATTGCGTTCTTGCAAATAAAATTTTATGGACTTAAAATAATTCAAATCTCCTCATTAGATATCTGTTAATAAAAACTGGTCCTCCTTGATTTCCATAAATTAATAGACTAAGTATTTTTAATTCAATCCTAACGATTTATTTATAACATAATTCGTGTCCATTATTAATTAATCTCACATTTATAAAGTAATGTACTTCAACTTAAAAATTCTTGGCTTCCGCTTACTACGCCATTAGGATCCAATCTGTGCTAAAATATTGGTCGGAGTTTTAGGTTTAAACTTGGCTAATTAATTTACACTAAATTCTATTGAGTAGTCGTTGCTTGGAAAAAAAAAACATCGTCCTTCATCTAAAAATTTTGATTTTATTTTAAATTTTAAATATTCATTTATTTAAATTTAAAATCTTATTTAATATCTTACGGAGTGTTATACGAGTGACTAATAAGATGCCAATATTTCTTATAAAAAATTGTCGGAAACCCATCCGGTCCTGGGGAGGCAAAATTACTTATCTCCTTAATTGCAGTTTTCCACTTCCAAGGCCTGAACGTCCGAACCCAGGGTGCCACCATCCAAAAGAGGGGGAGCGGCTCCAGAGAAGTATTTGGCGAAGCATGTCCAGCAGAAGATGAGAACAGCCAGTGGAAATGACTCAAGGCATGTTGTTTAAGAGCATCTCCATCCGTAGTCCAAGTGCCAATGATCTCCAGTCCCTGTATACGACAACGTTGACGCCGGACACGAGTTTTTGTGTGAAAATAACTCGTGTTGCGATCCCCCAGGCGGATGCATTTATCTAGGGATTTTTGGTACCACAAAATCTCCTCCTGCCGAAGAACGTCATCGAGTTCCGTCACCAATCGCGCTTCCAGAAGGCACCATTGTGCCGAGTCCACCCTCAATAAGCATCGGTGAACGCCAGCAAGCCTCCTCAATAACTGTTTTTTTCGACGAACAATATTGCCAAAGGTATTTTTATTAAAAAATTCCGAGGACTGATGGACCTGATCCAATTGAGCAGATAAGGAGGAGTGATCTAAATTCCATGCACAATCCACAATTGCTTCATAATGCGAGTGAGTCGTCCAGGCATATTCCCAACGGAAGGGACGGTTCTGGCAAGGTCCAAGCCTTGGCGAGCAACGCAACAATATGGCATTATGGTCCGAGCACCGACGGGTCTGAACCTCAACAAGGCCATCCGGAAAGGCTGTAAGCCACTCACAATTGGCAACTGCTCGATCGAGTCGCTTCCTCGCCAAAGGACCCCCCGAGTTGTTTTTCTGCCACGTAAATAAATCCCCAACGGTGTGTACCGTGGAGAGTCCACAATCATAGAGCAAGGATCGAAATATATCACACTGACTAGCAGAAGGGGCCATGCCGATGGCCTCATGCAAGAATTCAATATCATTCCAATCGCCAATGGCTAACCAGGGACCGCTAATAGAGGCAGGCATCGTGCGAAGGTCAGCCCAATCAGCTTCCCGAGCACCACCGGATGGATTGGTATAAATATCCGAAAGATGCCATAAGGACTGGCCATGCTCAACCGAGATGGTGATCATGCGCGAGAACACACCAACCACCTTAAATAAATACGACAGTCCAATCCGAGCAAGGATCCATAGTCCGCCAGCCCGGCCACTACTTTCAAGTACCCGAACGGCACTATACCCGTGGTGGTATAACAAGACCTGTAGACGATCGAAAGGACCTTGTGGCTCAAGAATAATAAAGAGGGATGGTTGTAACTCCCTTAGAACATCCACGATGTGGCGTTGCGAATTCCGTCCCATGGCGCCACACACATTCCATGAGAGGACTGAAAAATCATTAAACATAATCATTAAGAACCTTTTGAGGGTTCCTTCTGCGGTTCACCACCGCCAAATGTAGTTTCCATATCTTGGGGAAGCCATTCCAACGCTTGAAACCCGTTACTGGTAGAGGCGTGCTCATGATCAGTAGAGGGCCGAGTTGCTCGAAGCTGTTTGGCTTTAGACCGAGGCGAATGAGATAAGGCTGTTTCATATGAAGGACTAGACGATGGCCCGGCATCCACCACCAGACCCTTACCATGGTCACGACCTACTCTCGTCTGACTGGATGGAATGAGGTTTGGGGCTGGAGGGAACCACGTGCATGGGCCGGCCACTCTGGACAGACCGGTTATTAGAAGTTGGTTGAGAACCTGTGGAGCGGTCAAACCGGCGATCCTGTTTCTCCCGGCTCTTCGCCATCCTCGGTTTTCTGACCACCATTATCCAATCCCCATGAGTTGCGGACGGGATGTCAGTAACCATGTCAACTGATTTTTGATTATCCACGCTGTCCTTAGAGGGTAAATCAACCCCGCTCGTCCGAATGCCACCCGAGTTCAGCAGCGCCCCAGAATTATCATCCGCTGAGGTAGGGCAATTCACTAACACCTGTTCCGCCGTTGGAGTCACTGCTCCCGACGGTTTATTGATGTCAGGACTCGTATGAATCGTGCCCGCGTGATCACACGCCCCCTTACCAACACGGAACTTCCCACATAGGGTACATATGTTATGCAAGCCCTCATACGCGATCAGATGCCAGTCACCATCAATTCGAATCTTCCCCACTAAGGGCTTCGTAAGATCCACCTCTACGCAAACCCTAGCGAATTGACCGCGGGTAATAACCTTGGTGGTAGAATCAATCTTGACAAATTTACCAATCATATTGGCAATGATGCACAATGAATCCTCTTTATAATACACCGGGTCCAAATCCAAAACTCTCGCCCAAACCGTAGACCTGGTAAAACGGACCTCCTGTTTTATATACTCCTTCGACCATGGTGCCACCGCAACATGGTGATCGAATACAGACCATGGGCCATCAAATAGGACTTTTTTCCGATCTTTATCAAGACTAAATTTTGCTAGAAGATGGCCCTTTGCGGTGTCAGTAATCGCCACCTCGCCTTTAGGTTTCCAAAGATTTAATAACCGATCTTTCAACAGGGGGAAACCAAGCTGTCTCCCCAAGACCTTGATCACCAGCGCATCCTTAAAGGGGGCACAAAGGCGATCCATGGCTGCAGCATGAAAATCCACTGTGGGGAGGAGCGGGTTATTATCCATCCAGTTTGTATCCACCAACTCGGTAAAGGGTATGTCAGAGAAGTCCACAGGGGCATCCACAGGCACCAGAGAACAGTTGACATCCTTGAAGGATAATTTGGCCGTGCCAGGGGTGTGGAGCGGTCTGGCGGCTCCGGGGAGGGCCCGCCAGGGGAAGGGAACGGGAGAGGAGCGGGAACGAGAGACATCTAGGGCTGCAAATCCAATCAAGCAAATTCTTTTACTATTTTTTTTAGAAGTTATTTACAAGAAAATATATTATTAATAATTAATTATATGCAAATAGTTTATAAAAGTATTTACTATATTCAACATAATTTATGTTTTTTTGTGAAACCGGGTATCCCCAGGCCACATTGAACTCGAGACTAATTCCCTGAGAATCTGCAAGGGCAATTAAGGGCGCATCTTCCAAATTATTTTTCTGCATATACAAGGCTCAAACCCAAGACTTTTCTTAAGCGACTGCTTAAATTTTGATTAAGTAAAAAATATATAAATTTAAAATTAACGAAGGAACGATCACTTAGCCAATTAGTTAAATTATTGTTTGAAAAATTAATGAGTCATGCTAGATTTTTTCGCCCGCTGCGCACGGGTGTTGAACTATTATGACGATATAAAATGGGAATATAATGTTTTTTGGATTACATGAGATTTAAAGTCTTGCTTAAATACTGGTTGAAATGCATGCAACAAAAAATTAAAAGGAAAATAAAGGAGATAATAAGATGAATGAATGAAATTCAAACCCAGGTGGAAATAATATAAAATAAATTATTTTGACTTTTAGAAAATTAAATATATATATATAGTTTTCTTTCATATCTAAAATGATGAGAGTAAGTGGAAATAAATACCCCTTAACTATTCAAAATTAGAAAAAATTACTCCATCCATCCCACTAATTCTGTCTTACTTTCCTTTTTGGTCAGTCCCACTACAATTGTCTGATTTCCCTTTTTAGAAAAAAATTACTCCATAAACATCAACTAAAACATCGCATCAACTAATTACTACGTTTTATCACAATAACCCATTATGTAATGACCCGATTTATTTAAATTAGACTGTTTAAATTATTTAGTGATGGGTTTATTACACTCAAGTTCGAATAGGGTCCCTTTTGTGTCAATTGAGAGTGATGGGGCCTTTTTGCAATTTTTTTTAGCCATTGGAGAGTTAAATGAGGCCATTTTCAGATTTTGTAAGAATTGAAGAAAGGGGAGAAAAGAGAGAAAGGGAAGGAGAAGAAAGGGAGAAGCTTTGACTCACCCGAATCATCGCGTGTTCTTGAAGATCGATTAATTGATTGTTGGTAAGTTATTCCCCTCGTCCTCCTCTTCAATTTAAGTATATATTTGTTAGTTTTGGTGGTGAGTTGGAGATGATTTTTTATGTTAGGGTTCTTGGTGCATTTTTGGTGGATTTGGACGAATTGGAACTTGGAATCGATGAATCGGAGGTTAATTATTGTTGGAAGACTTCAGGCAAGGGTTATGCTTGAATTTTTGTGTGTGTTGGGGTATTTTTGGGTGTAAAATCGGTGGAAAATCGCTGGAAACCGATTGAAATATCGGAGAAGACGATGAACAGTAACTGCTACAGTAATGCTACAGTACCTGTACAGTAGTTACCGTGGTAACTCGCGTAGTTACCGCAGTAATTCGCCACAGTAATTACCACGGTAATTTGAACAGTAGTTACCATGGTATATTGAACAGTAACTACCATGGTAATTTGGACAGTAGTTACCGCAGTAACTCGATACAGTAATTATCGCAGTAACTCGCTACAGTAGTTACCGCAGTAACTCGATACAGTAATTATCGTCATAACTCGCTACAGTACTGGGCTGCGTATGTCACGCGTTTTACGCGCGCGGGTGCGCCGCGAGCACAAGAAGGCCATGTTTGGTCCTTTTTTGTATGATTTTGATATTATAATGATGTTTCATTTGCTCCGATCATTGTTATGACTTCCCCAAACGTTACCGGCGCAATCGTGGGATAATCAATTGGCCCGTGGGGTTGTTGAATTGCTTAGGGGAATTGTTGAATTATGATATCATTAAGTATACGTGGATTATATCATTAATGCCTTAGCCTAAGGGGCTATGTATTGAATTACTTATAAGTTGAGAAGCATGCGAACCTAGTATTTAGTTGCTTGAATATCACTGTATTGTCATATACATGTTATTGCATATTAACCCGGTGGGTTGTTATGATGTTTATGATTGGTCGGGCGACCTTCACAGGTGTTGTTGAGTCTGGATGGCCCTGCGGGGTGTATTATTGACTGTTATGTCTGTTACCCTTTTGGGGTGGTTATTATAATGCATGGTATTGTATTATGAATGGATGGACATATTGGAAATGTCTGGTCGGGCAGCCTTCATAGGTGTTGTTGAGTCCCGATGGCCATGGGGAGGTGGATTTTGGCTGTTATGCCTGGATATTTGGCTGTTATGCCTGTGATTTGGCTGTTATGCATGTGATTGGATGTTATGCATGGATTATTGGTTATTATGCTTTCGAGGATATGGGGATTCTCGGTATGGCATGCTTTCGAGCTATGCTGGGCATGCAAGAGAATCTATCCGTCCTGAGTGTATATATGATTATGCTTTCGAGGATATGGGGATTCTCGGTATGACATGCTTTCGAGCTATGCTGGGCATGCATGAGAATATATCCGTCCTGGGCGAATATATGATTATGCTTTCGAGGATATGGGGATTATCGGTATGACATGCTTTCAAGCTATGCTGGGCATGCAAGAGAATCTATACGTCCTGGGCATATAAACATTTGGGCTGTGATGCCTGCGATATGATATTCAGCTGCGGCTGGCGTGATTGCGAATCCCTGCGGGGATGGTGTATGTTACCCTGTAACGGGTTGGAGTTGATGATATCCTCACCCGTGGGTTCATACCGCCCAGGTTTTTAGGTGCCGGCTAGGCATATTCATTGCATTTGCATATAGGGTGTATGTTAGGCCATGCATCACTTGCATAAATTGTATGTTTGTGGTTGAAGCACCGGTATGGGACGGTGTGATGTTTTATCTGCTTCTTTTGTTATCTGTTTATTATTATATTATATCCCCCTATAAACCTCTGCACGCATGCCCTTGCTCAGTACTTGTGCTGACCCCTTTGCTTTGTCTGTTTTATAGATCCTGCTGGAGGCACTGGAGCATGACTGAGTTTGGGGTATTGAGAGATCACATAGAATAGGACTTTTATGCTTATCTTATGTGACTTACAGCTTTGGGCTGGTAGCTCTGTTTGAGATATTGGTATGCTGTTTAGATGCTGTTTGAGAGGCTTGCAGCCTGGATGAGTTGCTGGAATATTTATGTGATTATTATGGGGAAACCTCCTATGTGCTTATGTTTTTTTTAATTGTTTTTAGCTTCCGCATTAAACTGGATTAATTAGATGATCACTTTAGGTTTACTCAGCCTGATACTAGCTGTTTTAAATTAGCTGGCACTAGTTTATGATAGTTACTACGGAGGTAATGCTTGCGAAAATCAAGTTTGAATTTTCGGAGCGTTACACATTATACCTAAAATACCGTGCACAAAAGGTTTGGGACGGTGTTACCGGAACTGATGGAGTATATTTTGCATTATTAAGGTTCTAGAAAAATATTAGGTTTACTCCCTAATATGTTCTATATTTTGACTATTATCCCTAAAGCTCTTAAAAAATATTATTTATACTTTTTTGTTATCTTTTCATCATTTAAAACTTATATTTTATTACATAATGTATTTGAAATTTTTGTTGTGATTAGTTTTTATGGACTAATTCATAATTTTATAAAATAAATTTTAATTATAATTATGTTTTTATTATCTGTTAATTTTTTAAATGTTATTTTAGTCCATAATATTTTCTCCAATTTTTTCTTTTCCATATTGATTATGAAAAAATTTGGTAGTTAATATTTTCATTTAATTTAATTAAATTTTTATTATTTTTAAATTCATTATTATTATAAGCCTTAAAATCGAATTTATACTCCGATACCAAGTGTTTTAGGGGTATACTTCTTATATTCTTTTATAGTACAAATTATTTTTTAAAAAATATTGTATAACAATTTACTCCAAATTTAATATACATTTTTATTTTATACTGAAATAGATGATGATTACTGGATTAAGAATATTATGTCAAATAATTAAATTATGATGTGTTTTAGTCTTTTTTTTTTCCTTTTCTTTCTTTTCTTCTTTAAAAAGAAGAAAGAAATATGTTAAATTCGTTTAGAATGGTATAAAAAAAATTTAGGTTGTTAGTCATTTTACATTAGTCAATATTTTTAGGGTCAATTTAATGTTTACATCATATTTTCAATGAAATATTTTTATTTAAAATATAATTATTATATTCCTTATATTGATATATGATTATATATTTTTTAGACATAAATTTAGAACCTAATTAAATTTATTTAATAATATTATAGTATTAATAACTTTTAGAATATTATGTATACAATCAAATAATATATATATATATATATTTGTAATCAATTATATCTTTTAAAAATATATATAAAGATTTTCTCAAGATTTTGTTATATTAATAGATAGATTTATTTTCTAAATATATATATTAATGATGCGTCCGATGACGTGTAATTATTCAGCAGATTACGTGTAAACTTAAGAACCGTTGATCTATAAATGAGTATATAATGACTGATTAACTCTTTAAAACTAAGAATGATGAATTAAATTTAATAAGGACAAAAGAGTCTGCACAGGCCAAAAGTATTCAGGATTTATTATATAGATAGATAGATGATGATATTAATATTCTTTAAAATATTATGTATACAATCAAATAATTTATATATATATTTAATCAATTATATATTTTTAAAATATATATGAAGATTTTCTCAAGATTTTGTTATATTAATATATAAATTTATTTTCTAAATATAGATACTGATGATGTGTCCGATGACGTGTAATTAATCAACAGATTACGTATGAACCCAGTCTGTCTATGTGTTTTAATAAGAGACGTTGATCTAAAAATGAGCATATAATGACTGATTAACCATTTAAAATTAAGAATGATAAATTAAATTTAATAAGGAAAAAGGAGTCTGTACAGACCAAAAAGTATTTAGGATTTATTATATAGATTATACTCCCTCCGTCCCACTCCAAGTGTCTGGTTACTGTTGGGCACGGGAATTAAGGTAGAGTTGGTTTGTGAGTATATGGTAGGGTCCATATAGTTGTTGGAGGGGAAAATTATTTCTATTTATAGAAAGAAGACATTTGTAATGGGACATCCAAAAATAGTAAGTATGACATTTGGAATGGGACGGAGGGAGTAAATAATACTCCTATATAGTTAAATTTTAAAAATTTGGGGATGAGGACTTAGTAAAAGTGGTTAAGTCCCAGGTTCGATTCCCCACCGTCCTATCTAGGGGTGATTAATGCGTAGTGCTACTCGTATTCGACTCGGGACTCGGCTCGAAAAAAACTCGACTCGTACTCCACTATCGTTACTCGACTCAAGCTCGAGCTCGTATCAAATCAAGCTCAACTTGAGCCCGACTCGGGACTCGACTCGAGCATTTGAGTTCGACTCGACTCGATAACATCCCTGACACACATTTTAATTAATCTTCATCTCATACTCCCTCACAGTCCACTCTATTTTCTATTAGAAAATACTACCTATGTTCTTAAATAACTGCACAATTTCTGTATTTCACGCAATTCAATTAACATTTCGAATGAGTAATAACTCAAATCATATATAAATAAAAATTATAAAAATTAGACATTCTAAAACTACGTGATTAGACGAATCTAACAAGATCTCACATGACTATGTTTTTTCTTTTATAACAATATTTAAAAAATTGATCAAAGTTACTCAATCAATAGTGACTACTATGCAAATGATGCAGATAAATAAAAATGGAAGAAGTATGTCAATTATTTAAAATATCTAAACGAGAAAAAATAGTCATTCTAAAAAATCAAAATATATTTTAAAAAATTTTAGTTCTATCATAATTGTGTGATAACCAACACAATATTCAAGTATCAAATTAAATTGTGTCTTTCAGGTTATGGTTATAACCCCAAAATCAAATATTAAGAAAAAATAAAATATTTGTCTCGATCTCACATTCGAACTCAAACTCGAATATCTTTTATCAAGCTCAAGCTCAAGTATTATGATACTCGAGCTCGACTCGACTTTGTTTAACAATTTTTTTTAATTAAGTTTTTGAATTCATACTAATTAAATGAGGTAATTATCAAAATAGGCCATCACAAGGAGGCATTTCAGGTTTTAGGCCATGACAACTTGGATTATGAATTTTAGGCCATAACAAACCACTTTAGTTCAATTTTAGGCCATCAAGACCTTTTAAAATTATACTTGACCCTAACAACTTTTGCTTAATTATACTTTTGACCCCATCAGTTGACTTCAACTTTTACCCTATTCCACTTTGACCCCTATCTTATATTTTTCATCAAATATAGTCCAATTAAAGCCCATCATGCTTCCGATAATTAAATTAAGCACTAAATTTCATACATTGGCTTTGACCGCCTTGTTGCCGGGTTTCCTAAGCTCCGGGATTTTACGGACTTCTTCCAACCACGCAACCACGGCCGATGGTTCACCGATTCTTGGCTCCTTCAGCAACAAACAGCACAGTCCTATTTCGTTTCCCACCTTAGGACGTATCAAGATATGAATAAAGGGCTTTAACTATATTATCGGGATTTTTGGGATATTTGGAAGCCTGGATTTTACTGAAGAAATATTAAAGATATTATTCAAACATAATTTCCCCTAACGGAGAAGACAGACACTTAGTTCCTCATGGAGGATACAAAACTCTTGGGGGAATACCCCATACTTTTACAGACTCGAAAGGAAATATGCAGAAAGAGAAATATTACAAATATTTTGAAGAGTTGGGAGGATTTTCGATGCCTTCCATCTGCTTCAAACTCCTTTATTTATAGGCGCCCGCGGACTTCAGCCCCGGATTCCAATCTTCCTCTAAATCCTTGTGACGTCACTGCGTTCGTCACTTGGCCTTAATTCCCACCGGCTACATTATTGTCCTTTTTTGAATTATTGCGTTAGGTGGCTTTTGTCAACTTTCCACCTTCTCTTGTCGGCCACTTTCTGCCAGCTACTCCGCCCTTCTTTGTCGGCTTTTAATTATGAGTGTTGCCGACACCTCTCTTTCTTTTACATCCAGCTAATCTTACTTTGGCTTGTGAAAGTTTTTTGGACTTTCTTCCCTTTGTCCTGTTCGGGTCCGGATTTTTTCTGGGTTACCCTGATCTTTGTACCGAATAGGGGTTTCTCTTGTTCTGCACAATATGGGCATATGTGGTTATCCCATTGGCCAACATGCATCATGTTGCATGCCTTTTTTCTGGTGGACTCGGTTGCTGGCAACTTGTTTTCCCAGATGAGTAACCTCTTCTTTTCGAATGAGGTTTCCGCAAACTCTGTGCTTTTCCCTGTTAAAGAATTAACCAGGAACGATCCATTTAAATTGTTTGAGAATATTTTAAACGGATATTTAACATTTTCCATCTCGGTGAGACAGACCCAGAATCCCCATGCTCGTCGGGTGGAGATTTCATCTTCGCTGATTGATGATACCAATGGTGCCTTCTCATCCATAGACTTAACTCTGTTGAAGGCAATCATATCAGGTCTCTGTAATTTAATAAATTGAAAGACCGGATAAGAACCTTTTCCGACTATCTCTGGTGCCGCTGAAATGAACTTAAGCTCCAGAATATCTCCTCTTTGCAGGTGCGGGTTGTTCTGCCATGATTCGTGCACCACACTACTTATCCATCCCAGAATTTTTTCGATTTCCGGGAACCCTGGTGATGTAGTATGAACAGATGCTAATGCTCCAAAGTCATACCACTTTCGAACCTCTTCTGGTTTCGATCCTTCGAGCATCCATACCCTGTTGTATCTCCCGGATGTCTCGATTACTGTTTTGCTAGGGTTAATTCCCTCTTTGGAAACCAGTTGTTCCCATTTTCCTTGGTAGTCCAGTCAGGCAGTAGATAGGATCTTCTCGTCTGAATTAACCTTAGAGGTGCCTGTCATTGGCCTAAGGTTAATTTCTTCCTCTTTCACCCCAGAGGCAGTGGGTTGACTTGAGCTTTCGGAAATGTGACTTTCCTCTTGCTCAATATTTTTGTCGGTATCCGACAATGGTTCCTTTGAAGCAGTGCTTGAATCTGCTTCTTCATATGTGACCACTTTAACTTTTTGGGCACATTTCTCTTTGTTTACCAGGGAAGCTGACGCTTTCCTGATTGGCTCTAATACTGTTTCCCATAGTGCTGTCATTGCTATATGGGAGGTTCGTATATTGTTGCGGACCATGTCCACATCGCTCTGTTGTATTTGGCCAGCTGCTCGTGCATTGATCTCGAGCTGTCCAAAATGCTTTGATAGCTCCTCTAGGTTTTCTCTGAGGTGCCTGAATCTCGTAATGATGGATACAGCTTCAAATGCTTCCATCTCTCGTCAAGAAATCTGCAAGAACATTTTCATGAGATTTTATAACATCAATATCATAAGTATAATATTGACATTTAGCTTGCCATCTGATAATACGAGCTTTTTCAATTTTTGATTCAAGTTTATTTTTAAAAAAAGCCCTAACATTAGTATTATCAACTTTTAATACAAATTTCTTTGCAAGTAAGAATAAAGGCCATTTTTTAAATGTTTTCCATACTGCAAAGAATTCCTTCTCGTTAATATGCCAAAGTTTGGCTTGTTGTTCAGTGAACAACCCTCCTGTGTATCTACAAGGTTCTTGACCCGTAGTTGTTTTTTTCATGAGCACTCCTGCCAATCGAAAATCATTGGCGTCTGTGTAGACTACCAGCTCATCCTCATCCTGAGGTATCGCGAGTTTTGGCAAGCTATTGCAGACTTGCTTTAGTTCACGAATTCTCTTGGTATGGATTTCTTCCCATTTCCATCTAGAGCTTTCAGTCTCTTTCAGGAGTGGTCTAAAATCCTTTCTATATTTTGCAAGGTCTTTAATAAACATACCCGCAAAATTTACAACTCCTAAGAAACTCTGAAGTTGTTTCTTGTCTTTTAATATATCAGGAAAATTGCGGATTTTCTCCACAATGTGTTCCTGTAACTCTATTCCTGCTTCATCAATTTGAACTCCTAAGAATTCAATTTTGTTAGCAGCGATAGTGGTCTTTTTCTCAGAGAGAACTAGACCTTCTCTGTGACATGCATCAGAAAATATTTCAAGATGTTTAATATGCTCTTTAATATTTCGAGATGCAATCAGAATGTCATCTATGTAGACGAACATAAACTTTAGATAATCCTTAAATAGATTATCCATCTTTCTTTGGAATATCTAAGGGGTATTAGAAAGCCCCATTGGCATAACATTCCAAATATATTGCCCTTGTTGGGTGGAGAATGCTGTGAATTTCTTCGACTCATTCTCCATCTTAATCTGATAGAAACCAGATTTGCAATCAAATTTAGAAAACACTTTAGCACCTTTGATGCAATCAATTAAGTGTTCTCTACTCGGAATGTAATAACCATCAAACTGTATTATTTTGTTAATACCTTGATAGTTTATTACCAACCTAGGTTTACCTCTCTTTATTTCACCGTGGTTTCTTACCAAGAATCCAGGGCTACTATAAGCTGAGACTCCAGGCTCGATGAGTTTAAGATCAATATGCTCCTTGATAATTTGCTGCATATCTTTCTTATCCTGCATATTCATTAAGATGGGTTTGTATCGAATATACTCATATTTATATTGTTTTTTTACCTGTAGAGTAGCTTCGATCTTGTTTTTATCCCACCATGCCAGAGGATCCTCGTTAAAGTTTCTCTGGATAAGTCTTTTGACATTTTCGAGGGACAATTTAGTTTCCCCATCAATGTCTAGTGAAGTTATATTTAATGACTTCATTTCCTGCATTGCTTCTTTGAGGTTTATAATTTCCTCAATAGAAGCTTCATCAAATCCTTGCTGTCTAAAAGACAACAAAGCCTTACCAAACTTTCTTTTATCCTGCATTTTTGGATGGGTTAGTTTGGCATCATTATCACCACGTTTGCTGCGAAATAATATAGGCATTAACCTGTTGAATGCCTTTTCCCTGCGCAACACTTGTATCTCATTTCCACAACTTGTGGTAAATATTAACAAATTTCTTTTGTTATCTTGAACATATTTTGTAAAGGATTGTATAAAATTATTCCCTAACAAAATATCCGCTCCTGTGTCATGAAAGTAAATAGGAAGCGTTTTTACCTTATACCAAGGTGTACCAAATGCTCCTCCAATCATGATATTGGCTTGTCGAATACCCTTATTTAGTACTAAGATTTTTTGGGAAAAATCTCTTCCTGCAATAATGGGTAATGATTCCATAGCTTCGCTAGGGAAGACTCCTGGTTTTGCCGTGCAAATACCTGATCCTGAATCAATATAAGCTGCGAAATATTCTGACTTATATTCTTCATATATTATCCCTACTGAGATATAAATGGAGAATGGACTTGTCATTTAATTCTGATGGTGTGACCCTTCAGATTAAATTCTATACCATTATCCTTTCTTACCCATGGTTTATGATTTTCGAGAAAACTTAATCCCAAAATCATAACCCCATTGTCTTTTCCGGCGGTGCCTAAGACTCTGATCTCGTGTCCTGTAATTTCAATTGTTCCTTCATAGGTTCCAATTGATGGCTGCTGCAAGTAGTATAAGTCATCACATGGAAAACGGTTACTCTTTTCAGTGATGTCGAATATTACTCGTATTTCTTTTCATCCTTCAGGGCATTTTATCTTTATATTATCTACCCCAATGGATTGAGGAGTTAGATCTTTGATTAACTCCTTCCCTTTATATGCCATAATTCTGTCTTCCGAAAAAGACATACGGCATGCGTACTCAATTCTACCACTCGTTGATCTGTCTAGAATTGGATGATCTCTTATTTGTATGTCTACTCCTCCTAACCTTGGAATCTGGGTAGGATTTGGAGTCATGACTTTAGCAAATTCCTTGAAAATTCTAGGAATTTCTATATATTCTTTCCTGAGAAATAAGTCAGAATGATGACATTTGGAAAGTGCATAAGAGATTCTATAAGTAATAGAATATGGCCTGTTCCCTTCTTTCATCAGATATTTTCTTTTAAAATCCTGATGCAGGGTTAGAACTCTACTAAAATCTTGGTCAACTAAGTTATAGGAAATTCTGGGATGTATGTCAAACATTAATTTTCCAGCATATAAATTTCCTACCATAGTTCCAAGAAGACCGTCTCTAAGGTTATTGATTCTTCTATCAGTGACTGATAGATGTAATTCAGAATCAATGCCTTCTTTGAAGGTTGCCTTAATTACTACTTCAATGGATCCTATGTGGATCCATTTCATAGTAATGGCGATTTTCTCCTTCATTCTGCTTAATTCCTCAAGAATTTCTTCTTTAGGAATTAATTGCATATCCATAACATTACAAGTAAGTTCCATAGGAATTGCAAACTCACCTGCACTTACCTTGTAGATGATGTTATGTCTTCTCTGGTTGAGTCCCATCTGGTTAAGAACTCGTCCAATCCCGCCAATTCTGAATCCGTCATATGGGCTGAGGTTGGAATCTTGTCGCATTATTCTTTCCATGGTTCGATTCGAGATCGTCATCCTTGAAAAGAATCCAGACAGGTTTTCAGTGGTCTGAATCCTGTCTTCTTCAGTCAGATTCGGTTGAAGATCCATCTGAATATGAGTCCGAGTCACTTCTTAATTCTTCCTCGTAGATGCTTTCATCCGAGGGGATGTCCTCAAACTGATAGACTGGTACCAGCTTTCCATGGTAGACTGCTTCCACGATATCCTCCGTGGCTTCGTACAATCGTACCTCACGATTCTGAGGGCAATCGGGTGAGATATGACCTCTGGCTCGACACTTCCAATAGTTGCAGTCCTTGAAACTTTCGTTGGCTCGGGTATGGGCTCGTCTGAATGTTCTCTTGGACGTCGTTCTCCCCGTGCTCCTTGCTGCTGAGCTAGTTGAACCTTGGGATGAACTCTTCGTCTTTCCCGTTCTTTGTCCAGTTTTGTATGATCTGACCTTGCTCTTGGACCACCATGCTCTTCTTCTTCGGAATGGAGGTCTTCTGAAACTCCTACTGTATGAGCCTCGACTCTTCTTCTTTTTCCTTTTTTCTCCTGATTCTCCTATAATTGTTGGAAAATCGTTATTTTCACAGCAAAGAGGAGTTCTTTTTATTTTACCTCTTAGTCTCTTGATGTTCTTTTGGGCTGCTGCCTGTTGACACCATTCTCTGAGTTTATCCTTTAAGAAGGACATTCTTCGAGCTATTGAGTCCACTGTACCAGAGGGTACTGTGTACGATTGGATCAACATTTCTCTCCATGGGCTACAGATCTTTGCAAAGAACATGGGACATGCTACTTCAGCTGTCATTTCACTCCGAAAATAGAATTTACGAAACCAGTAGATATATTCGTCTACTGCGCAAATACTTCGTAACTCCATACCCAACAGTGCTTGGGTATAGACTTTGATTTTTTCTGTTCTCTGTTCTTCAAAATAACCATCTCCTATAAAATGGGTTTTGAATAAGAGGCCAAACCTTTCGCAGATTGTGCTTTTGGATTCTCCTTCGAGTATTTGCTCCTTTAAAGCAGCCGTGGAGTTTTTCCAGCCCAGCTTTGCCGATCCTTCGAGACTCAGCTCTATTAATCTGACAAAGTTTTCTTTATCGAGTTCCAGGGTGGTTGCTGCAATCTTCATTGAAGCTACCCATTCATCGATCAGGTCTTCGATGTTTCGGAAGTTGATAACGTCGAGGTTTAGTGTTATGCCATATGGATTTAATGGTTGTAACATCGTCTTGGCCCACGGTGTGGATTGTGGTGCTCTACTTGGGTTCCATCCTGGGTTTCGTCTTGCATTGAGATGCACCTCAGGATACCTGTTCATGTAGAAGTCTGTACTTTCTCTCATTGGAACATCAGGCGGTCCATCGTGGGTCACGTTGGATCCTGATCCTTCCGTATAACCCAATTGAAGGACTTCATTGGGTTTTACATTAACCAGATCCATAATCCCAAGTTGGGAAAATGATTCTGCTAATTCTTGTAGATCTGATAGATCTGCCCTGAAAACACTCATTCGACTGTTTTCAGGAGATCGATCATAAGCTCTTCTTGTGATTTCTGCTTTGGAACTATAGTTGCTTTACCCTTTTGATGTAAAGCTTGTACTGGTCCGAATGCATCTCTAATATTGGCTTGGTTATTCTTGGAAGATCCAGGAATATCCTTCTGCCTTTTCTTGATATCCGAAATGTCAAATTTCAGATTCAAAATTTCTTTCTTTAGATCTTGAAATACTTTCAAGATCTCATCTGTTGTCTGATTCAAGTTATCTATTTTCCCAGGTATAATTAATACCCCGTTACCAAAATCTTGAATCGTCTTTTGGATTTCTCTCAAGTCTTTTGATAACTTAGAGCTATCCGGATCAGTTTCTTTCCAGTCCGTTCCTCTCATTTTTAGGAAAGAAACTGATTTTGATAATATCTTGTCCCATGGACAAGTTCAAGAAATTCCTTTGGAATTTTCTATTTTTTATTTCCAAAATTTGGAAATAACTCGTGGGTTTCAAATTATTTGAATCCATTAAATAATTAATTTTTCTCCATTAAGAAATAAAATATTATAAATAATATAATTAATATGTTCTTCAATAAAACCTAGGCTCTGATACCAATTTTCATGCGCGTTGGGTGTCATTTATATAATGAAAAATTAAGTATATTGAGAAAGGATTAAAGTAAATAAAGTCAAACTTTCTTGGGGTTGAAATGAAAGAAGGAAAAGTTGTTGGGTCATTTATTAATTTCAAATAGGTCTATGGCCTAAATTTTGCCAAACTGTGTTTGTTATGGCCTGTTTTTACAATTCCAACTTGTTATGGCCTAAAAGTGGAATAGTCTCCTTGTTATGGGCCTTTTTAACATTTACCCCTAATTAATTCTCAAATTGGTCCTTATGGCTTAATTTCATTCAACATGTGTTTGTAATGGCCTAATTCTGGAAATTCAACTTATAATGGCCTAAAAGTGGAATAGACTCCTTGTAATGGCCCTTTTTATTACTTTCCCCGAAAGAATATATAGAAATTCCTAGAATTTTCAAGAAATTTGCTAACGTCATTACTCCAAATCCTACCCAGATTACAAGGTTAGGAGGAGTAGACATACAAATAAGAGATCATCCAATTCTAGACAGATCAACAAGTGCTAGAATTGAGTACGCAAGCCGTATGTCTTTTTCGGAAGACAGAATTATGGCATATAAAGGGAAGGAGTTCATCAAAGATCTAACTCCTCAATCCATTGGGGTAGATAATATAAAGATAAAATGCCCTGAAGGATGGAAAGAAATACGAGTAATATTCGACATCACTGAAAAGATTAATCGTTTTCCATGTGATGACTTATACTACTTGCAGCAGCCATCAATTGGAACCTATGAAGGAACAATTGAAATTACAGGACACGAGATCAGAGTCTTAGGCACCGCCGGAAAAGAGAATGGGGTTATGATTTTGGGATTAAGTTTTCTCGAAAATCATAAACCATGGGTAAGAAAGGATAATGGTATAGAATTTAATCTGAAGGGTCACACCATCAGAATTAAATGACAAGTCCATTCTCCATTTATATCTCAGTAGGGATAATATATGAAGAATATAAGTCAGAATATTTCGCAACTTATATTGATTCAGGATCAGGTATTTGCACGGCAAAACCAGGAGTTTTCCCTAGCGAAGCTATGGAATCATTACCCATTATTGCAGGAAGAGATTTTTCCCAAAAAATTTTAGTACTAAATAAGGGTATTCGACAAGCCAATATCATGATTGGATGAGCATTTGGTACACCTTGGTATAAGGTAAAAACGCCTCCTATTTAATTTCATGACACAGGAGCGGATATTTTGTTAGGGAATAATTTTATACAATCTTTTACAAAATATGTTCAAGACAACAAAAGAAATTTGTTAATATTTACCACAAGTTGTGGAAATGAGATACAGGTGTTGCGCAGGGAAAAGGCATTCAACAGGTTAATGCCTATATTATTTCGCAGCAAACGTGGTGATAATGATGCCAAACTAACCCATCCAAAAATGCAGGATAAAAGAAAGTTTGGTAAGGCTTTGTTGTCTTTTAGACAACAAGGATTTGATGAAGCTTCTATTGAGGAAATTATAAACCTCAAAGAAGCAATGCAGGAAATGAAGTCATTAAATATAACTTCATTAGACATTGATGGGGAAACTAAATTGTCCCTCGAAAATGTCAAAAGACTTATCCAGAGAAACTTTAACGAGGATCCTCTGGCATGGTGGGATAAAAACAAGATCGAAGCTACTCTACAGGTAAAAGAACAATATAAATATGAGTAGGTTCGATACAAACCCATCTTAATGAATATGCAGGATAAGAAAGATATGCAGCAAATTATCAAGGAGCATATTGATCTTAAACTCATCGAGCCTGGAGTCTCAGCTTATAGTAGCCCTGGATTCTTGGTAAGAAACCACGGTGAAATAAAGAGAGGTAAACCCAGGTTGGTAATAAACTATCAGGGTATTAACAAAATAATACAGTTTGATGGTCATTACATTCCGAGTAGAGAACACTTAATTGATTGCATCAAAGGTGCTAAAGTGTTTTCTAAATTTGATTGCAAATCTGGTTTCTATCAGATTAAGATGGAGAATGAGTCGAAGAAATTCACAGCATTCTCCACCCCACAAGGGCAATATATTTGGAATGTTATGCCAATTGGGCTTTCTAATGCCCCTCAGATATTCCAAAGAAAGATGGATAATCTATTTAATGATTATCTAGAGTTTATGTTCGTCTACATAGATGACATTCTGATTGCATCTCGAAATATTAAAGAACATATTAAACATCTTGAAATATTTTCTGATGCATGTCACAGGGGAGGTCTAATTCTCTCTGAGAAAAAGGCCACTATCGCTGCTAACAAAATTGAATTCTTAGGAGTTCAAATTGATGAAGCAGGAATAGAGTTACAGGAACACATTGTGGAGAAAATCCGCAATTTTCCTGATATATTAAAAGACAAGAAACAACTTCAGAGTTTCTTAGGAGTTGTAAATTTTGCGGGTATGTTTATTAAAGACCTTGCAAAATATAGAAAGGATTTTAGACCACTCCTGAAAGAGACTGAAAGCTCTAGATGGAAATGGGAAGAAATCCATACCAAGAGAATTCGTGAACTAAAGCAAGTCTGCAATAGCTTGCCAAAATTCGCGATACCTCAGGATGAGGATGAGCTGGTAGTCTACACAGACGCCAATGATTTTCGATGCGCAGGAGTGCTCATGAGAAAAACAACTACGGGTCAAGAACCTTGTAGTTACACAGGAGGGTTGTTCACTGAACAACAAGCCAAACTTTGGCATATTAACGAGAAGGAATTCTTTGCAGTATGGAAAACATTTAAAAAATGGCCTTTATTCTTACTTGCAAAGAAATTTGCATTAAAAGTTGATAATACTAATGTTAGGGCTTTTTTAAAAAATAAACTTGAATCAAAAATTGAAAAATCTCGTATTATCAGATGGCAAGCTGAATGTCAATATTATACTTATGATATTGATGTTATAAAATCTCATGAAAATGTTCTTGCAGATTTCTTGACGAGAGATGGAAGCATTTGAAGCTGATTCCATAATTACGAGATTCAGGCACCTCAGAGAAAACCTAGAGGAGCTATCGAAGCATTTTGGACAGCTCGAGATCAATGCACGAGCAGCTGGCCAAATACAACAGAGCGATGTGGACATGGTCCGCAACAATATACGAACCTCCCATATAGCAATGACAGCACTATGGGAAACAGTATTGGAGCCAATCAGGAAAGCGTCAGCTTCCCTGGTAAACAAAGAGAAATGTGCCCAAAAAGTTAAAGTGGTCACATATGAAGAAGCAGATTCAAGCACTGCTTCAAAGGAACCATTGTCGGATACCGACAAAAATGTTGAGCAAGAGGAAAGTCACATTTCCGAAAGTTCAAGTCAACCCACTGCCTCTGGGGTAAAAGAGGAAGAAATTAACCTTAGGCCAATGACAGGCACCTCTAAGGTTAATTCAGACGAGAAGGTCCTATCTACTGCTTGGCTGGACTACCAAGGAAAATGGGAACAACTGGTTTCCAAAAAGGGAATTAACCCTAGCAAAACAGTAATCGAGACATCCGGGAGATACAACAGGGTATGGATGCTCGAAGGATCGAAACCAGAAGAGGTTCGAAAGTGGTATGACTTTGGAGCGTTAGCATCTGTTCATACTATATCACCAGGGTTTCCGGAAATCGAAAAACTTTCGGGATGGATAAGTAGTGCGGTGCACGAATCATGGCAGAACAACCCGCACCTGCAAAGTGGAGATATTCTGGAACTTAAGTTCATTTCAGCGACACCAGAGATAGTCGGAAAAGGTTCTTATCCGGTCTTTCAATTTATTAAATTACAGAGACCTGATATGATTGCCTTCAACAGAGTTAAGTCTATGGATGAGAAGGCACCATTGGTATCTTCAATCAGCGAAGATGAAATCTCCACCCGACGAGCATGGGGATTCTGGGTCTGTCTCACCGAGATGGAAAAGGTTAAATATCCGTTTAAAATATTCTCAAACAATTTAAATGGATCGTTCCTGGTTAATTCTTTAACAGGGAAAAGCACAGAGTTTGCGGAAACCTCATTCGAAAAGAAGAGGTTACTCATCTGGGAAAACAAGTTGTCAGCAACCGAGTCTACCAGAAAAAAGGCATGCAACATGATGCATGTTGGCCAATGGGATAACCACATATACCCATATTGTGCAGAACAGGAGAAACCCCTATTCGGTACAAAGATCCGGGTAACCCAGAAAAAATCCGGACCCGAACAGGACAAAGGGAAGAAACGTCCAAAAAACTTTCACAAGCCAAAGTAAGATTAGCTGGATGTAAAAGAAAGAGAGGTGTCGGCAACACTCATAATTAAAAGCCGACAAAGAAGGGCAGAGTAGCTGGCAGAAAGTGGCCGACAAGAGAAGGTGGAAAGTTGACAAAAAGCCACCTAACGCAATAATTCAAAAAAGGACAATAATGTAGCCGGTGGAAATTAAGGCCAAGTGACGAACGCAGTGACGTCACAAGGATTTAGAGGAAGATTGGAATCCGGGGATGAAGTCCGCGGGCGCCTATAAATAAAGGAGTTTGAAGCAGATGGAAGGCATCGAAAATTCCTCCCAACTCTTCAAAGTATTTGTAATATTTCTCTTTCTGCATATTTTCTTTCGAGTCTGTAAAAGTATGGAGTATTTCCCCAAGAGTCTTGTATCCTCCATGAGGAACTAAGTGTCTGTCTTCTCCGTTAGGGGAAATTATGTTTAAATAATATTTTTAATATTTCTTCAGTAAAATCCAGGCTTCCAAATATCTCAAATATCCCGATAATATAATTAAAACTCTTTATTCATATCTTGATACGTCATAATGTAGGAAACGAAATAGGACTGTGCTGTTTGTTGCTGAAGGAGCCAAGAATCGGTGAACCATCGGTCGCGGCTGCGTGGTTGGAGGAAGTCAGTAAAATCCCGGAGCTTAGGAAACCCGACAACAAGGCAGTCAAAGCCAAGGTATGAAGGTTAGTGCTTAATTTAATTATCGGAAGCATGATGGGCTGATATTGGACTAATGGTAATGAAGAAACTAAAATTTGGGGTCAAAATGAAATAAAGTAAAAGTTGGTAGGGTTAATTGAAGTTTGAAAAAGTCAGAATAGTCTAAATGGCCTTAATTTGATCAAAGATGGTTTCTAATGGCCTAAAATTGGAAATTGATTTCATAATGTCTCAAATGTGGAAATGGTGCCTTATAATAGCCTAAAAAATTAATTTCCTCTAGATAAATAATATTGGCACTAGTAAGTAACCCGTCGAGACTCGACGGGCATAACTATATATTTTATATAATATATATACACTTATATTATATAAAGTAATAATAACTTGTATTTTAAATAATGAAAAATGTGTAATGATTTTATATATACGATGTATACGATGATATAATTTTATTATTTTTAAAACTTACAAAAAAATAATATTATACTGTATTCTTTAGCTTATGTAGTTTGTCCGTTACAAACCTAATAGATCAATTAAATAATCATTAAAATAATATTTTTATTTAATTTAAAAATTAAATTAAGATAAAACAAAATTTAAATATAAGTATTAATCATAATATAAAACACTTCCCTCACAATTTGTGGAAAATTTCATTACTGAAAATCTCATTAGTAGGGGCTAATATAAAACTATCTTTAATAATGTTTGAATTTGAAGTGGTGTAATTTATATTTGTATATGTACTCTAAAAAAATTGCCGCTATAGGATCACTCGTAGAGTTTATAAGAATATCAATGTAACATCTGATTGTACATCTCCAAAATCAATATCGGCTTTACCATCATCTACATTAACTATCTATTTTGCAAATTTATGTCATATATAAATTTCATGGAAAAAAATCCATATCGTCCCATAATTTTAAAAAATTTCCTAAACAGTCCCACAAATATCGAATTAGACGAATCCGTCCAATAACTACCATAATCTTCGCCCAGCCCGTCCATGAACCCGGTTTTTTTGCTATTTATCGCCAGACCCGTCCCATAACTACCCTAATCATCGCCGAACCCATCCCTCCATTAGGATAGTTATGGGATGGGTTCAGCGAAAATAAGCAAAAAAAAACTGGGTTCGAGATGGGTTCGTCTAATCCGATATTTATGGGATGATTTTGGATATTGAAAAAACTTATGAGACTAAATGATTTTTTTTTCCTAAATTTCATTGTAAATAACATTTCTTGCGGTATCTTGAGTTAATCATTCGTAATTATATTAATACTTTGAGCCACATCTTGATAGTGATACAAATATTGTGACATAATTATTCATGGCTAAAAACTGATTTTGGCAAATAAAGTCTAACATTCTTTAATGATTGATATTGACTTTTGTTTGTAATCATAGCAAAACAAACTGCAAGTGAGAATTTTCTCATCTGAAATCGAATGAAAACTTTGGTTAAATCAAATAGGCTCATAATCATTCTATCAATCAAGAATTTTCTGCTTTAATGGTTTCCCGAAAATTAGTTTAACCTCAATTACATGATTCTGCATCTTGGTTACTATCAACATACTTCCATTACATAATTTATTTGATGGATTTATATTCCTAATAACATGACTATACAACACTTATTAACTATTTTCATGATTCGATAATTCAGAACAATTGATCGTGTTTAGATATTCCAATGAAAATAATTTATTAGCATTATCTATGCTTTCATCCTCTTGACAAATATTGTTAGAACTGATATATATATATATATACATTTTCATTTGCAAACATAATACTATGATGTAATCATTGATTGTATCAACAATTTCATTGGTAGGGGTTAATATATAGTAAAAATGTTTGGATTTGAAATGATGCAATTTATATTTGTATAAATACTCTCAACAATTGCCGCTATATGACATCTCGTAGAGTTTATAAAATTTTAATTTGGAAATATCACATCTAATTGTACATTTCCAAGATCCATAACAATTTTACCAATTACCATCACCTACATGAAATATTCACTGTGCAAATTTTTGGCAATATAATTTTAATTGTAAACAACATTTCTTGTTAGTATTTTTAGTTAATCCATCCTAATTATTTATTAATACTTCGAGTCTCTCTCTCCAGTGACACGAGATATTGTAACATATTACTGACATGGGTAAAAATTGATTTTTGAAGATATAGTACAACCTTGTTTAAAGATTGACATTGACTTTCTTTTTTCCTTTTTGTAGTCATAGTAAAACAAATTCCGAGTGAGAATTTTTTCCTCTGAAATCAAATGAGGAATTTGTTTAATTCAGACGGGCTCATAATCATTCTATCAATAAAAAATTTTCATCCCAGATATTGAGCTTTGTTTTAATGAGAATAAAGGTTAAACAATTTTATGGGGTAAGTTTTTTTATATAGAATTCTCATCACAATCTAGTGGAATATCAAATCTAGAATGTGTAGTCCTACCTCTTGGAAGGAGTAGATGTGCTATTCCACTGGATGCTACAGGTAGAACAATATCACATCTCCCATGAAGGGCTAAACATAATGTTTTCTAGATAAATTATCGATAAATATCTTGTCAATTCCATCAAGTAAAGAAAAAAATAATCAACCCTAATCACTATCAACTACAGATATTATTTTATTATAAATATTCTTCTGCTCATCAATCAACAAAGGTAATAGCTTAGCACAATCCGTCTTCATTTCTTCTTTATTATAATATGTCTCGTTTAGTATTAATAGATTATCTATTTCAGACGTTAAAACTTCATTCAGTACCGGCATTCCAGAGAAAATTTTCTAACTTATGGAATTTGCAGCAATTAGCTTTTCAATATCTAACAATGCTAGATTAATATTTTTTTTCGTCAATTGCAAATCTGTTAGATATAGATTAATGAATTACTTCATCTGTTTTTTTAACATAACACTTTCCTTTTTGAGTGTTTTAAAATAAATATTACGTTACCTTGTTCGGAATGTTTTGAAGGTTAATAATTTTTATAAATTATACTTATATTAGTATTTTTATATTCACTAAAATAAAACTCAAAAAGAATAAAGCCAAATGTGACTTATCTTATTTTATTTTTTTAATAATTAGAATTCTTCAACTAAATCAATTTTATTAACTTAGGTTAAATCCCATGTTATTTCCTAGTATTACATTTATTATAAAACAAAATGAATATTTCTTAAAAAATAGATTAGAAAAATGTGTAATGATTTTTTTATATATTCAAAAGATGATGTACTCCCTCCTTTTTTAATAAAGCTTATGTTTGCATAGTAATCATTATTAATTGAGTAGATTTAATTCAATTTTTAACACAATTATATAAGATAAAATATAGTCAATTGAGATATTGTTGGATTCGTCTAATCACATAGATTTAGAATATCAAATTTTTATAATTTTTACTTTTATACAATTTGAGATATTAAGCATTAAAAATATGTATTGGATTGCGTGAAAACATGAAGTGCAAACTTTAAAAAAAACGGAGGAAGTATATGATAATATAATTTAATTATTTTTAAAACTAAAAAAGAAATTATATTATACCATATTCTTTAGCTTCTGTGGCTTGCCCGGTTCAAACATAACAGGTCAATAAAAATAACTATTAAAATACTATTTTTATTGATTTGAAATTTAAATTAAGATAAAATAAAAATTTAAAAATAAGTATAAAGCATAATATGAAAATTTTTCTAACAATTTGCTGAAAATTTCATTGGTGAAAATCTCATTGATAGAGGCTAGTATAACACTATCTTTTAAACTGTATGAATTTGAAATAGTGCAGTTTATATTTGTGTATGTACTTTAAAAAATTAACGCTATAGGATCACCCGTAGAGTTCATAAGAATATCATCCGAAAATGTCACATCTAATTGTACATCTTCAAAATCAATACCCGTTTTACCATTATCTACACCAACTATCCATTTTCAAATTTTATGTCATATATAAATTTCATTGTAAACGATAATTCTTGTGGTATCTTGAATTAATCATTTTAATTACATATTAATCCTTTTAGTCGCATCTTGCTAGTGACACGAAATATTACATACAACATAACTGCTCATGACTAAAAACTGGTTTTGGAAAATAAAATCCGACATTCTTTAAAGATTGACATTGATTTTTGTTTATAATCATAGCAAAACTAACCGTGAGTGAGAATTTTCTCATCTCAAATCGAATAAAAATTTTGGTTAAATCAAATAGGCTCGTAATCATTCTACCAATCAATAATTTTCTACTTTCATGGTTTCCCGAAAATTAGTTTAACCACAACTATCTAATTCCGCATCTTGGTTACTATCAACCTACTTCCATTACATAATTTATTTGATGGATATATATTCCTAAGAAGCATGACTATGCAACCCTCATTCAACTATATTTTATGATTCAATAATTCAGTGAAAATAATTCATTGGCATTATCTATACTTTCATCTTTTTGTAGTAGAGAGACATTGATGTTTTGGTCGTTGAGAACTCACTTGTGTTTCTGTGGAAATAAAACAGATTATTTCTCAAAAAAATTGTTAAAACTGAGATATATATATATATATATATATACATTTTCATATACATACATACGTTTCATGATATAATTATTAATTGTAGCAAAAATCTCGTTGGTAGGGGTTAATATATAAATATTTTTTGATTTGAAGTGGTGCGGTTTATATTTGTATAAGTACTCTCAACAATTGCCGGTATAGAATCTCGCGTACAGTTTATAAAATTATCATATGAAAATGTCACATATAATTGTACATCTTCAAGATTAATACCAGCTTTACCAATTACCATCACGTACATGAAGTTTTCATTGTGCAAATTTTTGCCATATATAATTTTCCTTGTAAATAACATTTCTTTTAGTATCTTAAGTTAATCCATCCTAAGTACTGTTAATGCTTCGAGTCCCCTCTTTATAGTGACACGAGATATGGCAAGATATCACTGACATGGGTAAAAACTGATTTTTGAAAATAAAGTCTAACATTGTTTATAGGTTGACATCTACTTTTTTTTTATATTAATAGTAAAACAAACTGTAAGTGGAATTTTTTCCACTGAAATCGAATGGAGAATTTGGTTAATTCAGACGGGCTCATAATCATTCTACTAATCAATAATTTTTATCCCAAATATTGAAGTTTTTTAATGAGAAGAGAGGTTAAATAATTTTCCGAGGTAAGTTTTTTGCAGGTAGAATTCTCGTCACAATCTAGTGGAATACCAAATCTAGAGTGTGCAGTCCTACCTCTTGGAATGAGTAATGGTGCTATTCCATTGGATGCTACAGATATCACAATATTACATCTACCATAAGGGTTAACATAATATTTTATAGATAAATTATCGATAAATGTCTTGTCAGTTCCACCACGTAAAGAAAAATGAATCAACACCCATCACTATCAACTACAGACATTATATTATTATAAACATTCTTCTTATCATTAATCAACAATGGTAATAACTTAGGATGATCCGCTTTCATTTCTTCCTTATTATAATATGTTTATTCTAGTATCAATAGATTATTTGTTTCAGACATTAAAACTACATTTATTACCGATATTCAAAAGAAAATTTTCAAACTTATAGAATTTGCAACAATTAGCCTTTCTGAACTTACTTTGATCATTCACAATCACAATTTTCTGAGTATTTATTTTTCTTCAATTACAAATCTGTTAAAAATATGGATTAATGAATTATATCATCCGTTTTTTAAATGTTACACTTTCCCTTTCTGGGTGTTTGGAAATAAGTGTTACATTACCATATTTGAAATGTATTTTGAAGGTTAATAATTTTTACTAATTATACTTAAATTATTACTTTTTTATATTCATTAAATTAAAACTCAAAAGGAATAAAGTCAAACGTGACTTATTTTATTTATTTAATTACTTAACTAAATAAATTTTACTGTATTAACTTACCTTAAATCTTATGTCATTTCCTCGTGTTATACTTATTATAAAACGGACGGAGTATTTCTTAAAAAATATTACCTCCGTCGCACTCAAAGTGTCTCATTTTGAATTTTAATATTGTTTCTTGATCCAATTTGACCTAATGTAATAGTAATTATATACGAAAAAATATAGTCAAATTTGATCTTGTTAGATTTGTCTAATCATGTAGTTTTAAAATATATATATTTTACGTAATTTTTACATATGTACATTTCAAGATATAAAATGTAGACAAATGTATAGGACGACGTGTCCAAAAGTTTTTTTGAGACAGAAATAATGGAACAGATGGAGTAGATTTAAAAAAAATGAAAATTTTCACTTTTAAGCAATCGCAGCCCAAATTCGGTCAAATTGCCTAAATTTAGGCCCAAAATCATTCTAATGGCCTATTTGCCTCAAAATATCGTGGCCCCAAAGTGGAGGGACCTCCTTCTCGTGGTCTATTTTAGTTATTATCTATTTACTTTATTTATTGATAGATCTATCCGCAATTATATAATTATATATTACTTTTAAGAGAAGTGACATATTTTTGTAAAACCCTGGCCTATATATACATTAATTAATATATACAAATATTTTTTATATATTCATTAATATATCTTTCAATAATATAAATTTCATATATACATTGCAAATTCCATTTAAATTTAAAATTCCATTTTAAAAAAAATAAAAATTGTGGGAACTCCATATAAATTGGAAATTAAATATCTTTTAAAAACTAAAAATTGAGATTTCCATATATACATTAACATATCTTTAACATGAATAAATAAATCTGACGTGCAATGTATATTTTGATTACATCATTCACCATACAAAAAATATAACCAAAGTTGAGACCAAACCTATATAAAATTACCGGCATTATAATGTGTTCACCATATTGAAACATAAACGCACATAATTCTTAGTGGTCCGTGAAAAGCTCGTCATGATCCTATGGTCTATAAATAAATTCTAAATGCAGCAATAAAATTTAAAATAAATAAAATAAAAAATGAAAAATAGTAAAATTTAAAATAGATAAAATAAAAAATACAAATAATAAAATCCAACATTGATAAAATAAAAGTACAAAATTTCAAATTTTATCTTTCAAATCTTTTTAACAGTGAATATATAGTGACATGATAGGATGATGGAGTGAGAATTTATAAATAAATGATAGATTTTATACACTATAGACTAAAATCTATAATAAATAAATAAATAAATAAGAAAATCTAAAATTAGTAAATTAAAAAATACAAAATAATATAGATAAAATAAGATATGAAAATTTCAAATTTCAAATCTTTTTAAAAGTGAATATTGTAGGTATTCCATATATTTCACAAAATGCAAATCTATAATAAATAAATAAATCAATAAATGTGAAAATCTAAAATTGATAAATTAAAAAATGCAAAAATTTATAAAAATTAGAAATTTGAAATGGAGACACCACATTAAATAGATGGGTTTCACTAATGCTTTTATATATATAGATGACTCACTCTGAAAAAGAAAAAGAAGACTAAAAAACGAACAAATTCTTGAAAAACTGTTTCCACCCTGCCCCCAAAACCTACACGGCTACACCCCAATTTTACTGTTCCTCAATCTTCCTCTTTTAGGGCCTCCTTTACCATTGGCCGCCGCGGCGGCGGCGTCCATTTGCCATTGTTTATCTTAGTTTCCATTTTGTGTGTCACTTGAGTCAAAAATGGATTCGCGGGAGCTTACGCGGGAGGAACTCGAGAAGAAGAAGAAGAAAGAGGAAAAGGTTTGAGCGACAATAGTTTCTGATATAATTATGTTGTTTGTTAATCACCAGTGGAAGTTGAAAATTTTCGACTTGGCACCGTTTGTGTTGGCATCGAAGTTATAACAGGATCAACTAGTGTTTGTTATTCGATTTCTTGCATATCACTCAGAGCGCTTTGTGACGCCAATTTTCCATGAATTGTTTTCCTTAATTGTATGGCTCGGCTGGAATTCTATATTGTGTTTCTTTACATTTTGTTAGCATTCAAATTTTCTGATGCTGTTTTCTGCTTTTGCTCTATAATCTTGGAGTACAGGCCAGAGAAAAGGAGTTGAAGAAACAGAAGGCAGCACAAAAAGCAGAGGCAGCTAAACTTCAGGTGTTCATCAATGATAGAAATCATGAGCATCCATGTTGTTTACATAATAACGACGCCCTACTTTTTCATCTCTAATAAGCTATCAACTTTTAGGTGCAAAAACCACAAAATGGTTCTAAATCAGAGAAAAAAAGGACTTCTAAAAGAGAATCTGAGGAGGATAACCCGGAAGATTATATTGACCCTGCAACACCTATGGGTGAGAAGAAAAAGTTGTCTCGTCAAATGGCAAAAACTTACGCTCCCACTGCTGTTGAGAAATTGTATGCTTTAATTAATCTTATTGGTTTTCTTTACTCAACATCTAATGCTTCCTTTTTCATGTTTGTGCTTCATTTTCAAATGTAGGTGGTATGAATGGTGGGAAAAATCTAATTTCTTCGTGGCAGATGCCAAAAGCTCCAAACCACCTTTCGTAATTGTGAGTTATGAGTTATTTACTATAAATAATACCCCCTTTATCTCCAAATCTATTTCCCCTTTCATTTTTGGGCTGCCCCTGATTATATGCCCAATTACTGGTTATAGCAACTGATTTTTATTGATCATACTCAATGGTGATATGCCATAAATGTAGCTGATCTCAGTTAGTGTTAAGGCTTGAATGATGACGACTTAATATCTATTTCGTGAACGATATATTTATACGATTCATCTAATGCTTGAGTAATTAAGGGTAAAAATTTATTTTCATTATCTACATGAATTTTTCAAGGGACATGTACTCGTGGGATGATGGAAGTAATAAATCCAAAAATGAAAACCAATTGGATAAGGGAACATTTACATTGAACACATATGCCTAGACATTTTCATATTTTTCATGTGTTACTCAATTCAAGCTTTCATGTGTGAACTGTTCACTATAGTACATTCACTAGAAAATATCTAATTTACTCTACTAGTTGGTATTTATATATTTAAACATTATTTTTAAATTGTATAAAATATAGCATTCTAACCTTTTATTTATACGTATAAGATTTAATGCAAAGTCTGCAAAGCTTCTGTAAACTCTTTCGGAAGATTAGATAGAAAGTTTGTTGCATGACATTGAATGCACAATTGTTGCAAATGTGTTCCATTGATATAATAAAGTATATATTTTGTATATATAAATTCTTGTATTTTCATAATTCAATTTTTATTTTAATAAATTGTTGCAAGTTCGGTTGGCCAATTGAATTTGTTCACATTCCATGGGTAATGTGAATGACCCTGCTCGTTTTTAAGGGTTTTTTTTTTTTTTTTTTTTTTTTTTTCTAACGATGGCGCTGACATGGAGTCATGTAAGAGTACAATATAGTTAAAACTCTCTGAATAAGTTGTGAGATTGCAAGGGTCATTTAGAAAAATTTGAACCAGTGTATTCCGTTCATCCCTTACGCATTTCCTATTGATAAACATAGGTGCAGCCACCTCCTAATGTTACCGGGGCCCTGCATATTGGTCATGCCCTTACTGCTGCAATTCAGGTTTGTGGTTGAGACATGACAAATCTTTTTTAGCCAACTACAGTTTCATTTAACTTTCTTGCGATTATGGGTTGCATTTAGGATACAATTATTCGCTGGAGGCGGATGTCTGGATACAATGCATTGTGGGTGCCTGGCATGGACCATGCTGGAATTGCCACTCAGGTTACCTTTTGGTAGTTTTGCATTTGTTTCCTCAATCTGTTTGTTTGTTGTGAATGAATTCTTCTTGGGTCAGTATGATGCCGTTTTACATGAATGCTGTAATTCTTAAGCTGCTCAGTGTCATCCTACTTGGACATAAGCCCGACCATGCTCATCTTTTTGGAAAAGTTACTATTCGAAAAATCATGTGTTGGAAAGCTCATATATTTTTCCTGAAAATAAAAATTGCCTGTTTTTCTACATTTAAATGAATAAATGATGGCTGTGGATTGCAGAATGTTTTTTTTTTCTTTGTTTTATTTTTATCTTCTCTAGACTTGAATGAAATCAATGATGGCTATGGATCACAGTCACTGCTCAGGTTTATATATTCCTCATAAAATCCCTCATATTTTGGAAACTAAAATTTTAATGATGTGCAAGTTTTGCATCCAATTTGTGGTGTTTCTAAATATGTTAAAATTTTAGTAATAGCCCAAAACTCTAGCTATTCATTTGGTATATTAGAAGAATGTTTCAACTGACTTTATGAAAATGCAATTGTTAGCACATGTATATGTTGATATGTGTATTGATGCGTGTGATGACTAGAGCTATAGTCTTTAAATGATATGCTGATGTTTTTGCTATCAACTCAGGTTGTTGTGGAGAAGAAACTTATGAGGGAAAAGAAATTGACGAGGCATGATGTTGGCCGTGAAAACTTTGTGGCTGAAGTAAGTATGATGAGCTAGTACTTTTGTGATTTTGTATCCTTTCTCTATCTTCTGGCTAACTTATGTTAAGAAATTGCCAGAAGATGCAATTGCAATAAGTTTCATACTTAGTCAAAGACTAAGAACACTTGATAAAAATACCAAACGACCCCCATTTAAAGATTAATTATTATACATTAAAACAAAGGTAGTGGGAAATTTGAATATAAATGAACTTTTTCATTGAAACGTATGAAGTGGAATCTTTTCTGAAATAAATATTCCCCCTAAAACGACATGTATTTTGAAATGGAGGGGAGTATCTTTTTAATACCATTATTTTGAAGTTCATTTACTTGTGGCGACTCACCCGCACAATTTGGTTACAGGTCTGGAAATGGAAGGAGGAGTTTGGGGGAACCATATTGAGGCAACTTCGGCGCCTGGGTGCATCTTTGGATTGGTCTCGCGAGGTCATAATTCAGCCTGCAATTTATTTTATTTCCTATAGTCTATAGATATTGCTTGTGCTCTTTTTTGCAGTGATAAATTGTATACTTATTGCCCATCAAACTTTCTCTTTGATAGTGCTTTACCATGGATGATAATAGATCTGTGGCTGTGACTGAGGCTTTTGTGAGGCTTCACAAAGAGGGCCTCATATATAGGTACATTAGCAGTCCATCATGGAATTTTGGTTTCCTGGTAATGTGGTTATTGGCTCGTCAGTATCTCTTGAATCCTAATTGGGAGACTCTCTCGTTTACTGTATGTTTTAAAATGCAAATAATTTTTACTATTGGTTCTACCAAATGATACTCGTGCCCTGGACAAAATACTTAATTGGCTCACTGCTTAAATTGTAATTCTTACTGTCATATCTGATGTTAGTTGACCCTTTTTACATGTAAGATGTTGAACTGTCATTTTATGCTCTAGTTTATTCCTCAAATCAAAATTGATTAATAGTTTTGTATCTTATGGTTTGATGTTTCACACTGTCTAGGAGCATGAATGTCTGCAGCTGATTGTTGCTTGATTTTGGTTGTTTGGCGGATAAATTAATCATCACTTTAATTTTCTTTTTAGGGACCTACGATTAGTGAATTGGGATTGTGATTTGAAAACAGCAATATCTGACATAGAGGTAACATAAAGTTAACTTTACATGTTTTTCGTGTATGGGCATGCACATATCCTCATGTTTTGTGAGTTCTTTCGCATTTTAGGTAGAATATGTAGAAATCAAGGAAAGAACTCCATTATGGGTTCCTGGATATGACAACCCTGTCGATTTTGGAGTGTTGACATCATTTGCTTATCCACTGGAAGGGAGTTTGGGAGAAATTGTTGTGGCAACTACTCGAGTGGAAACAATGCTGGGTGACACTGCTGTTGCCATACATCCTGAAGACCCTAGATACAATCATCTTCATGGGAAATTTGCTATCCATCCTTTTAATGGAAGGAAACTTCCTATAGTTTGTGATGCATTGCTTGTGGATATGAACTTTGGGACTGGTGCTGTCAAGGTAAAAAAGTCTCTTGGTGTTAAGATGCTGATCTGTTTTCTAATAATTATTTGGACAGTTGGATGCAAATGACTTGGAGTATGTTTTGCAGATAACTCCAGCTCATGATCCTAATGATTTTGAGGTTGGCAAGCGCCACAATCTTGAGTTCATCAATGTTTTCACTGATGATGGAAAAATAAATAGCAATGGTGGTTCAAATTTTGAAGGGATGGCACGCTTTAAAGCTCGTGTGGCTATTACTGAAGCCTTAAAGGAAAAGGAATATATATACTTCCTCCGTTTTTTATTATTTGCTACGGACCCACAGCGCACGCAGTCCAATGCACGTTTTAAATCATTAATAACTCAAGTTCGGTACAAGTAAAAATTCTAAATGTTAGATATTTAGAAACTACACGACGAGACGAATCTAACAAGATCTCACTTGGCTATATTTTAACTTATATAACTATGATAAAACATTAAGTTAAAGGGTGTGTGTGAATAGTGTTCAAAATTCATATGTAGCTATTATAAAGAAACGGAGGAAGTATATATATATATATATATATATATATATATATATATATTATATTCCCTTATCAATTCAGTTGCCTAGTTAAAGTGCCAACTCTCAGATGAGATTTTATAAACTTGTACCGTCTGTTAATGAGGAGAAGTTGCTAAGATAAAGTTTTTATTTATTTACTCCCTCCGTTCCTTAATAGATGTCGTTTTAGCAAAAATTACACATATCAAGGAATGTCATTATTATTGGTTAGTTTTCCACTTTTATCCCTACTTTATAAAAAAATAAAATTAAAGTAGAGAGAGATTGCACAATATTCTAGGAGTAATATTTATGAAAAGATAAGGGTAATATTGGAAAAATATGATATAAATATGGAAAGTGACAACTATTTTGGAACGCTTTTTTGTTTCTAAAAAGACAACTAAAAAGGAACGGAGGGAGTATTTATTTATTTAAATACCTGTTTTTCCATCATAAGTATGATGATTGTTATGTCCTTTTTCCAATAGGGACTCTAGAGAGGTGATAAAAATAATGAAATGCGACTTGGAATTTGTTCAAGAAGCAATGATGTAGTGGAGCCTCTCATAAAGCCCCAGTGGTATGTAAACTGCAAAAGCATGGCACAGAAAAGTCTTGATGCTGTCTTGGATGGTTCAAATCCAAAGATTGAAATCATACCCAAGCAGTATGTCGCTGATTGGAAGAGGTATTCTATTCCATGACTTGATATCAGTTTTTGATGGGATTTTTTCCCTTCTCTCTCTCTCTCTCATCCTCCGAAATACTTCCTCCGTTCTCAAATGTTTATTACAAACCAACTTTTCACACATCCAATGCACATTTTAAATCATTAATAACTCAAGTTCAGTACAAGTAAAAATTCTAGAAGTTCGATATTTAAAAATTACGCGACGAGACAAATCTAACAAGATCTCACTTGACTATATTTTAACTTGTATAACTATGATAAAACTTTAAGTAAAAGTCTGTGTGTGAATAGTAACTTTTTTCCAAATGTCAAAAACATTTGAAAACGGAGGAAGTATATGAACTAAGTTAAGAACAGCAGTTTGGTTGTTTACCTGTTCAATCTCTTATAAGATGTCACCCCAACCACACTTTTACTACACATTGATGGTTATAGGGCTTTCTATTACAAATATGATGTCATCATATTGTATCCCATTTTGTTAAATTCAATTGATGAGTGCCATGTGCGTTGCAGATGGCTTGAGAACATTCGTGATTGGTGCATTTCAAGGCAGCTTTGGTGGGGTCACCGTATTCCAGCATGGTATGCAGTTCTGGAGGAGGATGAACTGAAAGAACTTGGTGCATACAATGAACATTGGGTGGTTGCCAGGAATGAGGAAGAAGCTCAGAAGGAGGCAACCCAGAAATTTGCTGGAAAAAAGTTTCAGCTCTTCCAAGATCCAGATGTTCTGGATACGTGGTTTTCTTCCGGCCTTTTTCCATTATCAGTGTTGGGTTGGCCAGAGGATACAGAAGATCTCAGGGTCTTTTATCCAACATCTGTACTTGAAACAGGCCATGACATCCTCTTTTTCTGGGTCGCTCGAATGGTGATGCAGGGTATACAGCTAGGAGGTGATATACCTTTCAGCAAGGTGCAATACAGTTGACTTAAAATGTTAAATATAGCTTTATTATCTTTATTTTGCCTTCTGATCTTTGGTCTATGGTGCCTTTTTTAAATCTTTTGATATGCCCTTTTAAGATTGATGATGCCAAGTGGATTTTGATCTCTGATCGAATTTTGGTTTGGTGTTCTAAAAAGGGCTCAAGATTTGTATTTCATTGGCTTCGGAGATATAGAAAAGTTGCTGTTTTCTCCATTGATCGAATACTGTCCCTCTGAGGTTCATGTGGTTTAAGATAAATTTGATAATGGCTTCAGAGTGCATTTTCAACGTTATGCAGGTTTACTTGCATCCTATGATTCGAGATGCACATGGACGCAAAATGTCCAAGTCATTGGGAAATGTTATCGATCCACTGGAAGTAATTAATGGAGTGACCCTTGAAAAGCTTCACAAAAGGCTGGAGGAGGGCAATCTGGATCCAAATGAGCTTAAAACTGCAAAAGAGGGGCAGAAGAAGGATTTTCCCAATGGAATAGCTGAATGCGGTGCCGATGCATTGCGTTTTGCCCTTGTTTCATATACAGCTCAGGTCAACATGTTTCATTTTCCTTCTATATTTACATTGTCTTATATTTATATCTCTTCAAAACTTTGGTCTTAATGTCCTGTTATTCCAGTCAGACAAAATAAATCTGGATATTCAGAGGGTGGTTGGATATCGACAATGGTGCAATAAGCTGTGGAATGCTATTAGATTTGCCATGGCAAAACTTGGAGATCATTATACTGTGCCATCGAAAATTGATTTGGCTGCCATGCCATTCAGCTGCAAGTGGATACTTTCAGTTCTTAACAAGGCCATATCGAGAACAGTTCTTTCTTTAGAGGCCTATGAATTTTCTAATGCAGCTACTGCTGTTTATTCTTGGTGGCAGTTCCAACTGTGCGACGTGTTTATTGAAGTAATTAAACCATATTTTTCTGGTAATAATCCAGCATTTGAATCAGAAAGGAAATATGCACAAGACGCCTTGTGGCTGTGTTTGGATTTTGGGTTGCGATTACTTCATCCTTTCATGCCATTTGTCACTGAGGAACTGTGGCAACGCCTACCTTCTAAGCAAGATTCTGTGAGGAAGGAGTCTATTGTAATTTCTGAATATCCGTCTGTTGTGGAGGTAACATTTATGCAGTCATTTCTGGATTCTCTAAATTCTGAGATGTGATTTTTACATATCCCTTATGTCTTTATTGATTTAACATTTACATGGATAACAATGCATAGAGCTTGAGAACTATCTATGACCAATTACTCGTCTCTGACCGGTGCTTTTACCATTTCTCTGGGTGTTATATGATGTTTAAACAGACACTTAGTACCTGGTCAAAGTTCCTAATTTACATTTCAGTGTGTTTAGACGAGGTCAATAGAGCAGTAAACTTTGGCCACTACATTCAAAATTGCTGCTAATTACATTTTTGTGAAGTTAAGCGGCGCTGCAGCAACTAGGTGGAAACTTTGAATCATAACCTGTTTGGCTTTTAGAGAAAATGCATAGCAAAAATAATATCATATGATTTCATCAATTTTGGACTACTGACTGTGTTGCCTGGTGATGTGGACTTTGAAATTGTTGGGTATTTTTTTGTGGTGCTTCTTGATATACAATCTTGCTGGAGATTATGTTTCTTGCTCTTGATGAAATTAATCCAATGCTCAAATTTTTTTCTTTCTTCAGAGTTGGACTAATGAGGATTTGGAGTCTGAGATGGATATGATTGAATCAGTGGTGAGATCACTGAGGTCTCTTCGGTCACAGCTTCCACCAAATGAAAGACATGATAGGTAACTCAGAAAATTACATATAACTGTGATTTGGGACATTCATTTTAATTAAAGTACAGTACATAATACATTTATTCTGACCTTTCCTGAAGATAATAGTCATTATATGTTTCTAAGCTTCTTACAAAGGGTAAAAGACGAAAGAAAAAAAAATTAAAAAAAATGGTAAGCAGGTCATGTATTAATTCTTATCAATATTTTTTGGATAAGCAGTTCTTATCAATATTTGGTTTAATGTTTGGTTTCACTCTTATACTATTACCATAATAAATACTGATTCCCCTGAATTTCCCTACGTTTGAACATTGTAGGTTAGATTTAATATTCTTAGGATAGCTTGCAGATGTGTTTATTTCTTTTGTAAGCTCATAAAGTTTAATGTCCTGATGTTAAGTTTATTTTGTTTCTAGGCGAGGAGCTTTTGTTCGATGCCGCACAAACGATTTATGTGATACTGTCAAGAGGCATGAACTAGAGATCACCACCCTAGCCACTCTATCATCTCTGGATGTACGGAGATATTTTCTCCTCTTCCTTCTCAATTTTTAATTTTTCCTCATGGCACTTCTCTTGCATACTGAGTGAGTATTTTAAGCCATCAAAAGACGGGCCAAGATCATTGAAGGAATACATAATTAATTCTGTGATTCTGTTTTAGGTATTAAACGAGAATAATGATGCTCCAGCTGGCTGTAAGGTAGATGTGGTGAATGAAGCTTTACAGGTTTTCCTTCAACAGAAAGGAACCATTAATGTGGAAGCCGAACTTGAAAAGCTGAAGAAGAAAATGGAGGATGCACAAAAGTGAGAAATACCATATCCTCAAACTCACCACTGCATTCTTTTTTAGCATTACATTATGAATGCATGTTTCTTACAAGGGTCTAAATGTATTTCTGAATTGGATCAGGCTTCATGACACATTGGTGAAGAAGACAAGTGCTCCTGGATACAAAGAGAAAGTCCCGGCGCATATCCAGGAGGCGGATGAAACAAAATTGGCATCTCTGATGCAAGAACTCTTATCTATCAAGGAAGCCAGTGAGGTCCTACAACGTGAAAAATAATAGTATTTATTCCCCCGTTTTTCATATATTTCGAATCTTAAATGATTATAAATTGATTCCTGAAAATTAATCACAATCCCTATCTGCATACATCAAATATCTATTGTTCTTTTTTGAAGCATTAGCATGTAACAAAACGATTTTATTGTTTTTGTAAAGAATCTTTAGAAAGGATGCTTGTTTTGTACTCTACTGTTTCTGTGGAAGAGATTATACAGAAAGTTTACTTTTAAGTTTAAAATACACTCCGACTTGTGTTTTATTCAGTGATTATTACTTAGAATAAAGTTGATGAAAGAGGTTCACTTCAGAGGGTTAAGCAGATTGGATTTTTTTTTAGAGGTTCCCTATGTGACTATGCCTTGGTCAACTGATTATCAACCCACAGTGGGAGCCATGGATGACGGGCCGCGGCGTGAAATGGTTGAAAGCCTTATTGATGGCAGCATGAAAGAGTTTTAAATTTATGGCCTTAAGAATTCGATCAACAAGAAGTAATGGAGCTGAATTGGGAATGAGTTCTCCCACACTTCCGATGGAATGGGTTGTGGACTGTGGGGTGAGGTGGAGACCATTCTTTCCTTTACAGAGGTGGGATTAGATGGGAATTTATTTTTCTACTATGGTAGTATGGTTTATGGATTTTCTTTCAAGAATTGGATCTTGGTCCCTTACATAGCCACTTGCAATGCATGTCTTCCAAAACCCACGATTGATTATAGCCTTTTTTCTTGAGATTAGCTTTCAATTCGACGCCACTGGAGTCTGGAAGTCATGTCAATCAAGGGGCTGGCAGATAGAATTACTTGTATTGCCGAAGGAAACGGCTCTAATGATTTGAGCATGCAATAAGAGGAGGGAAAGCTAGAGAGAATAGATAGAGATACTATGAGTTAAAAGGTGCAGAGACAGAATCAGTCTAATGCTAGAAGCGGGTAAGATGATGAAACAAAACTCAAGAAGCTCAGCAGCAGCAGCAACTTACATGTTTTCTTCAGCAATCGGTTCAATTTTCAATCAATGAATTGAATAAAAGAAAAAGAAAGGGGACTTGCATGGAGAAATATCAAACTCATATTGGATTGCATGCAGAAAGTGAATAAAGATGAAATAGGTAGATTACTGTTCAAAATGGGGGGTTTTGTGAGATAGAATTGATAGGTTACTGTTCATAAGGGATATTGTTTTTTATATATTACTAGTATTACCCTTGCCCAATGGGTGTGAATGTGGAAAATGTGAATAAAAAAAATTGAATTTAACAAATAAAATTGTTCAATTTTATTATATCGATTACATTCTTCAAGTTCCTTAAACTATTTTAAGTATTACATGAATACATGTATATATTGTACAATAACCGAGCAATATACAATATGCCACCACTAATAATTTATACTATGAGTACAATTTAGTGCCTTGAAAAAATAATATATTAAAAACAATAGTCTGAAAAGAGAAACAAAATGAAAAAGAAAGGTAAAAGATTTTCTATTCACAACTTTAATGTAATACATAGGCAAATAAAATACATTAAATCACAGTTGCACACGGTAATTGATATTGATATTGATTCACCTTAAAGTTTTAAGAAATTACAAATTTTATAAAGATGTCGATATTTCCAAATTAAATTAGAAAATATAAGAAAATACTATTGTGAATGAATCCATTAAGAAATAAAATTTAGAAATGATTATGCAAAAAAACATTATTGCATGTACCATTACGATTTTCATAATGATATAATTTTGGGGGATGCATGACCATAGATTGATCAAACTGTCGTATTGCAATTTAACTAACTTAGTTAATCTATCTAATACAAATATTTGTTATCCATTCATGAATATAATATGAATCTATTAATATAATAACAGGGAACTGTTAGGGTGCGACTAAAAGATCCCGCAGCACATCAAGGCGAGAATCTCAACCGTTCATTTAAATCCAACGGTTCAAAATGTAGAAGGGTAAAATTGTCCAAAAAATGTATAATGGTCAAGTCGTTGAAATATACATAGGCTGCTATCGCTGAAAATATTATCGCATGTCGCTGAAATACGCATAGTCCATCGCTGAAATACACACATTACCTCGCTGAAATACATACAGCTTGTCGCTGAAATATGGTAAACCAAAGAATTGAAGTTTCAATGTTTATGAAGTCGCTGAAATGAACATTATCAAGTCGCTGGAAAACACTCTAGCATGCCGCTGAAATATACTATACTTCGTCGCTGAAATATACAGAAACCGCGCTGAAAATATTATGTATGTCGCTGAAATATTAACAAATCGCTGAAATATATATGAGTTGTCGCTGAAATGTACTAAGTATATTTTGGAGTAATATGAAAAAAATTACATTTTTACCCTTTAAGTTAATCTCAACCGTCGATTTACAAAGTCAATCAACGGCTATGGGAGGCCGCAGTACATCAAGACAAATGTCTTGATTGCACCCTAATTTCTCTCATAATAACAACCCATAAAGTTTTTGCTACATATTTGGTAATATTTTTTTTTTTATCCATATCAATTAATGAAACTAAATTATCTAATGTGAATTTCTGTTCAAATTTGGTTCTCCTAGTGCTTTTATATACTTCTCTTATATATATATATATATATATATATATAGGGTTCGGTTAGGGTGCTGCGGAAGATTCCGCAGTACATCAAGGCAAAAATCTGGAGCGTTGATTTCAAATCCAATGGTTGTAAATGAAAAAGGGTAAAATTGTCCAACAAAATATGTAACGGAAGATATAACCCTATATTTAGTATGTTATCAATCTCATATTTGGTAAATCATATCAAATATTTGGTAAAATCATATGAAATATTTGGTAATCTATATTTATGATCAGCAATATTTATTAAATAACGTAACAAATTTATTACGTATAGCATTTCAACAATGTTACCAAAAATAATTTTGTGATGCTATCAATAGAAGAATTCAGCGATACATCATTGAATAATTCAGCGACACAACCAAATACAATTCAGCGATGTTAACAAAATTACTTCAGTAATGCTACCAAAAAATATTTCAGTGACCCTACTTAAAAGAATTCAGGACTACACCAAGAAGAATTCAGCGATACTACCTTGTAGAATTCAGCGATGCAACCACATGCAATTCAGCGATGTTTACCAAAAATAATTCAGTGATGCTATCAAAATATAACCCTATATTTAGTATGTTATCAATCTAATATTTGGTAAATCATATCAAATATTTGGTAACCATATCTAATATTCCAAATAATAGCTTTTCCTAATCGATTATAGTTAATAAATAGGGTAACAAATCTATTAATCCATCATTCAGCGATGCTATAAAAAATAATTCAGTGATGGTATCAAGAATAGTTCAGGAAGAATTCAGCGATAGTGCATAGCATAATTCAGCGACGTTGCCCTGCATAATTCAGCGATGCTACCAAAATTCCGCGGTGCTACCAAAAATAAATCAGTGATGCTATCAGATTTCAGCGATCATTACTAGCATATTTCAGCGACGAAAACAAGAAGAATTCAGCGATGCTACCAAAAATCAAACCACTTATGCTGTCAAATATATTTCACCGACTATATGTAGATGAATTCAGCGATTATACCTAGAAGAATTCAGCGACTCTGCAAGAAGAATTCAGCGATACTACAAAATACAATGCAGTGATGATACCAAAAACAATTCATCGATGCTTTCATGAACAATTCAGCGAGCCAGAAACAATTCAACAATCTTTTCATGAACAATTCAGCGACGTTTTCATCAACAATTCAGCGACTCGAACATTTTATGTACGTTTTCATGAATAGTTCAAAAGATATATATATATATAGATATATATATATATATTGCAACATAATTAAGTAAATTGGAGGGTAATGGAATATCGATCTTTGAAATGCAGAGAAGAAGAGAAGAAGAACGGAAGAAGACGGAAGAAGAAGAAGAACGTTCATTCTCAAATAATATAACAAATTTACTATTTTAACCTTCAAGTTAATCTCAACCGTTGATTTACAAAATTTCAATGGTGGGAATCTGCCGCAGCACATCAAGTCAAATGACTTGATCGCACCCTAACCAAAACCTATATATATATATATATATAGTAAATTATAACTGATCCTTATTACCGTTTATCATCCAATTTTTACTCATGTTTATACATTTAAAAAAGAGAAAACATAGTCAAGGGGATCTGGTTGGATTCTTCTCATCTTGTAGTTTTAAAATATCAAACTTTTCGAATTTTTACTTATACACAATTTGAGTTATTAAACGTTAAAAATATATATTGGATTGCGTGCAGAAAGTGAATAAAGAGGAAATAGGTAGGTTACTGCATTGTTTTAAATATCCTCAAAATCCCCGAATTTCGGGTTTCGGAACATCATGAAGCAAAATTTCACATAAAATATTTTTTTGCAAAATATCCATCGAAATTTCGGGAAATATGACTTTCGGACGAAATTTCGTCCGAAACTCATATTTCCCGAAATTTGACTGAAATTTTCCGAAATTGTTATTTTTTTTAAAAAAAATATTTTTTTCTAAATTTTAAAAATATCTTTTTAAAAAAAATTAAAAATAAAATTTATATTTAGACACATATTGATTATGTCATCCAATTAACTTGTTTTCATCAATTTTAAGTCAAAATCTTCTCAATTAACATGATGCATGTTATCAAATTATCAACATAATATATTATTGAATGAGTATTGTTAGCATATTACTAATTATATAGCACCATGTTATAGCAACAAATGAGATGAATTTTGGAATATTTTCATTTTCATCCTCTTAGAATTTCGATTTGGTTTTCTGAAAAATTACAAATATTTTCGAAATTTCAAATATCTTCGAAATTTTTATAAATTTAAATGCCCGATATAGACACCATACCGGTATTTAAAACCTTGGGTTACTATTCATAAGAGATTTTTGTGAGATAGATATGATATGTTACTTTTCATAAGAAATATTGTTTTTATATGAAGTATTATACAGATATAGATATGACTCATTATTTTTTTAAAACAATAATTTAATTAATTGGCTAAGTGATCGTTCCTTCGTTAATTTTAAATTTTTAGTATTTTTTATATTTATGTTTTTTGATTAAGAGTTTAAATATAGGTCAATTTTTATTTTATTTTATTTCATGTTTTCGTGTTTGCCTTAAACATCCGGAGCTGGAGCTGGAGCTGGAGTTAGACAGCTGCAGCTGATGATTCTCCTCCCTGTTAAAAATCGAGTCGATCATCTCTTCAGATTCTCCCAAAACCCTAACCTGTCCGATACGTTATCAAATCTCTGATATTCAATTCGGCATTCGCCACTGTAGAAACCTGACTGAGGAAGTTGAACCGCAGAATCTCTACTTCGATCTCCCCACCAAGAAACGAAAATGTCGGTACAGGAGTATCTGGACAAGCACATGCTCTCGAGGAAGATTGAGGAAGCGGTTAATGCCGCCGTGAGGACCAAGACGCCCGATCCCGTGCTGTTTATCTCTAGTCACATGAAGAAATCTGTGCCATCTGTAATTACCAAGGTTAAAGCCCGACAAATTCTTGACAGCAGAGGAATTCCTACTGTTGAGGTAGATTTGCACACCAATAAAGGCGTATTTCGTGCTTCTGCACCCAGTGGCACAACCTCTGCGATGTAAGTGCATTTTCTTCGCCCTTTGGGATATTTTACTTTTAATTATCATCCTGATTCCAGAAGATGGAATGAACTTCTTATCCGAATGTTTAGGATGGGGCAACGGGTACATTTTTCACTTTGATGCCTGATGTATGTGGAAATAGGTTTGTTGGAATTGAAAATGTGGGGCAGCTTATTAGAGATTGGACTGACTGGTGATTGTTTGAATTTGGTTCTTTGAAACAGGGAATTAAGATTAAAACTTCATCATATGATGAATGATACAGTATGAAGCTTGAATCGACTTGTTACAAAATTAAAGCATACTTTGAGTATCTAGTTATACAGTGGCTCTAAGTCTTACTATACAAGCAGCCCAACACAATGTCAAGCCTTTACGAAATTTATGCTGAACTTGGACACCACTCAACATTAAGCTAACCTAAAACATAACTCAACTAAGCCTAAACATCCCATAAGTGATATTTAGGGCTCTATGCTCCTTTATGATTAAGTTGAGACAACTGAGGATGAATTTGGTCTCACAGATAGTATGTTTATCCGTTATTCTGACAACATGGAATTTTAAGCATGAGGCTTCTATTGTACAATTTTGCAATGATGGTAAAAGTGGGGAGAATTTATAGACTTGCAGACAAAGATGCGTCAATGTGCTGAAATGTGAAATTGTATGTTCTCTCTCGTGTTTATAGGCTGTCCGAGGGAATTTGTACTTAGATGAGTGATTGAAGGAAACAAAAGGTACACACTTAGACTAAGGAAATTTGTGTACAAGTAGCAATGATTGCAGGATATTTTTTCTTTATACTAATTTAGTTCAGCAATTTATCTTGTAAAAAAAATATACAGATTACAGAAGGATGTCTTTATATTGTGATTACGATTAGTTACATCTTTTTCACCATCCCTATTAGGATCAATAGATTACCTTAGAGAACAATGGAAAATAGATTTTTAGAGACATGTAATAATTCTATATTAATCATTAATAATAAAGATCGCTAGTTGGAGAATAGCAAGAGAGATGATCAAATAGTCTAATTCCTCTATGGTTACCTGCTTTTGAGGCAGGAGTGGCTCCAGAGATCACCAAAACAAGTTCTTTCTCATTTAAATTCTAGGATACTTCCGTGGGGTTACTCAAGTCATGACTGCTCCAAGAAAAACATGTTAAACGCTGGAGTTCTTATTTCTTGTGTGAAAGCGCACCTTGTTAATATTTGTGGTTTTTCAGTCATTTGAAGCTACTCTTTCACATTGCATCATTTTGGGGGATTAGATATTCTCTGACTCAGAGAACACAATGTCATTGTTGTGCTTCGAAAGTCACACTCAACAACTGATAAATTTTTGCCACGCTAGGCAGCTAATTGGTACTCCCTACTACAGCACATTGTTGTGGATTTGCTCTTATTCAATCTGGAACACACAGTTTGCTATGAGACCAGAATGGTTATCTGTTTTTGGGATTGAACGTTGCCCCAAAGATAAACTGTCTTGCAATCAAGAAGTGTAAATTGTTTGCGGAAAGTGTTGGGGAAGCAGTGGCGGATCCAGAAAACTTTTTAAGTGGTGTCCCAAAAAAATAGTGGAAGCTATATTTAAATAGGGATAGCAGTTACAACACAAAAATATAGAGGAAATATTGGTTTAAATGAATGATTGTGGTGTCACCAAGCCTAATTCAGTTAAATGTGAAAAAAATTCTACCCTAAAATATCAGCTGCATCAATTTAAGTGGTGTCCTGTGCCACCCCTGATATGTATGTGGATCCGCCCCTGTGGGGAAGCATATACTTTTTGTTATAAACACTCGCATGTTTGATTTTTAGTAATTCATTTGAATATATTTTGCAGCTTCTGTCTGAATTTTATGGAAAATTGAAGTCTTCTTGTGGGTTATTGCTTTGCCTCTACTGGTGAAATTGATTTCTTGAATCTTTGTGCACCTGTTTTGTTTTTCCTTCTTTTTGAGAAATACTGAAATGAATGGATTTTTTTTACCATTAATGTTTCCTCTATTCCTTAATATATTTTCCCCCAATTTTTGTTCTGAATTTGACTTGCATTTCTGGCTGTTGTTTTGGATGGACATTTATTCAATGCTTATAACAAACAATTAGTATTCCTCCACACAGTTGGCCATATTTCTCCCGGTTGCATGCTAGAGGATATATAATCTGAAAATTGGAAGTTATACAATGTTATGATATGGTTTCACATGCAGGTATGAGGCTATTGAGTTGCGAGACGGAGACAAGGGGACATATCTTGGAAATGGTGTGAGTAGAGCTGTGAAGAATATTAACGAGAAAATTTCTGAAGCTTTGGTTGGTATGGATCCAACTCATCAAAATCAAATAGATCAAGCCATGATAGATTTGGACAAGACTGAGAAGAAGGTGGGATGGTTATTTGGTTGTATCTATGCGTATTAAGATTTGTTGTGTGCATCATAAAAATATTCATTTGACACCTGCTTTGTGAACCAATTTACTTAACTCTTTTGTTGAGTGCCCTCTATCTGAAATGAACTGTTGAGTTGATCATTTCTGCTACTTAAGCTTTCTGGTTTACTTCCGATAGGGTGAACTTGGGGTAAATGCAATTTTAGCTGTCTCAATGGCCGCATGCAAAGCTGGAGCAGCTGAAAAGGAGGCATGTATCCGTACTTTTATTTAATCAACTGATCTTTAATAGATAAAGAATTTGTTCTTATACGAACTCAAATTCATTTGCAGGTTTCCCTCTACAAGCACATTGCTAATCTTGCTTGCAGAACAAACTATAATCTTCCTGTACCAGCTTTTACTCTCATATCTGGTGGAAAACATGCAGGGAACAATCTTGCATTTCAGGTTTGGCGCATTTATGTTAACTTCAGCTAGTTGTTGTCAATGATCTGAATTTCCTTATGAAGACAAACAATAATTTGAAATATAATATGTGCTATTTTTTGCATGTTTGTATACCATTTTGAAAAACAAAAGTATGATCAAGAGATAAAGCATAAATGCAGTAAATAATTGTATTCTAAATGTACAGGGGTTTTTTCTAAGTTCCTTTTCTTTATTTAATGAGTGGAATTTAAAATTATGGATGTTAGCGGAAGCTACTTTGATTTGCTAGAATGGTTCCTCGGCAAAATATTTATGCCTATAATCAATGTTTTATTTTATCCTTTGCATACAAATTGCAACATGTAACAATTTATTGTTTGACCATTGACTTTATGTATATGAAGAGTCTAATATGTACTTCCTCTGTTTTTTTTTTGTTTGCTACGCACCCACCCAGCACGCAGTCCAATGGACCAATGCACATTTTAAACCATTATTAATTCAAATTCGGTACAAGTAAAATTCTAAAAGTTTGATATTTAAAAACTACAAAACGAGACGAATCTAACATCTCACTTAGCTATATTTTAACTTGTATAACCATGATAAAACTTCAAGCCAAAGTGTTTGTGTGAATAGTGTCATATTTGTAAATGTAGCAATATTTTCAAAACGGAGGAAGTATATTCTTTGGCCGTAGTTCCATGTATAGCTAATGGCAATGATGAATGTCATCAGGAAATTATGGTGCTTCCTGTTGGTGCTAGAAAATTTGAGGAGGCCTTGCAAATGGGGTCTGAGACATATCATCATTTAAAGGTAAGGTGTAGGCTTATATCCAAGACATCATCATTAAAAGAAGACCTTCACTGTATATTTTTGAAGATTGTAATTTTTTTTATTTCTTTTTTCTTTTGATACTTGAAATCTTATACTATCTGCTCATCTCCAGCCATATCCTAAGACAATTTGAAAGACCATTTTCGACAATTTATTTCTTTGTTTATCTTTCTGTTTGCATGTGAATCGAAAATTCTCCATATTAGAATACATTTAAAAGGAATTTGTGTCATTATCATTGACAACAATTTGTATGCATGCCGATTTGGTTTACTGAACTAGATATTAAATATTTGTGATTGTGACTCTGCACGTGCTTGCAGTGAAGGATTAGTGGTATATTTTTTACTTGATCACATTCTAGCAATTTATGAAACATTAATTATGAAACATGCTTTGGTTATAATAAAATGCTTGCTTGACACAACTGGAATTGCCTCTTCGCTACTTATATTTACATATGTTTACGAGTTGTTGTCTTAGTTCACCAGGCTGTAATTACTGAGAAATATGGTTCCCATGGATGTAATGTTGGAGAAGATGGTGGATTTGCTCCAAATATTTCAAGGCAAGTTTCGTTATTTGTTTTTTCTGTTTGACTCAAATCACCGGTTTAACATTTACCATTTCTGTCAATGGGATCTTTCAATGTTATTAAAGATGAGACCTAAGACTCTGCTTGATTCCACAAATGTAGGTTCTTTGGGAGCCATTGATTGTCTTAATTAATGTGTACATGTTGATCCAGTGGATGATGTAATGATTGCTTCTGTTAATGATTTTTTTGCACCTTCAGCTTGAAGGAAGGCTTGGATTTTGTGAAGGAGGCCATTGAAAGAACAGGATACAATGACAAATTAAAGATGTCAATTGGTGTTGCTGCTACTGAATTTTGTATAGGTGATGACATATTCTTCGTCTTACAATTGTTACCCATACAAATGACACAATTGATGTTGCTACGAAAGTCCAAATAAAGGAGTCAACAAAACGTATAGAGTTGGTACCCCGATAAAACATCTCAAACATAGCCGCGTTTTTTAAAATTACACTGAAACAAATAAACCTCGCTCACCCTTACCCATGGTTCAGTATAATAAATTAAAAACACATGGTTGAGGTATTGCTTTGTCTTAAGCAGCAACTAGTTTTTGGTATTTGCTATAGTGCCACATTTAGGAGAATATGTGATCAGGTAAGAGAAGATGAAGTAGGTAGGCGAGACTTGGGGATATATTTTTATTTTTGATCTCACATATCTTGGAAGCATCATAGTGGCACAATATAAAAATAGAGTAGACTTTTATTAAGTGTTGTGATTAACTTCGAAGTTTGATTTTCAAGTTGGCACCCCTAGTACTTAATAACCTTTTCTCCAGATGCCCAAACAGCTATCAAAGAGGAAGGGAAACACTTACAACAAATTAAAATGTAAACAATAAGACAGCTACTGTGATATTTAAATATATGAAAGAACTTTTTTTGTCTGGATTGAAGACGCTTGTAACATGGGATTGTTTTTGTGATCGCATATAGTGAGATAAAAGTTTAGATAATGTCTTCAATTGGATGAAATTAAATACTCCAGCTTTCCTAAAGACAATTTTATTATTTCTTAAAAAAATATAATCTTGCACATACTGTTATTTAAAATATATTTTGTTGTTGAATTGCATATTTTTATGGCAAAGATTGTCATTAAGATAAATATGAAGTACCACAATGTTATTCCATTGAATCTGGTGGTCTAGTAGACTAAACTTTTCTTGCCTTTATTTATAAACATACAGGAAGATAAATGCAAAAATGATAAGTTTGTGTTTGGCATTCTCAAATGAAAACTTTACTGTATTTATCTGCTTAAACAATCTAGCTTCTTACCTAGATTTTGTACACTTGTTTATATGCTTTATGTATGTGCTGTGATTGAGTTGTATATGATGCTTGCACCTAAGCTGGTTTTCCTAGAATTCATGATCCCCCACTCCCCTTTTTCGCAGTACCTTTTTTAAAAAAACAATTGGATTAAATGGTTTTTATTTTAACATCTCTTCTCTATCAGGTTTGACTTCTAAAGTTGGTCTTACTGACAGTTGTTGAGATTTTACTTATGTATTATTCTTGTTCTTTTTGGTTGGAAAATGGTACCTCGTTTGATAGGAGGTTACATTTGATATGTTAACTTGTTTTTGGATATGTTATGGACTTATGGCATTGGATTTGATTGATTAGTTCCTCTGATTCATTTGATTTAATAATTTTATCGATATGCTTCTACACTGTGGGAAGGTTATTATTCTTTTTTTTCTTTCTTAGTATAGGTACCAAGTATGATTTGGATTTGAAATCACCAAATAAATCCGGTCAAAATTTTAAATCTGGAGAGGACATGATTGAGATGTACAAAGAACTCACTAAAGGTAATTTTTTAAACTGTTTATTTTAATTTTTATTATTTGAAAATATGAATTTCTTACGTTACTATATGAAGTAATCATATTGCAGTTACTTCTTCTATCCAGAGGTGCATTTTAAATTAAGATTTTCTTTGAAAAATTGTACCATACCCTCTAACCATTGTGTTGAACTGTTGATTGTCTCTCAGCCTATCCCATTGTGTCAATTGAAGATCCATTTGATAAAGAGGATTGGGAACATTCCAAATATTTCACTAGCCTTGGAATATGCCAGGTTGGCTTATCATTCTGGTGACGTTTTGGTTGCATATGCTTTCCTGTTGATATTACTGTTGCAAACTGACCATCATGTCCTGCAAATATTATAATGGTTTAATATTTACTGTTGCAAACTGACCATCAAGTTGAGAGCAATGAGTTGCTTTAGCCAGTTGAACCACTTTAGAGCATCTAGAGTGTAATATTATAATGGTGTCAAATCTATGCCTTTGCTTTAATCTTATGTTGTCAGATGGCACCTGAAAGTGATTCAAGATCAAGAAGGGGAGTGTGCTTAAGTATTTTGGACATCCATTTTCCAACTGAGAGGAGCTCAAAGTTTTAAATGTGAATAGGATCATGATATGCATAATCCATCGTAATAAATAATTGAGAAGGGGACAAGTATTCAAGTAATACATGTTCCTAGCATTTTAGGCATTCTCTGATCGTTCTAACTTCAGCCTTGACGATGAAACATGAGAGCACATTGATTTACAATTCTACATACAAACGTAGTGTGCATATGCAATCAATTGGTGTATATATGTGTGTGTGCGTGTGGATATATATAACTGTATTTTATTTCAGGTTGTTGGAGATGACTTGTTGATGTCAAATCCTAAACGAATTGAGAAAGCTGTACAGGAGGCAGCTTGCAATGCTCTTTCACTGAAGGTAGGTACTTTCTGATTGTCATTGAGCTTATCCATCCACCTTTAATGAAATACCTGAAAAAGGGTACCCCACTTGCTTTCGAGAGCAGATTTTGATTGGCTTTACGCCTTGTCTCCAAGGCGAAAATTAATAGTTAATGCAGTTGGATTTAAGCTTTGGCTGGTTCTTTTTACTTATGACCCCAATGAGTTCTTACAATAGCATCTAGAGAACCATGGTATTATATATGTATAAGGCCTGCCTCATGGCTTTTTTATTGTGTTCTTCCTACAATGTTCAGATTAATCAGCTGGGCACCATAACTGAGATCATTGATGCTGTCAAGTTAGCCAAGGATGCTGACTGGGGGGTGGTGATATCTCAAAGAAGTGGGGAAACTGAAGATTCTTTCATAGCTGATTTAGCTGTAGGTCTTGCAGCTGGACAAATTAAGGCAGGTGCGCCTTCCCGTGGGGAAAGACTAGCGAAGTACAATCAGGTTTATGTCTTCATTTTGCAATTTACCTTCCCATCTTTTATCAGAACTAGGGGTGAAAACGAGCTGAGCCGAGCTCGACTCGGCTTGGCTCGAGTAATTAAAAATTCGGCTCGAGCTCGAAGCTCGACGAGCTTTAAAAAATTGAGCTCGGCTCGAGCTCGACATAAAATATTCGAATTTGAGCTTGGCTCGAGGCTCGAATAAACTCGAAATAATTTTTTTTTTCTTTTTGTTTTTGGTAATCGAGGCTCGAATAAACTCGAAATAATTTTTTTTTTCTTTTTGTTTTTGGTAAACATTGATACTCATGTGATGACAAATATGTGTAGGAGCTCAAGTCACACAAATTACAAAAGAGGATAAAGGGGACAAGACCATTGGATCAAATCTCCATCCCTAAGCTCGATATAAAATTAGGAATAGTTGTCAAATTATTGAATAATGAGCTTTAAAACTTGAAAGATTGAAGTTTAGTAGATTTAATATATTAAACTATTCCTAGTTTCTGCTTCTAACAGTAAAAAAAAAGGGAAAATAAAATTTAATTATAGGAGTAATAAATAGATTACACATGTACTATGTATAATTGATTTATATATATGTATATACATATGCATATATATTTTTGAGCCTATTATCGAGCTTTCGAGCCGAGCCCGAATATTTTATGAGCCTATCAGTCTCATTTACACCCTAATCAGAACTGAGGTCCGAACTTGAACTATATTGTCTAAACACCCCTGGTTTGATCAAAATTGATGATGAAAAACTAACTTAGAATTGAGGAAGAATTTAGATGTATCAGAATTTAGAACATAACTCGAAATTTTTTACATGTGTAGTTACTCAGAATTGAGGAAGAACTTGGAGATCTATCAGTTTATGTCGGTGATGACTGGAGATACTGAGAGCTTCCCCTAGTGTATTCACAATGATTTTTCACTCACCAGCTCGTTATTAGTCAGGTAGCTCCTATCCTTATTTGATCTTTTAGTTTAGTTCAAGTATAGGGATCGGATGCTTAAAGTGCAATGTGACTGTAAGTCTGTAACTGTAGTGGTGAAGGTTTATTTTGGGCCACTTTTGAGGAGTGGAAAAGGAGCAACTTATTTCACAAATTTGGGTGACAGTGGTGCTCAAATTCCCAAGAAAGCTGCGAAACAATTTTATTTCTCTCATTCGAGGACTAAAAGATCAGTATTGGGGTCCTTGCCACTTCAACAGCGTTTTGATGGCTATTGTCATATTCGTTTACAGCTTGCACAAACAAGAGATTCATTACTTACATTGTGTTGCATTTGGATTTTGCACATTCTATAGGTAGTTTTGTTGGTCTCAAACCCGCTCCATCATATACATTCTTATTGAAGGTCAAATTTGAACTCAGAAATTCTTTTGTTTTTTTGGTCTGAGAAAGTAGATCACAGAAAAACCATATTGAATTGTCCTATTTTGGTTTAGTTGTGAGGCGATATACTAATTGTTGTCTATGATGTTTGTGGTTGAGATATTTGAACTCACAGTTCTCTCTCCGAATCTGTTATCTGCTAGCGGATCCGCTGATTCCCAAACATCCCCAATGAATTTTTGAACTTTTGAAAGTAGTGATTGAATTTTTAAAATGCAGTATTTCCTCTCTAAAGCAGCTGGTATGACAACTGGAAGTCTTTTTTTGACCTCATTAGATAAAAATTGTCATTGATCTTGTGAAGAGCAACAAAAATGTGTTAAAAAATGAAATACTGAGAATTTATGGCCAGTGCTTGAAGTATATGTTTGTGGAGTGTATTTGTGTGGGTTTGTTTTCATTTCACTAATGAAATCACTGTGGAACATATTCTAATTAGAAAAACTCTTAGACAATATTTCGAAAATGGGACATCAAACTTTATTTAAAATTTTTGGAAAAGCAATAATTATTGTAATTGTCCCATTTTTATATAAAATACATAGATATATTATTTATAATATAGTATTTCTATATCAATTTCGTTAGGTGTCATTAAAAAAAAAATCGTTAGGGTACGATCAAACAATTTGACTTGATGTACAGTAGTGCACAACAGCCGTTGATTCAATTTGTAAATTGATGGATGATATTAACTTGAAGGTTAAAATAGTAAATTTGTTATATTATTTGAAAATGAAAGTTTTTGTTCTTCTCCACATTTCAATATAATTGATCGATCTTACATCATCCTCCAATTTGCTTAATGATGCTGTTATACATGCATATACATTACTGAAATGTTTTAAATAAAATCGTTGAATAATTCATAAAAACGTATCCGAAATATTCCTAGTTGAGTTGCTGAATTATTGATGAAAAAGTCGTTGAATTGTTCTTGATAGCATCACTGAATTGTTCTCGATAACGTCACTGAATTGTTCATCAAAACGTCGTTGAATTATTTTTGGTAGCATCGCGGAATTGTATTCGGTACCATTGCTGAATTCTTCTTTGTAGAGTCGCTGAATTCTTCTAGGTATGGTCGCCGAATTCCTCTATGTATGGTCGCTGAAATATATTTGATAACATCACTGAATTATTTTTTGTAGCACCACGGAATTGTATTTGGTAGCATATTTGAATTCTTCTTGATAGTGTCGCTGAATTATGCTAGGTAGGGTCGCTGAATTCCTCTATGTATGGTCGCTGAAATATATTTGATAGCATCAATGAATTATTTTTGGTAGCACCGTGGAATTGTATTAGGTAGCATTACTGAATTTTTATTTTGGTAGTTTCGTTGAATTCTGCTAGGTAGGGTCGCTGAATTCCTCTACGTAGTGTCGCTGAAATATTTTTTATAGCATCACTGAATTGTGTTTTGTATCTATCGCTGAAAATAATCGATTAATACATTTGTTCACCTCTTTATTTTTTTTTTAGTTTTTTGCTTTAACAGCCTATACAAGCTAGAAAAGAGATGGTGAAGGCCCATGGCACACAATTACAAAGGAACATAGAAGAGGGATAGGGGCCCGGTGAGATTCAAATCCTCAATCTGAAGGTTGAGACTTGAGAGTCAGGGAGCTTGACCACTTAACCTTTTTATTAAGTATCATTGAACATAAAAAATATTATTTGAAATATTAGATACGGATTACCAAATATTTGATATGATTTACCAAATAGATATGATAACGTACTAAATATCGGGTTATGTTTTCATTATGACAATTATACCATTTTCACATTATAACCATTGGATTTAAATGAATGGTTGTGATCATGTGTCTTGATGTGCTGCGATTTTGTTGATCGTACCATAACCGATCGCATTTCTATATGTGGTATATAGTACTCCTATATAGTATATCACCCAGGCCAATTGCATTTGGTGTTTATTGTACAATTAAAATAATACTTTTTTTTTTGAACATGATATATATATATATATATATTTCATTAAAAAATAATTATACATTTTAAAATAATTTTCCTCTGTTTTTCTAGTTATCCATTTTTCTTTTTAATTGTTATATACGATAAAATAAAGTGAGTGAACAATAAGGGGAAATGATGAAGTGTAATAGAATGAGAAAAGAAACAAACGATTTCGTAATAAACATCTCAAAGTAAAGACGAACAATAAATAAAAATCATAATAGTATTAAAAACACAAAATATAAAAGTTGAAAAAAAAAAGTCAAAGTACTCAATATTCGACTGAACTGGTAATCGATGAATACTCAATACTCGAGTATTATAATCCTACAATTCGAGCTTGATACTCAATTAAAAACTCGATTTCACGTTTGAGTACCCCTAAATCCTAATCATTTCAATATTAGAGGTCACTTCAGCTTAAACGTTTCACCCACAGGCCGCTCCCCTATGCAAATCCAATCCCATGCCAATTAGCAACTCCAGGGCCCAGACCTATACTATTATGTATCTGCAAAAGGAGCAATTGCACACCAAATCGATAACATCTTCATGTGGGAGTGGGCATTCAAAATCCCCCCAAGAGGTGAACATTTAAACAAGTAAAGGCTGTGACATGCAAGCCATGAGCTTCATGAGCATTCCAAAGATTATCTTAATTGGAAATCCCAAAACTCAGAAAACAAATATAGAAAAATTCAACATAAATGCTGTTCTCGAAGAGTGCAATGAAAAGACAATTATACATGACTCTTGAAGCTGGCTTGTTGAGGATTCAAAAGTTAACATATAGTATATCATTACATGTTAAGGCTTGGTTTCTTCATCATCCTCCTCGATCTTGGGTGCCAAGTAGAACCTTATGTATCCCATTTCAGCAATCTTGTACTCCACCACCACCGGTAGCTCTGAGGACAAGCTTATGGTGACTGTGCCTGACAATGGAGTTGCCTTAGTGAAGGAGTTCAAATACCGTAAAGCAAAGGTCAGTGACACTGGTTCATTCATTTCAATCACTGTTGCATCCTCCGGCTGCACAAAAGGAAGCAGATAAGCTAAAGGAAATAAGTAAACTAGGGTTATAAAGAATACCAGGTTAGGAAGTATAACAAACCTTATCAACTGTGGTGTTTTGCCTGCAAACAATATTTGCAGTTCCGATATCACCTCTTGTTGAGAATTTTACACCTTCCTTTGTTACAGAGATCACAACTGGAAGAACATAGCAGACAGTCGAATCAATCTCAAGTATAATAGACAGTGATTATATCAAGCAAAAATGTTATCAACTACATTCAGCAATGTTAACGATGTACCAGTATCACCAATGCTGCTGAGATCTTTGCAAATCCTTGCAAACTCAGCAGATGGCATCCTAACAATGGCATGGTACTCAGCTTCTGGAATTCCAAGATGCTCACTGTCTATATCCATGAGCTTCATCTCAAAATCTGCAATCTTGTCTTGAGCTGTAAAATGCAAACATCTGCTTAGGATTCAAAATAAGGCCAGAATTTTAAACAAAACACTGAAGAATGCAACATTGAAGAACGAGGGTATGTATTGAATCTATTACAAACACCGGAGTCAGCCTGATATCTAACAATCAATCATACATAATCCAACCCTAGGTATACGCTTTCCCAATTGCACATCAAGGAGCATTATATTTCGCAAAGATTGAACATAAGTTCAATTATACTTATGACTAGCAACAGCGGATCCTAAATTAAAGCACCTAAGCAACCAAGTTAAAGATAGAAGTGCAATAGGAATTCACAACTTGGTACCACACCCCCCAATTTTCTTCTATACTATCTAGTTTTACCTAGTCATGTTCTCATAAAAACCAGAAATTCTCTTTCTCCCATTGCGTAAAGAGCAATAGAAAACCATACAAATACAGTAAATTTATCATACAAGCCAAAAAAACATACAGGCACAAGTTTATCCGACATATCACAAGTAAAAGAGTTCCAATGATACAATAGGTAGGCTATTCCTTCATTTTTTCACGACATAATATACAAAGCAAATTCATAAAACCAAGAACAAAACGCCTAGCAGAAAACTAACAAAGGAAAAATAGGTTAAGCAACAAAGTTTCATAGTTATTACAGAAATTAGATTAGTCTGTTCGATGTTCATCCTTTAGATAGCAAATAGCTGATGTGCTACAAATATTGTTGGGTAAAAGTAATTGAAACGTGAGGGAAATTACTCAACGATAGAAACTAAAAACTAAAATGCGAAGGCGGAAGGCAGAGAAAACATACTAGGACTCTCGAACATGAACGTTATGGTATCGCTGCCGTCATCACCCTTAAGAGTGATAATGTCATCATTGCCAGCGCACTTGAGCATCTTGGCCATGTTGTTGAGGTTCATCCCCATGGAAATGTTGCGGTCGCATCGGTAGTGCTCGAAGCCCTCCGATCTGAGCAGCAGCGCTACCAATGCCACATGGCTAGAATCCATGGCCTGCAGGGAGAATCCAGTGGCCGAGCAATCGAAGTTCGCATCGACCACCAGATCCTTAATGGCTTCCAGAACCTTCTTCAGCAAGCTCCCCTGCACCAGCCTTAACTCCAACATATTCACAAGAACGACAGTCTACCGCTGCGCACGACGGAATCGAGGGCTCCGGCGATGGAACTCGAAGCGAAATCGTATAATAGGTCTGAAGATGTGGGGATGAAAAGGGGAAAATGGGACGGTTAGGGTTTAACAATGGAATTTCGTAAGGCGGGAAATTGGGGATCAAAATAGATCTCCCGCCAGAGAGCAAAAGTTAATGGGCTTTGTGCATTACAAGGCCCAAATATCAAAAGCCCAAAAAGTGAATTAATGGGTGGCCCATATAATAGAAGGTTTCCGAGCCATGATGCTGAAAGGGAAAGGCGGAACCCAATAAATATTTAGGCATTCAAGGAATCAAGGTTTCAAATTTGAATTTAATGGTAAGAACAGGCCAGGCTATCTCTGACCATATATGGTCTAGCTCACTAGCTCAGGGCATACCAAACTATTTTTCTTTAACAAAAAAAAATATTTATAAATAGGCTAGGCTTTTTGAAATTTCATTTAGTTAAATAGGCTCAAGTTAGACTTTATCTACGGCATATAATACTTTTTCTATCCCATTATTTATATCAAAAACTTTTGAACATGTAATCCAATATATTTATTAAACCCTAATATCTAAAAATATGAAGAAGTAAAATTTATATAAAATATATATTTTAAAACTATGCGAAAATATCAATAAAATTACACTTAACTATATTTCTCTTATAAAAGTTAGGTCAAACTAATTATACGATGAATAATGTAAAAAGTTTAAATAAAACACAAATAATAGTGGATGGAGGGAGGCGTAATTAATTTAATAATATAAAAAAGAATAAGTTACGGAAACTTCAAAATACAAGGTGGGATAATTTTCATCATATATATGAATGCTTTAAAAACAAAGGTAGGATCGGTTTCATCGTTTTCTCACTTCACTATACGTTAAGTCTATCTCTTAAGATTTATTATTGACGTTAACTATGCTGTGACATTTCCATTACATTTATTTAATATACTACTAGTACTGATTTTTTTTTTTTTTTTTTTTGTATATTCAATTGATGAAGTATAATATACATATTGGCAAATCCAAGTGTATATTGCGACTACTTAAAACTAGGACATCATTCCCCACACTCTAAAACCATTTGTGATAAGACATAAGAAAAAAAAAATTATGTATAATTTCATCCCTTATCTCTAATTCATATCATTATTTTAAGTGTGGTTATTTATAAATTAGCATAAAATTAAATATAGTTGATGTGATTCAACTAAATACTACTATTACTTTCCACCAAAAAATACTCCTATTACTTTGCAAATGTTGACAAGCCACTCTCATCAACACAAAATTTCTTATATATACTCCATATTTCTAGTGGCCTTTGCATATTAACAACTTCAATAAAACACACACTAAATTTAATATGATTATGAGTTTTTTTTTTTTTTTTTTTTTTTTTTTTTTTTTTCGCTCAACAACATATACATGTTAGGAAAATAGATGGTGGGACTTAAGCCAAACAAATAGAAGTATATAGGAGGGATATAGGGCCAGGTGAAGAATCGAACATCTGATGTAAAGGTTGGAAGTCCCTATGGCCTATGATTATGAGTTGAATAATCATTGAATATTTTTTCCCCAAATCTGTGAAGTAAAAAAGCGCACAAAAAACAAGCACTAGCATTAATTTAGGCATATTTTTTTCTTTTTCATTTTTTTTTTGGAAGGAATTTAGGCAATTGATTTGAATCACAAAAATAGGTAATAAGGTTGAATGCCAAATAGGCAAGGAGGGCTATATATACCGAGTTGTGGCGATCATTGGGTACGTAGCTTCATCATATGATAGAGACGACTGATCATGGCAATATATCAAAATTAATATAAAGAAAACACACACATATATATACATATAATGTCGGAATAATTGCCAAGATAATCCTTTTCTTTTGGTTTTTTCCAATTTCATCCATTCCGAATTTTTGACCCCTATTGAACCTCCACCTTTGTTAATCCGAACTAATATAGTCCAAAATTCTATAATTATAATAAATTACTCTGACAGGGCAAGGTTTAGGCTCCCAAATGGCCATGTCGGACTCGTTAGCCAACCTTGTGCAGCATTGTAATTGCGACTATCCAAAACTCGTTGAAGATATGTTCCAAACAACAGTTCCGATGAAAAAGATGAATCTAGAGCTCACAAGGATCACATGACTGCTTTCAGACCATAAAAACAACACCGGAGTAAAAATGGATCCCCGGAGAAGATGATGAATAGTAATTCCGGCGAGGCTCCAAATTCATTGAAAAATGACAAAATTTATACTCATTCAACTCCACTCGACATAAGGATGACAAATCTATGCTCGGATTTAATAAATTAATCTTGTAGCTCGCTGTTGCACAATCTTGGCCGGAATATCACTTTATTACCGGAATTTTGGCCGGAGTTCGTTTCTTCACCAAATTTGATAAACTTGATGTTGATTTTAATGGAAATCTCCCAAGGGTTACAACCGTAAACACAAAATAAAATTTCGACCAACATACAACAAAAGCGATGGAAAATTTCGAGATTACAAATCAAACCTACATATGAATCAATGTAACAGTTACCAAAAATGGAAATGGAGATTGCTAGGGAATTGATGAGGTCTGATACAACTTTGCGAACAAAGGGTGGTTGGTGGAGGTGGAGATAGGGAGATCGGACGAAGGGTGGCAGCGGCTGTTATAACGATGGGGGGAGGGTGGTATCCGACGTTCTCCAATCTCAACTACTCTCATGATTGTTTTTTTATGGGCTACTACAAGAATTAAGCTCCTCCATCTATCTACTTTGATTTATAACTTCTATGGGCCTTTTAAAGTGTCCTTGCAATTTCATTTGGTGCATCTTGGTTCAATCGAAGAACAATTTTTAGGGTTCAACTATCTTCAACCAAAATTTGATTTGTCGTAGCTCATCAGTTATAACTTTCATGGGCGGCCTTTTAAGTTCATAAGGGTGTTTTTTTATGCATCTTGCACCTCCGTTAGAGACTAAGAGGCTGATGTAGGGGCTAGTGGCTTTGAAGTTGAGTTGGGCAATCTTAATTCACATTACATCATAGGTTTCAAACTTGAACACATGAATAGTAAATAAATCTTAATTCACATTGAATTATAGCTCGCAATTTAATTTCCCATGCAAGACAGTTTTAACATTTCGATTTTACCAGAATTATTTTGACAATCTCCATGGGAGTCACTAGTTAGGTTATCTAAAAAACGTATGGAAGCCATGATTGACAGTATATGGATGGCTGCAATGGAGTCTGGTGGATGACGAAGATCGGACGAAGCGAACAAGGATTTAAAATTTGCTAGATGGCTGAAATATCTCGTCTGGAGATCTGCTATGAGTGTTGAAAGTCTGAGATGATTTCGACAGTGAGCATTTAAACTTCGGGAGTGAGTGAAGAGGATGGAACAAGGGTTTTCTTTTAGGGAAATGCGAAGTGGAGAGCTGTTGGAGAAGATGGGTTTCTATGTGTGAACTGGTCCGAACCCATTCAAACTTCCAATATATGGGTCTGGACGTCTGGTCAATGGATCCGAATGATTTGGACTCCTACTTGGCATTTTTTGTGATTTTCTGTTGCCACATCACCTAATCCCAAGTCATTAGTGAATTTAGGACTAAATTGGTCCGGATTAGCAAAGGAAGTGGATTATAAGGGGTCAAAAATTCGGATCGGATTTATTTGGCAAAAAGGCAAAGAGAACGGATATTTTTGGCTATTTTTCCCATATAATGTCTTTCAAATTTGCACAAAACAAGTTGCAAATATAAGTAGTATAACGATTGCCCGACTTATTGCATTACCTTTTAATAACTCAAATGCATGCATGATCCGGATGAAAATTTGAACATTTCATTTTGCTTAAACATGGTGTATTTTTCAATTTAATGAGGTGTTAATTCAGCTTTCATTTAATTTTAACGGCAATAATAAAGTTTTGGTTTTTTAGAAAATTTTAAGGTTTAATTTGTTTTGGAACATTTTTAAAGTTTTGAGTTTCGAGTGTCCAGTTATTAGTAGTTAGTTCGCAACAAAAGAGATATTTAAAATAATAGCTTTAGCCTTTAGGTATTGAAGTTTGGAATTGAAATTTCGAGTTTAGTTTTTTGTCGAAACATCAAACGCTTTCGAAATACTATAGCCTTAACACACCACCCCCGGCTGAACAATCTATACGGGTTAGGAAAAGGGTGGTGACTGGTGAGAGTCCATACCACATAAATTACAAAGGGATAAATGGAGAGTGATAGGAACCCGAGTGGGAACTGAACCTACAACCTGAAAGTTTAGAAGTCAAGGGACTTGACCACCCACCCAATTATATAGGCCTAAACTTAAAGACTGGTTATTTATATATCATATCATATTGAAATAAAATAAAGTAGCATTACTACAAATATTTTTGGTTGAAGCGATAAATTTATAAATGTTTATAATATAGTATTATGTACTATAGGTTGAGATGAATATATACATCAACCTCTAATTACATTGTTATTCAAAAGATCGTGAAAATACAAAAAAATAAGAGATTGATCTGAAGCTATATTCAAGTTATCTCTTTCCTTATCCTGTATTGAATTGTCGTCTGCAATTTGCTTAGCTTCCCTACTTGTTCATTTATTTATATAAATATATATATATATATATTTATTTTTTTATCAAGTGAATGAGTTGTCCTACCGGCTAAACTAATTAAAAGCCAAATATTTTCTTCTACGTTTCTTCTTCCTGGTATATTTATTTTATTTATTTTGTCAACAATTATTGTGTTGTGTCATACTAATAATGGAATCAGTTGGCACAAGCTGCATATAGTCAGTCATATGGACATGCCCACATACAGCAAAACGGTTGATGAAATAAAAGCCCTCTATAATTGACACCAATTAATTAATTATCCACTGATCGATTAATATTATTATACTAATATATATGCATTCCTACAAGTTGCTAAATACGTCATAAAAATTGTGTAAAAAAAGAAATGCACCGCTAACCATAAAAGTTTCTATTTCCGATGTCTTAAGATATAGTAATTAGTAGATGTTGCTGCCACAATTTTGTAGGAGTAGTAATTTAATACAAATGTTGGTTATTGAAATTGAGTTGAAAGATGCAACTATTTAAGAACGGATGGAGTATATAATCAATAAATTTAATTCCCCGAAAATATAAGTAATCAGGAATAATCTTGTCGAATAATTGAATAAACTAAACGATCATAGTTGGATCAATAGAGAACTAGCAAGTGGGAATGGAATGGTATTGCGATTTTCTGGGCGTGGTACGGATACCCTAGCTCATTAGGAACTAATTGTTCCTCTCTTTCATAATGTACAATTCACACGATGTGTGTGAGAAATAAGTTTTGGGTGCCACGGCCTAGGGGTCACAACCGCCTTTATTACATGGATGATTAAATTGATCGTTAGTTGAACCCATCATTCAATCGTTTTCTACAAGGCTTGTACTTATAATATGTATATATAGATGCCTAATAAATTTAATAGACATATCTCTATAGAATACATTTAACCCAAATCTTACAATCGATGTGGGATATGAATAGAATTGAAATTAGGGTTACCGATTACACTTGAAAGAAATGGCATGTTGCCATATTAATTAAGGTGAATACAAACAAACAAGCAAAGCCAGTTGAAATGAACGGTCAGCATCAAATTTAATGTCCAAGTTTGAACAGCTCTATCTTTAGCCTGCGTTATTGCGGATTAAAATGGCAATTCGTTGCTTTTATACGTTCAGGGACTGGAGATGATTAATTAAATGTTAAATGGAATTATTTGGTAGATTTTTATGTGGGATGTATTATTGTCATTTCCAGGTCAATCGATCCAATTCCATCCTCCTCATTTTTTCCAAAATCATAACTTTACCATATTTGTGTTCTATTTTTCTGTGGGATGCCGTCTGCTTTCATTTGTCAAGCTTAATTCTAGATGGAGTTTAAAAATTGACATATTTATTGTAATGATTGAATTAAACATGTGCCCAAAATCCTTGTATGGGCTGCGCTGTTTGTAATTTAATTGAAAATGAATAAATAAATAAAAGCAAAAGTAATTAAGTTGTTAGCGAATAAATTTGGCAGTTAATTATCAAATAAGATGATTATTCACAGTGCCTCATCATGTCTAATACTATAATAGTATAAAAATATGAATAGATAGACTTCAATATTTGAGCACAAATTAATTAAGGGCTGATTGAGCCTCTGAATTAAATGATTGACAGAATAATTCAGAGTGAAAAAGCAATGGGCTACCACACAGTCCCTAAAGTACACAATCAATTTAAGTGTAGGAGACAAAATTTCCCTTCGTTTAGAAAGCAATACTTACACACACTAATTAAATACTTAAAAAATAAACAAAGGCAGCTTATAATGCTTTAAGTAGCTAAATCATTGGAATACGTATTGTTATAAGAGTTCCAATTAATTACTTTTTGAGATAAATTCACTTTCAGAATCCCTAAACAGTGTAGTACTATATCTATTTCCCATATATAAAGCACACCTAATTAAGAATCAATTACATACTTATGGGAATATGTTTTCGGACAATGGTGTTCATCAGCTTACATGCTTGTTCAATTCATGTGCACCTGTCTAATTCTGACAAAGTTTCCTGTGCATTTGACTATAGATAGATTGCTGTGCATGTTCAATATTAATGACTTGGTCCATATGGAATTAATTAATTTGTGCTGAGTTATTGAGGCTTCGATTCTAAAAGAGAGAAAAACTTAAATTGCATTATTTTTGGCATTGATGAGTTTTTGCACCTTGAGGTAATGACTGTAGTTACCGAAATACGGAGTATCTGTTTCTTTGCTTTGGACAACTATGGCAGAACTGGAAAATGGAACTTTTGGCTACTGGTCCAATTTTTGCAATCAATGGATTTTATTACAATATAGTAAGGGTAAAATCTTTGAAGGGTGCAATAAAGTGCTGAATTTTTATTACAATATGGTAAGGGTTTATTACAAGTTTTGGCTACTGGTCCAATCTTTTTGTAATCCATAGGTGTGTATATATGAATTGAATTTGTGCTGTTTTTCTGTGACCATCCAATAATAAAATTATATTCTCAAAATAAACGGGTACAATGTCGCCTGGGGGTTTAGTATCTCTCAAGAAACAGTTAATAAGCAAACTACTCTTTCCCTTCCATGATTGATTCTCTTTCAAGGAAAAAAATTCCTCAAGTCAATTTTCTTCCCATTCTGTAATATTAAATGAGAACCCATACCATGCCTTTTAATATTAACATTCATAAATGCAGGAAAATACATAAATACATAGTATTTATCTAAATAAAAATACTCTTATATATGTGCGCATAGGATATACTGGCGAATATTTTTGATATATATAAAAAAGTCACCATATTTTGTCCAACAATACCAGTGCACTGTTCTAACCCTAATTTAAAACATTTATGATTTAAAAATATTCATTATATATATATATGAAAATAATGTCCCAAAATTAATGAAATGAAATACTTCTATTGACAGTTATTGAGACTGCAGGATGAGATCGAGTACCCTTGGCAAATACTACTCCACTTGCTGCCACAAACATGTTGGCTGTCAATTTGCCAGCCAATTAAATACTTCTCCATACATATAGTAGTAGTAGTAGTAGTATATGATATCCCTTTATTTTTATTTTTATTTTTCCATTTTTAAATATTTATCCCACTTTCGATGTTGTCCATACACTTATTTCACAACAATCTGAAGTTTGAGAATTGAAAGAGAGAGGGAATTCATTTAGTGATGCACTAGTATAGTTAAAATATGATGAATTAATATATTTGTATATAGAAGGTGTCACATGGAAGGATTTCATGAGCTGGAAAGACACCAATATCATGCTTCTTATTGCTACACATATTTAATGGCCCAACTCCTTTGATGTTTTTATTTATTTATTTATTTTTGTTTTATCTCATTTTCCATGGTCAACTCATCAATACTATTTTTCTAGAAAAGATGATAAAATCAATCATATTGGTCAGAAACCAAAAATATAAAAGCGACACCAATTGCGTGCAAACTTATACCCAGGCATTAAATTTGGCTAATTTTTGGCAAAATTAGAATTAAAAGGAAAAAAAATTCTTTGAATAGAAGTGATCATGCTTTAGCATTGATAAAGAAGAAACTATGAGAATTTACCGAAAAGGAAAATAAGAATTATAGAAAATGTGATAATTAAGAAAATGCTTTTGTAGAATTAATTACAATGAAACTTTACATAGTACGTACAACCTTTTTTTTTTTTTTGGTAAAGCCGAAGGGGTAAAAGTTTGAAATTATTAAAATTATTGATTCATAATGTTCTCTTTGGTTATCCTAATTTTGTATATATTAGTAAGTAACCCGTCGAAACTCGACGGGCATAATTATATGTTTTATATAATACATATACTTATATTATATAAAATAATAATAAATTATATTTTGAGTAATGAAAAATGTGTAATGATTTTGAGTAATGATGATATAATTTAATTATACCGTCTTCTTTAGCTTTTGTGGCTTGTCCGGTACAAACTTAATAAATCAATAAAAATAATTATTAAAATAATATTTTTATTTAATTTGAAATTAAAATTAAAATAAATAAAATTTAAATATAACTATTAAGCATAATATAAAAAATTCCATCATGATTTGTTGAAAATTTCATTATTGAAAATCTTATTGGTAGGGGCTTATACCTTAAAGTTTTATTTAGTTATTAAAATAAAACAAAATCTTTGATGGTAAATCTTCTAAATCAATATCGGCTTTATAACGCAAAAAAATCAATACCGGATTTACCATAAGCTACATCAAGTATCAATTTTGCAAATTTTGTCATATATAAATTTTATTGTAAACAACATTTTTTGCGGTATCTTGAGTTAATCATTCTTAATTCCATATTACTACTTTGAGCTACATTTTGTTAGTGACACGAAATATTGCAATATAACTGTTCATGACTAAAAACTGGTTTTGAAAGATAAAGTCCAACATTATTTACAGATTGACACTGACTTTTTTTTAATAACCGTAGCAAAACAAACCGCGAGTTAAAGTTTTCTCGTCTGAAATCAAATTGGGAATTTGGTTAAATTAGATAAATTTATAATTATTCTACCAATCAAGAATTTTTTACTTTCAAGGTTCTCGCAAGCTAAGTTAGTTTAACTTCAATTTTATGGTTCCGCATCTTGGTTACTATCAATATACTTTCATTGCATAATTTATTTGATGGATCTATATTACTAAAAGCATTATTATGTAATCCTCATTCAACTGTATTTCCTGATTCGGTAATTCAGAACAATTGATCGTGTTTAGATATTCCAATGAAATTTATTCATTGGCATTATTTATATTTCATCCTCTTGACAAATATTGTTAGAACTTATATAACTCCCTTCATTTTTAAATTCTTGCCTCATTGGCAATTATGCTACTGTTCACACTTAAAGTTTTATCATAGTTATACAAGTTAAAATATAGCCAAGTGGGATCTTGTTAGATTCGTCTCGTCTTGTAGTTGTTCAATATCAAACTTTTAGAATTTTTACTTGTACCGAAATTGAGTTATTAATGGTTTGAAATGTGCATTAGACTGTGTGCACTGTGGGTCCGAAGCAAGGATTAAAAAATGGAGGAAGTATACATTTTTATTTGCAGGCATAAGTTCCATGATATAATCATTGATTGTACCAAAAAATCTCATTGGTAGGGATTCGTATAACACTATCTTTCAAAATATCTGGATTTGAAGTTGTGCAGTTTATATTTGTATAAGTACCCTCATCAATTGTCGCTACAGGATCTCCCGTAGAGTTTATAAATTTTTCATATGGAAATGTAATATCTAATTGTACATCTCCAAGATCAATACCAGCTTTACCAATTACCATGACCATTGTGCAAATTTATGTGATATATAATTTTCATTGTAAACAATATTTATTGTAGTATTTTGAGTTAATCCATCTCAATTACATATTAATACTTGGAGTCTTCTCTTTCCAGTGACACGAGATATTGCAATATATCACTGACATATGAGTGAAAACTGATTATTGAAAATAGAGTTCAACCTTATTTAAATATTGAAATTGACTATTTTTTAGTATTCATAGTAAAACAAAATGCGGGTGGGAAGGTTTTTCTCCGAAATCGAATGGGGAATTTGGTTAATTCAGACAGGCTCATAATCATTCTACCAATCAAGAATTTTCATCCCAAATAATGAGCTTTGTTTTAATGAGAATAGAGGTTAAATAATTTTCTAGGATAAGTTTTTTGCAGGTAAAATTCTCATCACAATCTTGTGGAATAACAAATCTAGAAGTAGTTCTACCTCTTGGAAGGAGTAGGGGTGATATTCCACTGGATGCTACCGGCAGCACAATATCACATCTTCCATGAAAGGCTAAACATAATATTTTCTAGATAAATTATCGATAAATATTTTCTCAGTTCCACAACGTAAAGAAAAAAGAATCAACCATCACTATCAAATATATATATATGGGATCCGTTAGGGTGCCGCGACATGATGTGCTGCGGATGCTTCTAGACCGTTGATGTATTTTGTAAATTGATGGTTGAGATTAATTTAAGGTTAAAATAGTAATTTTGCATAAAAGTAAATGTAACGGAAATTAGCGTCGCTGAAATGTTCTTGATAGCATCCCTTCATTATTTTTGGTAGCATCCCAGAATTGTTTTTGGTAGCATCGCTGAATCATTCTTGGTTGTATCGCTGAATTCTGCTTGGTACCATCGCTGAATTATGCTTGGTACCATCGCTGAATTCCTCTACTTGAGGTCGCTGAAATATATTTGATAGCATCCCTTCATTACATTTGGTAGCATCCCAGAATTGTTTTTGGTAGCATCGCTGAATCATTCTTGGTTGCATCGCTGAATTCTGCTTGGTACCATCGCTGAATTCCTCTACTTGAGTATTTGATAGCATCCCTTCATTATTTTTGGTAGCATCCCAGAATTATTTTTGGTAGCATCGCTGAATCATTGTTGGTTGCATCGCTGAATTCTGCTTGGTACCATCGCTGAATTCCTCTACTTGAGGTCGCTGAAATATATTTGATAGCATCCCTTCATTATTTTTGGTAGCATCCCAGAATTGTTTTTGGTAGCATCGCTGAATCATTCTTGGTTGCATCGCTGAATTCTGCTTTCTACCATCGCTGAATTCCTCTACCTGAGGTCGCTGAAATATATGTGATAGCATCCCTTCATTATTTTTGGTAGCATCCCAGAATTGTTTTTGGTAGCATCGCTGAATCATTCTTGGTTGCATTGCTGAATTATTCTTTGTAGTATCGCTGAATTATGCTAGATACCATCGTTGAATTCCTCTACTTGTGGTCCCTCAAATGTATTTTATAGCATCACTTAATTATTTTTGGTAAGATCGCTGAAATGATCTATTAATAAATTTGATACGTATCTTTGATCATAAAAAGATATTATTTAAAATATTAGATATGGATTACCAAATATTTGATATGATTTACCAAATATTAATATGATAACATACTAAATATAGAGTTACCAAATATTAGATATGATAACATGGCTAAAATACTTGCTTTGTCGCTGAATGGTTTGTTATTAAAATGGACTATTATTGTGTTATTACATTTATACCCTTATTAACCTACAACCGTTGGATGCTTTTGAATGGCTATGATTGATGCCTTGATGTGCTGCGGATTCCATGATTGCACCTAACCGAACCCATATATATATATATATATATATATAGTTTTATTATAGGAACTTGTACGCATAAGAATGAGTGGTATTTATAGGCTCAACAAATAAACAACAATGTGGGAATAAAAAAAATGCAAAAGTCTAAAATAAATAAATAATATATGAAAAAATTAAAGTTTCAAATTTTAAATCTTTTTAAAACTGATATAGTGTGAATTCCATATAAATTAAGAAATCATATCCTTTAAAACTAAAAATTGGGTAAATTAAATATTGTGGGATAAAATAATGCAAAAATCTAAAATAAATAAAAAATTAATTCAAAATTTGAAATTTGAAATCTTTTAAAAGCTAATAATTGTAGAAATTTCATATAAATTAAAAAATTTATATCTTTTAAAAATTGAAAATTGGGTAAAAATAAAAATTGTTGTAATAAAAATGCAAAAATTTAAAATAAATAAATAAAAAACCAAAATCTAATATAAATAAATGCAAAATATACGAAATTTTAAATTTCAAATCTTTTATAATTGGAAATTGTGGGAATTCCATATAAATTGATAATTTCATATCTTTTAAAAAATGAAAGTTAGGATTTCCATATCCAAATCAATATATATTTTCACATAAATAAATAGTAAATACATAACAAATGCAAAAATCTAAATTTAATAAAAAAAAAAGCAAAAATCTATAAAAATTAGAAATTTAGAATGGAGACATCACGTTAAATGTTGACTTGGTTGACCACTAATGGTATTAATAATATATAGATTTGATAAAGTAATACCGTACTAGCTAGTGTTCGAACTTACCATTTCTATGGTTGTAAGTAGTGTATATATTTTTATTATATATTAAATTAAAAAACTCAAAATAAAAATAATTGAAAACAATAAAAAAAGGAAATTAAGAATCTGATTACTCCTTTGCAAGATGACGGACGCTAACATGGAGGATACTGGTGATAATCCGCCGGACATGACGGATGATAGATATAACCTACGCCAGAGACCCCTCTATAGTGATGTGACGAAACGTGGAGCGGAGGTTAAACACATTCCAATCGATGAGGATTCTTTCGAACCCACAGGGGATGAAGATGATATTGTCCAAGACTTTTTTAATGGCATGCCACGGTTTCGGATTTCTGATGCCTACAGGAAAACTCTACTCCGTCCGTGGGCGCACGCAGTGGCCGTGAAGGTGGTTGGACGAAACATCTCTTATCGGGTACTCAAATCTAATCTGGAAAGATTGTGGCCAGCGGTGGCTTCTACATCTCTTGTGGATGTCGGAAACGGCTATTATATTGTTCGATTTCTTAAAGAATCTGATGCCATTCTTGCCTTGACGGGGGGACCTTGGATGGTCGCCGGACACTATTTGCACGTCCAGCAATGGGAGGAGGAATTCGATCCGGATACCAATGAGATTAAGTCTTTTGTAACATGGATACGGCTAAAGAAAATTCCAATCTATCTTTATAACCGCCAATACTTGCTTCGGGTTGCATCTTCGGTGGGAAAGGTGGTGAGTATGGATATTCATACGGATACCACGGCCCGCGCTTGCTATGCTAGAATTGCGGTGAGAATCGATTTGGATAGCCCTCTTACTCCCAATGTTATGATCGGCAATCGCGTTATAGGGATCGAATATGAAAACGTTAAGTCCATTTGCTTCCACTGTGGTAAATGCGGCCATAATCAGACTGCTTGCCCAGATCTGGTGATGCCGGCGAAAAACCAAGAGGCTAACCCTATACAGGAAGAGATCCTTCCCCAACGTGACAAGACAGGCCTGGGGCCTTGGATGATGGTACAGAATCGTCGACGACCTCCGGCAGGTGGCTCAAGACCTACCCTCAGACGTCAAGCTCTCTCTAACCGTTTTGATATTCTATCCACTGATCAAGATCATCAGGAAGACCGTCCTTCCATTGATGCAGCTCTAACTCTAGTTCCTCATCAGCCAACCCATGCTACACCCGTTCAATCTGGAGAGACTTATACTCAAGGACGCCCCAAACGATCTCCCCGACGTGTATCTTCTCCGACTAACTCCGAGAACATGGTGGATGCCCTATCCAGCAGCCCCAGTCCAGGTTCAACACCAAGAGCAACTTCTCCTGTTCATTCTCCTTCCTGGTCACAGCAACCTTCGGGCGCCTGGATTAAATCTGTCCAAACCAACCTCCCCGCTGATCACCACCAGGCAGTCATAGTCAAGGATCCTTCTATGCATATTCCCAAACGTATCAAGGGACTTTGGGGCAAAGTTGCTGGCAGGCCTCCTGATATACTGCACTCTTTAGATGAGGATGACAGGTTGAGGGGTGATCCTTCTACTTCATGCGATCGAGGGAGGGCTGCTAGCATGCCACCTTGATCCTGGCTAGGTGTCTCTTTCCCTTTGTTTGTTCTTAATATTTTAATTTCTTATGCATATTAATCTTACATGTTGGAATGTTCAAGGAGCTGCATCTGCCTCCTTTCGCAGAGAACTCCGAGACCTTGTCTTGCGAAAGAATATTGATATTTTGGCCATGTTTGAACCCCGAATTAGTGGGGGCCAAGCGGATAATTTTATTCGTCGTAGCTGCTTTCCTAACTCTTTTCGTGTTGAGGCTTCAGGGTTTAGTGGGGGCATTTGGCTTCTATGGAGGAACTCCTTATCTGTCGAGATCATTGAGAGTCATTCCCAATATATTGATTTTTGTATTAAGGATGGTAATGATACTCTATTTGTCACTATGATTTATGCTGCTCCTAACAGGTTTCGCAGGACTTGGTTGTGGCCGCAACTTTCTAGGATTGCATCTGTTCGACAGGCTCCTTGGTTGTTGGGAGGAGACCTTAATTGCATTGCTACATCTGGGGAAGCTAGAGGTGGAAGCATAAACATTTCTCAAGGGGGTGAACTCAGGAACTGGATGTCGGATGCTGGAGTGATTGAACTTAAGACATTTGGTAATTGTTTTACTTGGGCTAGAGGTGTTCTTAGGAAGCGTCTGGATAGGCTTTTGGGCAATGATGCATGGCACTCTCGCTACCCCCCTTGCCACAGTGGAAGTCTTGCCGAGAATTCAGTCCGATCATTCCCCTCTGTTCATTAGAATTGCTGATTCCTTTAGTAATCGCCAGCATTACTCATTCAAATATAAAGCGGCTTGGCAAAGCTTTCCCAGTTTTGGTAATGTTGTCACATCTGTATGGAGTCTTCAGCTACCTCTTCATGAGTCTCTTTCTAAATTTAAAACGGATGTCACTGATTGGGATAAGAAAATATTCAGTTCCATGGGGATTCGTAAGGCTAGAATTCGAGCTAGACTTCAAGGTATTGAAAAGCTTCTTGATTGGAGGAGCAGTCGGTTCTTGAGTAGACTTCATCATCAACTGAGTGCTGAACTTGGTGCTATTCTTGAGAGGGAAGAAATTTCTTGGATCCAACGGAGTACTAGAGATTGGGGATTAGCTGGTGATCAAAATACCAATTTCTTCCATAATTTTGTTAAAGCCCGCAAGCGTAAGAAGACTTTTTCTATCTTAGAAGATGCAGCTGGTAATATTTTCTATGAGGAGAGGGAGATTCAATCCATGGTCTTGGAGTATTTTAAACAGCTCTATGAGAAAGGCCAGCCGTCTACTGCCTCTGCATCCATCTCTACACCTTTGGCCACCCTAACACAATTGGAAGCTGACTTGTTGAGTACTGCTCCGTCCAAAGAGGATGTTTGGAATGCACTTAAGAGCATAGCCCCTCTAAAAGCTCCGGGTCCTGATGGTCTTCATGCAATGTTCTACCAACGGAACTGGCCGACTATAGGGGACTCTGTCTACCACTTTGTTCTTAATTGCTTTACTGGTTTACAAGATTTATCTGATATCAACCTTACTTCCATTGTCTTGATTCCTAAAGTTTCTAATCCTAAATCTATTACTCAATTCCGCCCTATTAGTTTATGTAATGTTTTGTATAAAATCATTACTAAGATCCTTGTTCTTCGAATGGCTCCTTTTCTCCCTCGCATTGTTAGTCAAGGTCAAGCTAGTTTTGTCAAAGGGCGGATTATTCAGGATAACATCATTTTATGTAGGGAAATTAACCATTTTTTAGACAGATCTACAGCTAAGCCAGGTTATATGGTTCTGAAGCTGGATTTGGAGAAGGCTTATGACAAGCTCGACTGGGATTTTATTAGAGACACTTTATCTGTTTTTGGTTTTCCTAGTTCTAGCATTAATATTATCATGTCTTGCATTACATCTTCTTCTTTTCAGGTTATTTGGAATGGTCAGGTTACTCCATCTTTCAAACCCTCCCGTGGTATTAGGCAAGGAGATCCCATGTCCCCATATATATTCATCTTGTGCATGGAGCGTCTTGCTGCTATGATTACTGAGGCTGTCAATAATGGCCATTGGAAGCCTTTCTCTTGGAGTAATGGTCAGCTTAAGATTCCTTTTTTATTTTTTGCTGATGACATTCTTTTGTTCTCTAAAGCTACAGCGGATCAAGCGGACATTATCAAGGGAGTGCTTTCTCAATTCAGTGTCCAGTCTGGTTTGGTGATCAATACTGCTAAATCTCGCCTTTACTTTGGTAAAGCTGTTAATAGGCATGATAGAAGGAGTATTTCCAATGCATTGGGTATTCAAATTTTTCATAATCTGGGGACTTATCTTGGTATACCAATTTCCTCCAGTAGGAAGTCTCATAGGGATTTTCATTTTCTTTTGGATCGCATGAATTCTAAATTGAATGGATGGTCTCACCGTCACTTGAGCCTTGCGGGACGGGTTACACTAATCAATTCTGTTTTGCTAGCCTTAGGTCAATATGTTATGCAGGTTTTCAGACTTCCCAAAAGAACTATTAATGAAATGGAGAAGATTTGTAGAAACTTTCTTTGGGGCTCGACCTCTCAAAGGCATAAGACGCATCTTGTTTGCTGGGATGTTGTTACACTTCCTAAGGCGCATGGTGGTTTGGGACTTAAGAAACTTCAGCTAATCAATGATGCATTGCTCATGAAAAGTTGGTGGGGTTTACTCACTCGTAATGTCCAGTGGACTGCCCTTTTGAAATTGAGATATGGATGGTGCGGTCATAAATTTACTCATCAGCGCCAGTCTCTGTCGCCCTTTGCTAAAGATCTATGTTCTGTCCATCATTCTTTTGCTTCTTTAATTGGATGGAATATTGGTACTGGTAAGGATGTTTTCTTTTGGCTTGATAATTGGACTAAACATGGCATTAATTTTCAGGATCACACTTCTCGAACTCTCACACATGCTGATTTGGAAAGGACTGTTGCTTCCTATATCAACAATGCCTGCTGGAACTTGGAGGAGCTTAATTCGGTTCTTTCTCCTGCTGGAATTCAGCATCTTATGTTTGAGAGACCACATTCTTCCACTACTCGGGATGACTGCCCCTACTGGAGGCCGTGTGCCAAGGGTAGATTTTCAGTCAGCAGCACTCTCCATTATTGGACCTCCCTTCCCAATATTGAGACTCCTTTGGATTGGAAGGCGCTTTGGAAATGGCCAGCTTACCATCGCACGAGATTTTTTCTATGGCTTGCCATGCATGACAAACTTCTCACTGCCCGAGAGCGACGGATTCGACATATATCTACTGATTCACGCTGTTGGAGATGTGGTGATGAAGAAGACAATATCCATGCACTTCGTGAGTGTCCCTCTTCGGCTATTGTCTGGACAAAACTTGGATTTCATTCCTTCCCTGGTTTTAGAGCTGTGCACATATCAACCTGGATCCAGGCTATGCATTGGAAGTCTATAGGGGAAAAGCAGGCATCCCTCTTTGCTCATGGTATATGGTTAATCTGGAAGCTTCGTTGCAAGGAACTCTATGCGCATGACCATGTTTCCTGGGAGGCTGTTCATAATCAAATTCGCAAGACGACGGAAGAATATTTGGCTGCCAGAACGGAGCTCAGGTCCTTTGGAGTTAAAGCTTGGAGCAGTAGCAGGGCTCGTTGGGAGAAGCCTCCTGTTCAATGGGCAAAGGCTAACTGTGATGGTAGTTTATCTCATGCTAAGGGACTTGCTGGTGGTATCATTCGTTCGGAGACAGGTGCATGGCTTGGTGGTATTCGTATTCAAGAAAAGTTCTCTAACAGTTTGCATGCTGAAATTAAGGCTATTCTAATTTCTATGCGTCTAGCCTGGTCACTTGGGATACGGAAGCTGATTATTGAAACAGACTGTGCTGATGCCATTGATATCATCCATAATGGTACTGTTGCGGTTGATGCTACTAAACAGTGGCTTGATCAAATCAAGCATATGAAAGATTGGAGTTGGGAGATATGTTTTTCCCTTGTCCCTCGTGAGTGTAATGCTGCAGCTGACTGGTTCATTAAAGGCTCGCCAATTATTGGTGGTGTCCAACATTGTGTTAGGCCTCCCGATTTTATGGATGGCATTCTTGGCTCTGACATTATGGGTCTGTACCACACCTTACAGGTGTTTGCTTAATAAAGGCTTCGGCCCTCCATTTCTCCGAAAAAAAATAAAAAAAGGAAATTATTGTTTACGTATACACTGCCTTCTTCACTCTATCCGCGCGCATAACCCTCCATTTTTTGTGATGCTAATTACATTTTTTTTTACCTTCTCCCCGAGTAAATACAAATATAAGTTTTTCCAATAATTACCACAAAGGCACAAACTCAAATTAAAAGAAAACACATCACCAAGGTGATCGATCGAGCACTTGAATTGATGGCTATGGAAATACAATAAATTAAATTACATGAATACTACATATATACTTATGCGTGAAACAAAATACGTACCTACCAAGCACAGTTACTTTGAGTGGTATGAAGCTCTGGCAGCTTAGGCAAAGATCTCGGGTTCGAACCTTTATGTATACAGAATTCTGCTTTCAGAGAGATAACCCTTCAATTCCCACCAAATTCTCGAGGGATTAGTCTTTGGTTCAATGTGGTTTGGGATACCCGATAGACTCCAAAATACCTACCTAATAACCAAACACAGTTGGTCTGAGTGGTATGGGGCTCTGACAGCTTGAACAAAGATCTCGGGTTCGAGGATTTGTGTATACAGAATTCCACATTGGAAAAGTCAACCCTTCAATATCAACTAAATCTTGTGGGTTAAGGATACCGGTATGCTAAAAAAGTGCTATGTACTAGCTAATAGAATCTAGAAACCCTAATAATACATATATGCATGGGGGCCAATTGCCAAATTTCTTACATACACTAGTTTAGTTAATAGAGGAATTAAATTCGGTAGCCGCACATTTAATAGTTAAGTCTCAATAGGTCGTAACGTTTACTTTGGTAGTCAATTTGATTTTGATTTGATTCCCCAACTACTTTGAAGGCCAAGTGACTGGATCGCCCCTCAATCCTCATGCCCTCTTATGTAATAAAATATCATTATCGTATTTGACTGGGTTTTTAAAGTAATAAGATAATGACGTGTCACAGAATTTGCACCATTCATTTTTGCCCCGCAAACCGCAGTACCTCTCCGTGTAATTCCATCCTCATGCATTCATTCACGCCTCAAATGTATTCATATTTTCTCCTCCATTTCTACATAAAAAAAATATATATTTATTCATTTAATGCATATTTATATTTATTCAATGATATCAATTTCATCTTTATCTAGTTTTCTTTAGACTTTTTCAAAAAACATATATGAAAATGAAAACAAGCAACATGTTATGAAAAAAAATAGGAAAGCGGCAATAGCGAAATACTCCCTTCGTCCCACCAAACATGTCCTGTTTGACTTTTTGACACTGTTCATTGTTCAACTTTGACTCGATTTTATTGCAAGTATATATTTGGAAAAATAGTCGAGTTGGATCTTGTTAGAATCGTATAATCATGTAGTTTTAGAAAATATATTTCACATAATTTTTTGTTGTATATATTTTGAGATATTAACTGATGAAAATGTGCATTGGATTGTGTGCAAAAGTCAAACAAGACAAGTTAAATGGGACGGAGGGAGTAATATTCTTCTGTATTCCTCATGATGTCTGTCAACAAATATATATATGCCCTAATCACCTCACTATTGACTTATTTACCCTCTCACATCATAACCTAATCAAAGATATAATTCATACCACTCAAACATAATTTTCCAAATAACTTGGTCTACGAGCTACTCTGCTGCTCCTGCGAAGCACATCATTGTTGGTAACATCTTTAGTTGTATCACAACACCACAAGAAATTCGCGGGAGGCGACAAACAAATATCATCGTCTAAAACTTCATCACTTGCCGGATTTCATCACCCGTGCGCCCGGTGACGAACAAGGTTACATCATTTCGTCGCCTTACATAAAAATTTTTGTAATGCAATATTTGTAGTGAAAGATTAGGTTAAGTGTTCTTAGGGTTTTCTGTGTTCTTAGGAATATGAGTATAATTGCTTAGACTATGGCTTTATGGGTTTGTCAATTTAAAACATACGCTACAACAATCTTCTATTTTATCAATAAAAAAAATTGATAATTAAACCGTATATATATATATATATCAATCATTAACGAAATTAGCATATAAATTAACGACCAAAAACTGTTACTTACCGAATTTGATAACTATAATAAAGATTTTTTTTTATTGATATTAACGACCAAAAACTGTTAATTACCGAATTTGATAGCTATAAGCCTATAACAAAGATTTGTTTTTTATTGATATACTTCCTCGGTTCTTGAACGTTTTTTATAACATAACTTTCCACGCAGTCCAATGCACATTTTAAACCATTACTAACTCAAGTTCGGTACAAGTAAAAATTCTTGAAGTTCGATATTTAAAAACTACATGACGAGACGAATCTAACAAGATCTCACTTGACTATATTTTAATTTATATAAATATGATAAAACTTTAAGTAAAAATCTATGTGTAAATAGTAACATATTTTGAAATGTCAAAAACATTTAAGAAGGGATGAAGTATATGGAGTGAGGGTGTCATATTTGGGTTTCCAAAATCCCAATTCCCATCTACCATTCATAAATGTGGGTAGGCTTAAAAATCTCTACTGATCATAAAAGTTGTTGTCAGGATTCATTATGGAGAAGTAGATGATGTTGCATTTATACCCCCACTCAACTCGTGGTATACATACACACACACTCTCTGGGATTCACAAATTTTAATAATACATTAATACTACAATCATATTACACGTATATCAATACATACAGATTTACTACTAGATGCTTTAATTTTGAAGTGCTTGCCTAGCTTGCTTCTAGAAACATTAAATTTCATTAATTATATTCAATTGTTTTGTGATATAAACTTTAACGCGTCGAAAAAAGACATACTACCATCATTCTAGAAAAAAAGACAATAACTTCGGCACCGGATTATTAGATTTCGATTGGGTCTATTTCATGAATTCATTTAGCTTTTAATTATAATTTTAATTTTAGTGAATTAAATATTTATTTAATAAATCATCAGCTTAATAAATTCACTGACTTGACACTCCATCCATTTCTCAATAATAATTTATTTCAGTTCAATTTTAATAATCAATAATTGCATTATTAACCCATAAATGTCCATTTTTATCTTCCAACGGAACTCTTTTGTAATAAATATTTAGAAATAACATCATGTGGAGTAAAGGCCAATATATGAAGAACATCATAACTATTCTAAAATATTTTATTTCTATAAAATATATATGGAAAACATCATAAATATATGGAATACTTTTTTTTTTTAAAAAAAAATATTTCTATAAAGTCTATTAAAAAGAAGCGGATCGGATGGAGTATTACTTGAGTACGTTCTGGATTTGAATGTTTAAAATAATGTCGCCTTGTGGAATGAAATAAGACAGAGAAATTCTTCTTCAACACACCTTGAGATGATATATTCATGTGGCACTCTATCCCACATATAGATACATATAGAATTCTGTTTTATTTACCTAAGCGAAGCACTGCAATAGGAATTTTTAAAAATGAGGATGATGTAATGTACTAGTTTAGAAACTATTGCAAGTACAAAAAAATTGAGGACTAGTTTAGAAGCTATTGTAATAAAAAGATTATAATACAAATATAGTAATAATCAAAATACAGAGATAGTATATATTGTAGTAACAAATAATTAAGGGAACAACACATAATTACACGAAAAAGCTATTAAAAGAAAAAACTGAAATATGTTGATTTTGGTTAGGCAATAATTAGAAATGGAGAAAGTAAATGAAAAATAGAAATGTGTTGATCTTGGTTAGGCAATATATGTAAACATGATGAAATTAAATTAAAGAGAGGGACAAAACAAATAATATGAAACTAACTAAAGATATGATGAGCAGATAGATCGCATATATTCGTAGCATTCTTTGATTTTCTTACATCATTTTGTCGACCAAACTACACCAATTAAAAAAATTTAAAAACTGAAGCAAACCCACATGTTTATTAAAACATAGGGTTTATATTAATAAACCCTATTCCATATATGATCTACTATGGGACAAATAGTAATTAAATTATGAAATTCTTTTAAGTACATACGTACAACGTTAGTTTTTTTGTCCCCCATCAGGTGCAATACGTATGTATAATGTTAGTTTCATAACGTTTGCGATATTGACTTTTCCAAAATGAATCGTCCGTTTTGTCCACCGGATAATGGGTCTCTTCTGTATACATCTTCTAGAAACTTCTGTCAATTATAGGAATTTTAGTTTCTATGTTAAAATAAAAAATTCCGTTCTTTATACAAGTTTAATTTTCTAAGGCAACACACTACAAGAAAATTGGAATATAGCGACCGAAAACGGCGACCACGCGTTGTCGTCGTTGATAACGTTCAGAAAAAGCGCATCATTCTTTACAAACAAAAGCTATCCATAGTAGCTTTTTGAATCATTTTGAAACTATTTTCTAATTTAATTAATTTTTTTTTAAAGAAAACTATATCTACCTTTGTAAAATACTTTTCATAAAACTAAAAACTCCAACTTCTATTAAAATCTACAGCTGCTCTGAATAGTTCTAACTTCCAACTACAACTAGTAGTACATAACAAACTCAATATATACGCGATATGCAAAAATTATCCGAGGAGATAATAGTAATTTTAGTTCATTGTTGTATAATTAACAGAACTTATGATATACCATCGTCACATATTCTTACCAAAATTTTAGACATCTCAAGCTGGCATGCAAGAATCAACATGCCTTAAAAGTTTGATTAATAGTATATGTAACAATCATATACCATAATGTATTTTTATGTTTTCACCAAAAAAAATATAATGTATTTTTTTTTTTTGTTGGGTGGGTGGGGGGGGGGGGGGGGGGCGGAGTGGGGAGTGGCTTTAATATATTCATCCTTGTCCAAATGAAAAGAAATTACTATTCCGTTACATTAAAACATGTATGATGAAGGGGAACAAAAAACCAACATGAACTTATTATAATTGGCATATAGCTGTAACGTTTAAGTGGTCATATATAAAATCAAGTAGGACCCCATCTGCAGTTTGGATTGATTATTTCATCCACAATTTTTAATTTCCATTACATGTTTTTTTTTTTTTGGTGAGCCAAAAGGCCAGAGAATTTCCATTACATGTATTTGATCAATTATATTAATTTATATATTTAAATTCCCCAATTAGGTATACGGTCTACCGATATAATAGGTCCAACAGTATTGTCATGCGAAGGAAAGAATTAGGCATAACCCAATAATATGTTGATGTTAATTAAATTTATTCCAGCATTAAACTTAATTGGATTTTAATAAACATACACAAAACCTTGAATCTAATTGTAGAAATGGAAAAAAAAAATGTATTACTAAATAATTAATTAGTGTCATGCAAACTAATTAAAGGGTTAATGTAATTAGGATCATTATAGATTTAATTAAGTGAATGAAGCAATAATTAAATAGAATATGCTACATATTTGATCTAGTTACTATGTTGGATGTTAACTTTTACTATTATATATTGAACATGCTGGATGCATCGTGTTTGTGTTGTAATGGGGTATGAATGAACTATTTCCTAATCTAGCTGCAAAATTTATCCAATATAGTAATCAACATGTGTTATCGCAGGAAATTGATAACAATAAATAGTAAGCCTCTTGCAGGTTAAGAAGATAGAATTTGAATAAACTCTCTTTCGTTGGATTGCGCCTTCAAAAAAGTTAAGAACAATGAACATGAAACTGGTTCCTTGCCCACTGTCAATTACAGGAACTAAAATTATCTAACAACTACGAACTACAACTATGAACTACGCTAGAGAAACTAAACTACGAACTAATAAGAAATAAAATCTCCTGAGGAGTGTTGATGTGGTGTTGGTTGTCATTTCCTCTGCAGCCTTGATCGGTATCTATAGGAGGTGATGTAACCGCTGTAGAAGAACTGTTCCATGGTCCAAGCCCTTTAATAACTGTCCCGCCTGTACGCCTCAGCCTAACTACTCTGCGTGGTTGTTTATGTCGCTTAATATGCTATCCTCCTTGGGGCCAATCGGTCTAGATGATACACTATCCCCTTGGTCCTGACATAGGTGATTGTCCCTTTGGTCTTGGCCTAACAGACAGATAGGTGACTTCCCTTTGGCCTGACGGGTAGATAGGTGATTGTCCCTTTGGTCTTGGCCTGACGGGCAGATAGGTGATTGTCCCTTTGGTCTTGGCCTGACGGGCAGATAGGTGATTGTCCCTTTGGTCTTGGCCTAACGGGCAGATAGGTGACTGTCCCTTTGGCCTAACGGGCAGATAGGTGATGTCCTTTTGTCTTGGCCTAACGGGCATATAGGTGACTGTCCATTTGGTCTTGGCCTAACGGACAGATAGGTGACTGTCCCTTTGGTCTTGGCCTAACGGGCAGATAGGTGACTGTCCCTTTGGCCTGATGGGCGGATAGGTGACTATCCCTTTGGCCTGACGGGCAGATAAATGACTGTCCCTTTGGTCATGGCCTAGCGGGCAGATAGGTGACTGTCCCTTTGGTCCTGGCGTGACGGGCAGATAGGTCTAATTGATATGTTTATTTTATTTTATTTTATTTATTTATTTATTTGGTGATAACAGTTGCCCCCTATTCAAATATTCAAAAAGTGAAAACGAAACTTTTTGAATGTTTTGAATGATAACTCGGGCAATTAGTGTTGGTCGTATTTCCTCAGGCTCATCTTTTATTATTCTAGCCATACGGTTTAAAGCCCATCTAAAAACTAGAATTTGAACTCTTTTGTTGCCATTGGTTGACATATCCCTTGGATGTGTAAAAATTTTCTCTTATTTTTTTTTAAAAAATTTTTGTTGATTGGCCCTCAATCGGATGAAGAACTTTTTTGTTTTATTCATCGATTGGGGGGTGGGCAATTTTTTTTTAAAAAATATCTTTTCATCCCATGATCGACTGGGATGCTGCCCATTTTTTCCCCATTGTCCATCGACTGGAACTTTGGTAATTTTTTTTTTGCCAGTTCGCTATGGTCTTGGCAAACAAATTTGAAATCCCCTTCTTTTCTTTTTTTTTTTTCTTTTAAAAAACATTGTAGTAGCTGTGTAGACCACTTGCAATTTTTTTTTATTATTATTATTATCATAGGCATCTCCAAGTTTAGTCAAATATGGGGCATTGTATCAACTTATTCTATATGGCCCCAAGGATGCCTTATACATCTACTACATATTGATCACCCTGGTTGGTGAGGTAACAACACTAAGTCACCTTGCTCTTTAAACAAAGTTTCCAAATGTATGGCCTTAGATGCTAAAGCCGATAAGTTTGAAATCTCATAGGCAATCAATTGTTCTCTATACTTAGGTGCCATATTTCCAACCATGATTTTAGCCATCTCAGAGTCGCTCAGGGCGGTTGAGCAACGTGACTTCAACCGCCTCACCCTCTCTATGAAGGCTATCACTGACTCATTGGGTAACTGCTTAGCATCCACTATGTCAATAATTGACATAGTTGGCACCGGATTAAAGAAGCAAGTATGGAATGCAGTCTCCATATCGTCCCACGTTCTAAAATGGCCAGGAGGTAAGTTTGCAAACCACGAAAATGCAGTTTTAGTTAGAGATAGTGAGAATAACTGCATTTTATAATAGCGATTTCTCGCAATTTCCCCTAGTTGGGCCGTAAACCGCCCTACATGCTCGATGGTGGATGCATCATCCTCACCTAAGAAGGTGGAAAAATCAGGCACCCTAAAGCCTCTAGGAAGAGGATGATCACGAGTGATGGCCTCAGGATATGGCTTTTGGTAAGCCATCCGACTAGTTGGCCTCACATTCAGGCCCAATTGAGTCTGTAGCATGTCTGCCAAGACATCTGGATCAACCATAGGGCCCTGCTGAGGAGCTGGTCGATTAGGTTAGGATTTACGCCATCAAGTGGCGGTCCTTGGTTTTGCGTGTCTGGAGGAAGAACATGTATCATTGTTGGGGTGAATTGGACGTTAGGAGCAATTGGGTTGACCACTGGTGGCCTCCAAGGCTCCTGAGTCGCCCCTAAATCACCCATCATCTTGATTGGGGATGTATCCATCGGACGGTAATTCGCATCCGTGGGGACAAAGGCAGGCTGCCCCTCTAGTGGGATGTTGTTCGGGTATGTTGTGACAGGCCTCCAAGGCCTAGCATTGCTAGACTCAGGCCTATCAAAATTTTGGGAGTACATATCCCCTCCACCAAAGGATAGTGAAAGGCTAAGTGGGGATGGTATGGATGGAACTTGTCCCATAGGGGCATTAGTTGCCCAACTCGGGAAACTGCCCATGCGAAAGGCATACGGCCCAGGGGCATAAAAACCTTGATTTAGAGATGCTAGTGCGGAAAGTTCATTCCTCATAGCCTGGAAGTGGCTATTTAGGGGTCTATCCAGCATTTCCCCAAGTTGGTTTATTAAGTCCGCATGTATTAAGTCCATTGGTGGATTTAAACCAGTATTTTGCCCTGTTGTGGGCACTGCTGGAGTTACAGATGCAGGTGAATTGGTGATGTTTTGTAGAGTAGACATGTTTGTCCGTGTTATAATTCGTGATCTTAACACCAATTGATCTAGATCTGCTAATTAATCTATTGTGGTTGATTGTTCAATCTCCCACTGTGGTCGCCAATTTGTTATCGCAGGAAATTTGATAATAATAAATAGTAAGCCTCTTGCAGGCTAAGACGATAGAATTTGAATAAACTCTCTTTCGTTGGACTGCGCCTTCAAAAAAGTTAAGAACAATGAACATGAAACTGGTTCCTTGCCCACTGTCAATTACAGGAACTAAAATTATCTAACAACTACGAACTACAACTATGAACTACGCTAGAGAAACTAAACTACGAACTAATAAGAAATAAAATCTCCTGAGGAGTGTTGATGTGGTGTTGGTTGTCATTTCCTCTGCAGCCTTGATCGGTATTTATAGGAGGTGATGTAACCGCTGTAGAAGAACTGTTCCATGGTCCAAGCCCTTTAATAACTGTCCCGCCTGTACGCCTCAGCCTAACTACTCTGCGTGGTTGTTTATGTCGCTTAATATGCTATCCTCCTTGGGGCCAATCGGTCTAGATGATACACTATCCCCTTGGTCCTGGCATAGGTGATTGTCCCTTTGGTCTTGGCCTAACAGACAGATAGGTGACTGTCCCTTTGGCCTGACGGACAGATAGGTGACTGTCCCTTTGGTCTTGGCCTGACGGGCAGATAGGTGACTGTCCTTTTGGCCTAACGGGCAGATAGGTGATGTCCTTTTGTCTTGGCCTAACGGGCATATAGGTGACTGTCCATTTGGTCTTAGCCTAACGGACAGATAGGTGATTGTCCCTTTGGTCTTGGCCTAACGGGCAGATAGGTGACTGTCCCTTTGGCCTGATGGGCGGATAGGTGACTGTCCCTTTGGCCTGACGGGCAGATAGATGACTGTCCCTTTGGTCATGGCCTAGCGGGCAGATAGGTGACTGTCCCTTTGGTCCTGGCCTGACGGGCAGATAGGTCTAATTGATATGTTTATTTTATTTTATTTTATTTATTTATTTATTTGGTGATAACAACATGTAATAATTCTGTACACAAACCAAATCCTTCATATAGCATTAAATTAATTAAAACTGATCAACATAAACTTCGCACAGAAATAATGAAATGGTTTGGTTTTGGGATTGTGTTGATCACTAAATAAATGGATCAAATCTGGGTTAAACCACCATTTCTATATATTTTTTAAACAAATTTGGTATCAATTATTAGTGTCTGGTTTATTGAGCCGACTAATCTAGTTTGGGGTGAATTTTGGAATCGAAGTGGTTTTTTCCCCTCCCAAACACTTTTGCAGGGAATCGACCCATGCTCTACCAAAGAGAATCTCAATCACCACTAAATCAATCAACAATTGCAATCTTATATTTCATTATTAAATTTCTAGGACATTTTTATTTTAAATTTTTCCTTGAATTTGTTGTCATCTGGATTCCACACAAGATTCCAAGACTCCAGTTTATTCTTGAACTAAGAAACTACTTACAATTTTCCTTTGGTATGCAGTAAAAAGCATTTTTGCCTCATACATCAATGGAAAGCTTTAAAAATTAAAAATATGAATTATATGGATATATGGCCGCCGCATTTACTCACCAGACACATAGGATCTCACTTAGCTGTAAAAGATTTGGTAATTGATTTATTATTATAAATTATTTATTATTAAATAAAAAAATAGTTATTAATCCTGCCACCGGAATACCCGACGAATTAACTCATAGAAGAATTACACATTCAAGTAGTTAAGTGTATAAAATACTGCGCGGTGGTGTATTTCATATTTGAGCGTCATGTACCCTACAAAACTGTAGGGTACATGTAGGGTACAGAATAAGTAGTTATTCATTTCATATTTAAACAAAACTTAGCGCCACGGCAAATTTTCTGTGCCCTACATGACGCTAGCTATAGTTTTTTCATATTTACAAAAGTTATTTATTCTCTATTATAAATTTTTCGGATTCAGTCGCTAAAATTGTAGTAGCTAATTAATTTTGATCGCTGACGAATTTCGGTCGCAGGTTCAGTTGCTAATTTTTTTAGTGCATGAAGTTTACCAAATTTTATGAGTCGTTAAAATAGAAAATTCTTGTAGTGATTGCGGGCATTATTATATGGAGTAAATAATTAAAATATTTTCTTGTACTTAGGACATTGTTACAAAACGGAGCTCTATTGGGAATGATGATTTAGCTTTGTGATCATGCTACCTGACTTCCAACCTTATGGTTGAGGGTTCAATTCTCACCCGGTCATCTATCACTCCCCTTTATCCCCTTTGTAATTTGTGTGATTTGAGCCACACACACTTTTACCGACACATGAGTGTCAATATTTATAAATAAAATAAATAAATACTAGCTCTATTAATCGGAAATCGGGAATCTCCATACTTCCATTCTTGCCCTTATTTTTTTCTGTTTAATTTATGTGGCATGAAACTTATTTTTTTTTAATTGTTTGTAAGGCAACACAACATTTTCGGAACAACAATCTTTATTATTTTATACAACAATATAATGTAATAAACCTTAATATTATTATTAATACTACAAATGCAAAACTTGATCCCATTTGAGATGTGACATGAAACATTATAATGTCATAACAATGCAAATACCAACTTGTGTTTATTAGATAAATGTATACAGATTATATTTATAGTTGATATGTTTGCACAAAGGGTCTACATGTTTGATCACATCCAAAAAGTTTTCCTGCTTAATTAGTGTTTAAACAAAATTATATAAACTAAAAACATACGAACTATATAATGATCATAAATATATAACAAATACAACGACCCTATTTCATTTAAATGATCCCTTTAATTTTAATTTATACCATACTGTATATATTTACACACACGGGATAAAGACCAGATAGGTCCTATAACTTACCTCCATTTGGTCCAGAAAGTATTTGAATTACCAAAACAGTCCCGTAAGTTCATTGTTCATAATCAAAATGGTCCTGTAAGTTCTTCAATTACCAAGATCGTCCTGTAACTTTCATTTTTCCGATCAATTTAGTCCTCATGGCAGTTTGGCAAATTATTTTTTGGTCCCTAGACTTTTAAGATTACTAGTCTTACCCAAAAAAATACTTCCTCCGTTCCTAAATAAATGCAACATACCCACATTTCACGCAATCCAATGCACATTTTTAATCCGTAATAACTCAAATTCCATACAAGTAAAAATTATGAAAATTTGATATTTTAAATCTATGCGATTAAACGAATCCAACAAGATCTCACTTGACTATATTTTATCTTATATAATTATATTAAAAATCGAGTCAAAGCTACTCAATGAACAATGACAAAAGTCAAAACGTGCAAATAAAAAAGAACGGAGGTTGTATATATTTTGTGAAGTAGTACTTATAATATATTTATATTTCTATAATATATATTTATTTGTTGGGTGTTTATTTAATTTTCAGAAGCATTGGATCGTTTAAAGTGGATTACAATGGAAAAATAACTATTTAAATAAAGAATTATAATTTTGGGGTCAAATTGTAATAAAAAAAAAGTTATGAGATATACATATGATATAAAGGACTATTTTGGTTATGAATAGTTAACTTACAGGATTATTTCAGTAATTCAAATAATTTTTGGACAAAACGTTACTGTTCACTTAGGCCCGGTGGCGATCCTATTTCCACTCCTCCACCATCCACTTCGGAGTACGTCACACAGCAGCAGTTGCAGGAGCAGTTCTCTCAATTCCAGCAGACTCTTCAGTAGATGTCTCAGAGGCAGGAGAGCATGGCTGAGCAGATGCAGAGGTTGCTCGGATCTAGGGGTCCTCGGTCCCCTGGCGATGGGGACGGTGATCATGATTTTGGAGGCGGCCGGGGAGGAGATGGCATTGGTGTTCATTGACTGTGCTTGGCCATCTTGGGTTAGTATCATTTGGACTTGTATTTTTTATGCATAAGTTGTTTGAACGAAATGTGGATTTATGAGTTAGGACTTGTAAGTTGTGAATTATGACTTTGGACTTGAAAGTTTGGATTTGTGATTTGATATTTACATTTGGAGTATGTTTGCACTTTGGGATTGTTTAACTTGTGGAATTGTGATTGTCTACGAATCATGTAATTGTACGATGTTATTATTGGAGGATTTTGGAATTGTGATTGTATTCGTTCAGTTGATTATTGGATTTGCTTGTTCATTTGGGTTGCAGCAGGGATGGCCGTGAAAACAACAATTTCTGGTGCAATATTCTGTTGGGTACCGACCGCTGCGCCGACCGCATGTCGGTCGGTAATTTTCCGACCGCAGGGCCGACCGCATGCGGTCGGTAATGGTCGGGTCCAGAAGGTCCCAAACCGTTGGGTATCGACCGCTCGTCCGGTCGCTAACACGGTCGGTGATTTTGCCGACCGCAATACGGTCGGTAATCGGTCGGCAATTTTACCGACCGGAAGATATCAGGTCGGCATCCGATCTCGGACCAGGAGGTTACCGACCGACACGTCTGGTCGGCGGTGCGGTCGGTAACCTCTGGGACGACCTGCGTCATATAAGTTAAAATATAGCCAAGTAAGATCTTGTTAGATTCATCTAGTCTTGTAGTTTTTAAATGTCAAATTTTTAGAATTTTTATTTTTACCGAATTTGAGTTTTTAATAATATAAAATGTGAATTGGACTGTGTATTGGGTGGATCCGTAGCTATCTTTAAAAAACAGAGGAATTATTATGTAGTCGTCTTTAAATTTTGTAAGAGAAAGTCACGCAGCCATCAGTTGTTGGGCGTTGAGAGATGTGAATTAGTGGTTTTTATGAAGAAACCCTCCTCCTCATCAGTGATGACATATATGCTCAACTTGTATTCTTCCAAATCCCTAATAATATATAGTATTTCCCATCCCTTTAAATCAAACCTCTCATCCCCTGTCTTAACTCTTAAATCCTAACCCCAACCCCCCAATTTCTCTCCTCATTCCGACAAGGGTAAACTGAAACAAACCCAATCCTCACAACATGGAATTACTTGTCCTAATATACTTGTGTTCGCCCCTTGTCCCTTTGCTCTTCTTCCTCTGTAATTTCCTCTACCAGAGACGCCACCGCAACTGCTACCTCCTCGACTACGAGTCCTACAAGCCCACCGACGACCGCAAACTCAGCACCAAATTCTGCGGCGAGGTCATCCGACGAAACAAGCACCTCGGTCTCAACGAGTACAAATTCCTGCTCAAAGCCATCGTCAGCTCCGGCATCGGCGAAGAGACCTACGCCCCGAGAATGGTCTTTGACGGCCGGGAATCCTCCCCGACCCTGGACGACGGCCTGCTCGAAATGGACGAGTTTTTCCTGGACAGCATTGGGACGCTCCTGAAGCGAACCGGTCTAGCTCCGACCGACATCGACGTCCTCGTTGTGAACATCTCCATGCTGGCCACCGTCCCCTCCCTTTCCTCCAGGATCATCAATTTCTACAAGATGCGCGACGACATTAAGGTCTACAACCTGACCGGGATGGGGTGCAGCGCCAGCCTGGTGTCGGTGAACATCGTGCAGAACATTTTTAAGTCGAGGAAGAATATCCAGGCCCTCGTGGTCACGTCGGAGTCGCTCAGCCTCGGCTGGTACACCGGCAACGACAGATCCATGATCCTCGCCAACTGCCTCTTCAGATCGGGCGGGTGCGCGTTCATCCTCACAAACAAGTCGGCGCTGAAAAATAGGGCGATGTTGAAACTCAAGTGCCTCGTCCGTACGCACCACGGCGCCCGCGACGAGTCCTACGATTGCTGCATCCAGCGCGAGGACGATAAAGGCGTCGTCGGATTCCACCTCGGGAAAAACCTCCCCAAGGCGGCGACACGCGCCTTCGTCGATAATTTAAAAGAAATCGCCCCGAAAATCCTCCCGGTCCGCGAACTCCTCCGGTTCTCCCTCCTCAGCCTCTGCCGCAGGATCCGCCAGAAATGGAATAAATCCGCCGCCAACGCCCGCCCCGTGATCAATTTCCGAACCGGCGTCGACCACTTCTGCCTCCACACCGGAGGCAAGGCCGTGATCGACACGATCGCGCAGAGCCTAAACCTAAGCGAATACGACGTCGAACCGGCCAGGATGACTCTCCACAGATTTGGAAACACGTCGGCGAGCAGTTTGTGGTACGTTTTGGGGTACATGGAATCGAAGAAGCGGCTCAAGAAAGGGGATAAATTGTTCATGATCAGCTTCGGGGCGGGATTCAAGTGCAACAGCTGTCTCTGGGAAGTGGTGAGGGATTTGGACGGGGAGCACAACGTCTGGAAGGAATTCATCGACAGGTATCCGATGAAGAATCTCACCAATCCGTTCATGGACAAGTACGGGTGGCTGCAGCACGAGGATCCCGATACGTTTTTCGTCCCGGACGATTACGAGATTCCGGATTGAACGATACCGTGATACGATGATGATGATGATCTTCATTTGGATGTATATCTTCGAAAAAAGTTCAATTTTTTTTTTTTTTTCCTTACTTTTTGGGGGGTTTACTTACAGGTGCTTTGGTTCCCTGGTTTCATGGTACAAGTGTTTTTACTGTCTGGTTTGGGGTTGTGGATTTTTATTCTTATTTTTAAATTTTTTCTTAAGTTGAAAAAAAAAAAAGAAAAAGAAAAAGAAAAAAACACAAGGTTAATTACATATAGATAGGTCTTGTGATAATTGTTGTTGATTGATCCATACAGTGAAAGTTGGGATATACAGCAAATGTGTAGAGGCCTATTTATTAATTAATGTCGAGAGTTGTATGAATATTTTAATTTATGAAAATACTGAAATAGCTTTATTCAATAAAGGTTTACTGGAATCTAAGTGATTTGTGTGCCTTTCGATTTTTCTCTTGTTTTCTTTGTTTTGTTCTGTATAAATCTGAAAGTTGGTTGTATTCTTGTTATTATCGACGAAAGGTGCTGTTTTCGAGTGATAGCATATATGGATTTGGAGGAATTTGGTCTTGAATGTTTTCAGACTGGTTCATGATAACGAACAAGTATAGTGGTTGGTGATGTTACGTTGGACACAGTCATTAAACAAAATTAATTATACTTTATAATAAAAGAAATGAAAAAACACAAAGATAGCTAAGGAGAAAGAAATTAAAGATCTCCCTGAAATGTGATCCACGTAGGCTGCGTTTGGGAACAAACGCTAGCTATTAGTGTTTAGCCTTTAAAATATATACTAAAAATAGCATAAAATCCTATATATAGTAAACACTAATTACAGTAACCGCCAAATTTTAATCTCTAATATCTAAACTCTGAATTCTCATCTACCCCAACTTTTAGCTTTCCAAACTACAGACTCTAAATTTTAATTTAAAATTGCATTACCAAACACCATTATTCAAATTTAAAACAATTTTTCACCATTAATTTCAAACTCCAAACTCTAAACTTCAAACTCCAAACGCTAAACTCTAATTATTTCCCAAACATAGCCGTAATGTTCTAAGTGATTGTGATATCAAACCCAAAATGATCAGCTCCCCTCTTTCTATTAATGTAGGGTTTTAATTTTTCTCATGAATTTATTCCTTAATTAATAATATATCCTTTATATATATAAAAGTAGTAAGAAACTACACACACAGTTTCCCGCCCATCATTTCACTCCTCACAAATCAATATTTTATTATTTTCTCTCTCACCCACTGCACAACCCCCATTTTATTAAAAAAAATCAAAATGACGTGGAAACTCACCTGCCATCCCATTTACTCCATCTGCCCTTTTTAAAAATCCTATTTCTACCTCAAGCTTCAAGCCATTTTTTCATTTACGGCTTCAAGCAATATACGATTCTCCCCTTTTCCCTATATTCCCTTTCATCTTCTCCCCAGGAATCATTTTCCTATTCTTCAGCCGCTTTTCTCCGGCGGCCCTCCGGCAAGGCCTAGCGGCAGCGTGTCTTGGCAAATGGTCGAAGAAATCTTTCCGTATTCATTCTCAGATTAATTTTTTCTTTCTTTGTTGGTGATTTGTGTTTTATATTCGATTCTAGGGTTGGGTTTCAGATCTGCTCTGTTATTGGTCCTACCAATCGATTGTGTGAAGCTCCCGCTGTATGAGGCCCAGCTCTATCTGATAAACTTGGTGCTATGTTCTATGTTCGTTTCTACATTTTCTCATTCTCAACCATAATTCTTGCTTCTTCCATGTCTATCTCGCTTTTGCAGCCGCTTGGAGTATGAAGCTTTCGGAATTTACCAGGTATTTTGCTTCCCTTTTCATTGTTTCCTAAACAAAAAACTCTTTTCAATTTATTCTAATGGTGGAATGATTTTACCTGTGAATCATTTGCCGCCGCCGCCTCCACACACGAATGCCTCCCTATTGCCGCAGTTCTACTAAGTCTTCTGCCTCATTCATAAAGACTCCGGTTATCAATTTTAATCCCCTTTTCAACCTTTTACATTTGGGTGTGTTGGTTCACGAATTAAGCCATTTCCAGCTCATCTCTTTTACAGATTGGATACGTTCACGAATTTGTTGGCTTTTTATTTGTGTTGGCAGGATTTGATTACAGATTCCATTGAAGGTCCTCTAGGAACTTTTGTTGCTACTGATATATGTATAATTGGAGAACCGGTATCTTCCTGGCCCTTATAAGCATGATGGCGATGATTGAAGACAATTGCTTTAGTTTTGGCAAAGATATGGATATGCAAGTGTTCTCACTCATTTCATTCAAGAACTTCATCAGAAGAATTATACAGTTAAATGTAGTATATTTTAAGTTTTGCAGTTCAAATTGAACTGATTGTGTAAACAAGTGTTAGTATTTTTCCTGAATTAATAAATCGCGATTTCAGATTTATTATTTGAATATTAAATCTATTGTATCCAGTACATTTATATTGCTGAGTTCCGTGAAGCCTTCTGCGTCAATGACATTTGTTTCTTAATATGTTTTTCTACCTTCTTCATTTGGGTGTTTTGGTTCATTCTTGGTCGGTCTATTTTTCATTTTTTGTGTTGTTTCTTACTTGAGTTTTTTCCATAAATGATCCATAAGGAGGGCAGTTCTGCCATAAATGGTCCGGAGGGCAGCTCTGCAATAAATGATCCATAAGGAGCTTATTACTTTAGGGCACAATTTTCCAGTCTGTTTTCTATTTGTTGGCATGGGTATTTTGTTTATTAGATGTATCATTTAAGGCACAATTTTCCAGAGTTTGAGTTTGAAATAACTTGATATGGTTTGAAATAAACTTGCTGCGGTGAAAAATCGAAGATGAGGCTATCTGGCTATGCAAGGAAACAACCTTTTATATTGTTACTTTCATAAATCTGTTACAGAAATAAAATCATTGATTTCACAAAATTTGGAATAATATTTTGGCATATAGTGGAAATACCTTCTACAATGATTCAAAGTTTTCTCTATCATGCCCGATTACATAAATAAGCTTGATCTGTCAAATTAAACTGTATCATTGTTTTTATATTTTTAGATTAAATTTGTTTTAAATGACTAATAAATTTAGTTAAATAATATTAAATAATTCCCCTATTATTTAACATTCGTTCATTGTTTTTATTATTATTATTTTTTTTATTATTTTTTTTAATATTACTTTCAATTCACTTTTCAAAATTCAAATATATTTTCAAAAAGAAAATAAGAAGTCTTTGAAACCATGTCGTAGTTAATGATGTAAACTGATTTTGGGAATCTTAGATATTTAAATTGACTCGGAAATCTCAAAATTTTAAAATTGTCTCATGAAATATTTAAATTGCTTTAAAAACCCCAAAAATTCAAAACCACATCGGTTTTGATGTTTTGGCCTCCACCTATTCCCTAGCATTGAGTCTCAAAAAATAAAGTTGCTGCCATTGAGTCCCGTGCCCCTTTACATTTTTCCATAAAAAATAAAGTTGCTGCCATTGAGTCCTGTGCCCCTTTACATTTTTTCACTAAATTAAAATTTAAAAAAATAAATAAATAAAAACATTTGTCCAATATAGAATATTCAATATTAATTTTATGATTTGTAGTTGTGCAAAAAAATTTTATGATTTGTAAATTCAATATATATACCATATATATTAATATATATATATATTTTTTATAAAGATAAATAGATAACTCAAGTAAATTAAACTAATAACTAAAATAAATATTTGATGTGAAACGGGTTATTAAGTAAGTATTATTCAAATTGGTATCATAATATTAAATATTCTACAGTTTTTTTATGAAATGTAATTGGTATCATTTATATTAAATATTTGCTATGAAACGGGTTATTAAAGATTACCATATACAATAATATAAATTTAACTATTATTCAAATTTCAACAAAAACTCTACCAATTAATAAAAGATAATAAACCTTGGAATCTTTTATAAATGCATGTATATTCAAATTTCTATTTCTTTTTAATTGGTTCACACCAGGGAGTAAGAATTAGTTTATTTATTAATCTAAAATTTAAATATAATACGAACAAATATTGGTAGTCTTAAAAAATTTTGAACTTAAAAAAGGATGGGAAAACGCAATAAGGGGAAATTAGTAATAACCTAATTTAAAAACTGGAAAAAAAACAAAAAAAAAAAGGATAAAAGTGTATAATTTGGGGACTGAAGTCTGAACTCTGAAGGTTGTATTGTATTTGTACCCCAATAGCATAGAGAGACCCATGCAGAATTGGACAGTAGGAGTGTAGGACACTTCTCCGTTTAATTTTTAATTTTATTTTTTCAAGTAGAAAATAATACTCCCCCAGGCCCCATTCCATTTTGAATTTAAAAAATGAATCTTCTTTCCATTTTTTAGAACTCCAAGAATAATGATTGTGATTGGGAATCTCAAAAATTTGAATTACCTTGGGAACCTAAATCCTTACAAAGAAAGATATCTGTATCCCAAAAATAATGATTATATGTGAGAACCCAAAAATTCAAAACCACATAAGTTAGTGTGATGCTTCTGTCTCCAATTCTTCCCTGGCATTCAGTGTGGGTCCATTTATATTTTGTTCACTAAATCAAGAGTTTAAAAAATCAAGTATCCCATTAATTCATAATGGTTAATAAATTTAGATGTATCTAATAATAAATTATATTCAAAATATGATCACTTATCTATATGAATTACATATTAATAACCTAAGTAAATTATTACCGAAAAACAGTTCTCAAGTAAATTATACTAATAATACTACGTCTATAATAAATTATATAAAGAAAAACCTTTTATTCCTCAAAAAAATATTATGTTTAAATAATTTATATTGTTTGGTAAATCTAATTTCTTATTCAAATATTAAGGTATTTTTTCTTATTGTGACCCAAATTATACCAAAATAGATTAGTGTACAATATTATATATTTAAAGGACGGGGTACCACAATGCCTAAAGTAATTTTTTTTAGAATTTATAATGATATATATAATTAAATCCCATATTTAATAACTAAATAAACTCTTATTCAATGAAGTCTCACAAAAAAATTTTAATCCCTTAGTTTAACTTATTGTAAATTACTTGGATGGTATTATTTTTATTTATATGTCGTGTTTATGCTCATTATAATTATATTATATATGCCTACACGGTTCTATTCAAATTTATTTTAAGAAAATCCAATCATTATAGTATTTGTTAACTATTTACGAAATATTCTTTCAACTTTTGGGTTCTCCAAGAATAATGATTGTCTCTATAGATCACAAAAATTTAAATTAGATTGGGAACATATTCAAATTATATCTACTCCTATTACTCCATATCCTAAAAATAATTATTGCTATTAGATTTTCCTTGACTAACTTAATTACGATTTTGTTTTGTTTTTAGAGATAGTGTAAAAACTTGACTATTTGGTTTATCAATTAAATTAGAGATAGTGTTTGGTGATGCAATTTTAAATTAGAGTTTAGAGTCTGGAGTTTGGAAAGCTAAAAGTTGAGGGAAAAGAGCGTTCAGAGTTTAGAGATTAGAGATTAAAATTTGACAGTTACTGTAATTAGTGTTTACTATATATAGGATTTTAAGCTATTTTTAGTATGTATTTTAAAAGTTAAACGCTAATCGCTAGCGTCTGTTCCCAAACGCAGCCATTATGTATGTGTTTGGGGTTTAGGATTTAAAGTTTAGGGTTTGAGGTCATTTTTTATAATAAAATTTTATAATGGGATAACCAAGCTTAAATTAAATATTCTAATGGCTAAAAAAAATGACAACCAAGCTTCTAAATCCTAAACTTAGACCCAACACATAATTCCGAAACCATAATTCAAAAACATAAATTGTATTGGCCATTGGAAAATATTCTTCATTATAATTGTATGAATTTATGATTTGAAATTGCGGTTTAATAATTATGTGTCGGGTTTATAGTTTAAAGTTTAGGTCTTAGAATTTAGGGTGTAGTGCTTGGGGTAATCTAAAGTTAATTTTTTTTTTTTTTTGGAGGAGCCATTGAAGGCCTGGAAAGGGGTGGTGGGAGCCCATGCCACACAATTACAAAGGGGAAATAAAGGGAGGGATAGGGGGCCGGTGGGGAATCGAACCTCCAACATTCCGTTGGAAGTTAGGGGACTTAACCATTCGGAATTCATTGCCGTATTTTAGCAAAATCTGCATAATGATGATTTCTTTTGAAAACCTCCAAAATTTTATTATATTGGTAATGTAGTAAAATTATATTTATCACTACCCTAAGTAAATACAAATTAATATTCCAAAAACAATGATTGTCTTTGGGAATCCCAAATAAGTTGTATAATCAATTCCACTGTTGATATGCATTTTGATTGCCCAACCATATGAGTTTGCTTGACTGTGTATAATTGTATAAAAATAAAAATCATATAAATTAAATATTTTAAAACCATATGATGAGACGAATTTAACAATATCTTAATTAACTATGTTTTATCTTACTCATATGAATGTTGTTGGTGATTGCTATTATGATTTGCATCTGACTGAATTTGACAACATTCAACCTATTTGATTGAGATTATTCCAATTACATAGAGATTAATAAATTTAACTGTATCCATGCAAAATACCTTATAAAATGATTATTTAATAGGTAACAATATATTAATTTATAAGATTTGTGTCTTATTTTTACTATATATTAATTTGTTTGATTTTTTGAATAGTTTATTACGTGTTTAATATTTGTCGGGCACTTTTGTCTTCTATAATTCAGAAAGTAATCGATTCAATTTAATAGTTATATAACAAATGTTTTGTTAGGAAACACGAATACCTAATAAAATCCGCGGTACTAAAATCCGCGGGTACCGCGGGTGGAAATACTAGTTCTAATTATATATACTATAACTGAAATATGTGTGCTTGCACAGCCCATGATATCGAGCTAAATTGAGGTATGTAATAAGATGATAAAGTTGGAATCTTTATGTACTCCCTCCCTCCCAGTATACTTGTCATGTTTGATTTTTTGACACTGTTTATTATTTAATTTTGACTCAACGTTTTTGCAAATATATGTTTGAAAAAAATAGTCGAGTTGGGTATTGTTAGAAACTTAAAATCATATAGTTTTAGAATATATATTTTATATAATATTTTATTATAAATATTTTGAGATATTAATAATTAAAAATATGCATTGGATTGTGTGCAGAAATGAAACAAGACAAGTTAAGTGGGATGGAGGGAGTGCTATTGATAAATTAATTGTATCACTATATATTTGCTGTATGAATTTGAATTTGAAACCTAAAATCTCTTGCGCTGTAGCAAAATTCTGTATCAGTTTTTAAACTTTGAAAAAAAAAAAAAATGATAGCTTGAAAGTATTGTACTATGAACACTGAATTTAATTGGTTTATCCTTTTATAGACTAAGTAGTTGTATTAATAATCGATAAGCATAATCTTAAAAAGCCACAAATTAAGAATATAAAAACGTCGTCTGAACAGACGGCAAACTTAAATTAATGAACACAATGATGAATTCCATTGCCAAATGGGGCAAATACCTCGTGTGTCAAATTGTGTGCAAATTAGGGTTTTCTTACAACCTTTAATTCCCAAAAATTTCCTAGCTAGTAATACACCCTTTTTTAAATTTAATTTTTCTTTTACCAAATTCAAAGGAAGCTAAGGTCAAACGAGTTAAGGAAAATGAAAAATACACACAGGTGGTATGCATACATACATACATGCCGTACCGAATGTATTTATTAGGTACATAGCATAAACATATACTTGAACTTTTAGCTGCGATTTAGGAATTGGTAGCTGACAGTCACGGAGAGAGGCGATGGAAATGAATGCAGAAAGCCAAATATTGAACAAGCTAAGAATTGCTGGCTTCCTCTTAGGCTATATATGAAAAATTTAAAGCTGTATCCAACACGGTTGCTCCATGTGAGCATTTATGGTCCTGAGAAGGACATTTCTCCCCCTGATTGTCCATATGGACTTTTTGGCTGTCTTCTTTAATTCTTAACACCACCTCCATTTCAAAGGCAGATATCAATTCATTTATTTTTGGGCCTATATATACCATATATAATAATAATGTACACACTCTCGCTCGACTTCACTTCTTTTTCTTTTTCTTTTTTTTTTAAATTTCAGTGTTTGTAAGAAACTAATTAACCAAGCCGTGGAAGAAATTGGTAAATTCACACCAATGACTGGATGGGATCGGAAAGCAGAACACAATGGGCAACTGCTTTCGGACAGCTACCTATTCATCATTCTAGGGTATGGCTAGAAACTAACCTTGTAGCTAACTAAAAATCTGTGGTAGTAAATGTATATGTTATAATGTCCGCATCGGTTATATGTTGGGATATCCCATATTTATATGGACATGGGCAATTCTACCTACTACAAATTGGTTTTAGGTTGAAGCCCTATGTCCATTTTATTTCTGACATAGTATCAGAGCCATGAGTACCCATTTGGGTCTTCAATATCATTTTGAGGAGGGGTGTTATAATGTCTCACATCGGTTATATATTGGGATATACTCTGTTTATGTGGGTATGGACAACTCTACCTACTACCAATTGATTTTAGGTTGAAGCCATAGTTCCATCTTATTTCTTACATTATCCTGATTTGGACGGATTATAGGTTTAGGGTAAACGACTAGCTCAATCTACTTTTGGATAAATAATTGACCCGTGAGTCATCACTACGCACTAAGAATTATGTAATGTGGCTAACTAAGCTTAAAGTTGCCTATAAATGAAATTTTGCTTGATATACGTACGTATAAGAGGAAGTTCAATTAACTATATATAAAGTAGGATAAAGTCCCATTTCTAATTAGGTCGCAGTTTCGAGTTTTATGTCAGAAGCAAGTGTAAATCTCTTGTAAGCATTTTCTAAGCACATTTGAGGCTTTTGGTTCTTTGGCGGGCTATACGTATACGGTGGTGTATATATTTCATTTTCGCAATTTAGGCAATGACCATGGCGAAAAAACCATAAATTTCTCGATCAATACTGGGCCAGGAACATAAAGGTTGGGCTAAGGAGAATCTATCAGGAAACATGTTTTCTGGCCAAATTCATCACCTTTTCCTAGTGGCGACAACTCTGTGGGGGCAAAAATATCGCCGACCAAGACCGATAATTAGGGGAGAAAAAAAAAAAGGAGGAACTTGATATATGTGTACTGTGTGTGAGTGTGACGACTTTTGTGTAGAGGCAGTGAATGAAATTAAAGCTAATAGTAGTAGTGTGTGATCAATAATGGAGGCAACGAATTCTGTTGAAGATAATGATAGTCGTCCATTAATGTCAAAGGTGATGTTACTACGTAATTACGATCCTTCAATTATTTCATTAATATTATGTTTCCTTAATTGCATTTCCACTTTTCATATGTTTATTTTATGGTGAAAAATTAGGTTTTTCAATATAATGTATATGAAATCTAAATTTTCGAAACTTTTTTTTTTTTTTGCCATTATATGTGAGTTGAGTGGAATTAATTAAATAATTGTATTTATAATGTTTTTTATGTTTTAGTTTTTGAGCAATTAGAAAAGTTTGATTTCTTCCTCATTTGTTAAATTTTGCCCTAATAATGGATCGGATCCCGATTTATTTTACAGGGGAATTTCATGAATTGAGGTATGTAATAAGGCTTTGGAAGAACTTTGATATTCACGCCACGAATTACTAAATGAAAAATGAGAAGGCTATGTACGGATAGGAATTCGAATCTCTAATTATCGAATGCATATTATGCACTTCAACAAGACCCAATTATGTACTCAGTCCGTATTCTAAAAAATTTAACGTTCCATGTTTTCATGCAATCCAATACACATTTTTAAAGAGTAATATTTCAAATTGTATAAAATAAAAAAATTATAAAATTTTAATATTATAAAACTACGTGATTAGACGAATCTAACAAGATCTCACTTGACTATATTTTATCTTATATTTTCAGTCAATTCAATACACATTTTTAAAGAATAATATCTCAAATTTTATAAAATAAAAAAATTATAATTAAGAATTTAATATTCTAAAACCATGTGAATAGACGAATCTAACAAGATCTCACTTGACTCTATTTTATTCCCTCCATCCCAGGTACGTTGTCATGTCTGACTTTTTAGCACTGTTCATTGTTTAATTTTGACTCAATATATTTTATTTCAAGTATATATTTGAAAAAAAAGATAGTCGAGTTGGGTCTTGTTGGAATCGTATAATCATATAGTTTTAGAATATATTTTACATAATTTTTTGTTGTACATATTTTGATATATTAACTATTTTAAAAGTGCATTGGATTGTGTGTAGAAATCAAACAAGACAAATTAAATGGGACAGATGGAGTATCTTATATTACTATGTTAAAAAATCGAAATAAAGTAATACAATGAATAATTCTTTTTTGGTGGGGAGAGTCATTGAAGGCCTGGGAAATGGGTGGTGGGAGCTCATGCCACATAAATTATAAAGGGAAATAAAGTAATACAATGAATAATTCTTTTTTGGTGGGGAGAGCCATTGAAGGCCTGGGAAATAGGTGGTGGGAGCTCATGCCACATAAATTACAAAGGAGAATAAAATGGAGGGATAAGGGACTGGTGGGGATCGAACCTCCAACCTTCCGTTGGAAGTCTAAGGACTTAACCACTTGGGCTAAGTCCCCATCCCAATACAATGAATAATTGGTACTATACCGATGTTAGATTTATTAAAATACGGAGGCTGTAGTTACTTAATTTGTTACTAGTACTAGTATGTGTAGACATTTATATAGCCTTATGTGTATGTGTATTTTTGTATTATGTTTATATCTATATAATAAATCCTGAATATTTTTTGGCCTATGCAGACTGTATTGTCCTTATTCAATATAACTAATTTTTTTAATTTTTTGGGTTATATCAGTAATTATACCACCATATTATAATCATTGGCTACAATTAATCCACGTCATTGATGATTAATCACTGACTAATTCCAACTCACCTTCCACATCATCAATATCTATATTTAGAAAAAAATAAATCTATTTATTAATATATTAAAATCTTGAGAAAATCTTCATTTATATCTTAAAAATATATAATTTTTTTATGACACTTAAAAGATATAAATTGATTAAAAATATATGATATAAATTATTTATTTGTATATATATTTTAATGAATATTATTGTAATATTATTAAATAATTTAATTTAGGTTTAAATTTTATATTTAAAATATATAATCCCATATCAATATAGGAATATAATAACCATATTTTAAATACAAAATACATCATTAGAAATATACTATAAAAATTAGTAAACAATAAAAAAAATACTATAAAAATTAGTAAACTATAAAAATTAAATGAAATTTTAATTCTAATTTCTATAAAAGTGTTAATTTTCAAAGTAAATCTCACAAATATAATTTAGATAAACTATGAAATATATATATTATAATACCATAGAAATTACCCGAAATAATTGTAATTCACTAAAGAGGCTTTTATTAAATATTTAATCACTTGCTTAAAGAATTAGTATATTGATTTTTCTACAAAACAACACTTGAAAATTTATATATGTAAATTTGTCTTTTCCAAAAGAAATATGAATTTCAATATCATGGGTAATAGAATTATATAGTTTATGGAATATTTTTTTTAAATCTATTGTTTAAATTATATATATAAGTTTTATATATATACACATTGGTCTTGAAAATTATTATGAGGATAGTATGCGAATATTTTAAGTACTTTGATATTCATTATGGAATAAATTTTTATAAAAAAAAAAGTATGAGTTTTTATGTGAATCTATGAGAATTAACTTTTATATATAAGAAACTATATTCATAGATTATAATTTTTATTTGATGATGACATGAAGACTTTGTGGTTTGAGTATTGTTATGAATAAAATAAAACCATGCAAGTATATTATTATTATCTTTTTAAAAGCACATTAATATAAATACAATACTTGAAATAAATAAATAAATATTATATTATCATATCCAACTCATTGAGTATAAATGCATGCCACTAAATAATGGCAAGAATAATGATTTTTGTAGACAAGCTAATACTTCAATCATTTTCATGATACACTACTTACACAAATATAAGGCTAAAAGCAATTGCAAGAAATTTTCTTCCTAAACAAATAGATGAAAAATCTACATGATTAACAAGTGTCTTGGATGAATGGCTAGCAAAGAAAGGTGATCAATTATCTCTTGAACCCACCAAGATTAATAGCCTCCATAATAGGCAAACCATTATGTTAATAGACAACATGATGGACAAAATTAATAGCCTCCCAAATTAATAGCCTCTTTGTTAGGCTATAAGGACCAAATGAGTGGATACAAATACTCTAACCATTATTGCTCAAGACACACTTAATTGGATGATTGGTGAGGTTGTAATCACTCTCACAATGTGTCATGTTCAATTGTTCAAATCTTAGCCTATAAATAGAGGGAGATTCTAGCCTTCAAACACACCAATCTCATCCATCTCATTAGCCAAATTCACTACCCATTTTATTCTTTAAAGTTCTCCCACATAGTGAGCATATCTTAAGGATTGTGGAGTCTTGTAGGCTTGGCAACCTTCATCATTCTAAGAGTTCTAACTCTTCTCAACACTTGGTTAGTAAGATATCATCCTTGAAACTTGTATCTTAGAGATCTCAATCTTTTATTTTTATACTATAAATTGATTTCCCTCTATTTGTCGAATTTCAGCGAAACCCGTAATTTGTGGTGCGAATCTTGTGTTATAACGGCCATTATCTTTGAATCTCCTTGCTCTTATACATCAATTCAGTAAGTTAACACTCTATCTTTAAGTTTGGAGATCCTCATCCATGTTTTAAGAGTACAAAATTAGACTTCCCTCATTATACCAAAATCTGTCCGTTTTTCGTTTACGTAATGATCCATCTTTTTAAAATATTTTGGTTCATTATACCTCAAAGGTTCCTTCATAAAACTTGTTCCTTATTGAGTTGAGTATATTTCTGGAAACTTTTATAATTTTTAGAACTCATATGAAAAAGTTATGGGATCCGCTTTATCGAAAGGTCGAAATCTCTTTTTGTTGAAATCTAAGAAATGATAGTGTTTATGAAATCCTCATTTTTGAAGGTCTTAAGTGTTTCAAACCTAAATGGTTTATTCATGAAAAATATTTATCTATATGTTATCTACCTTGTAGTAAAATTTTAGAATTTTTGGTCGCAAATTACTATTTTTAAAACCTGTTGAAAATTATAGAGTCACCATTGAATTTCTGACAGAATACATGTTCTGAAAAGAACTCAATTTTTGAACTATTTCCATACCTTATTTTGAAAAGTGTAAAACATGAAACTTGTTCAACTATGTGTTGAGTATCTACAGTTTAAATTTCAAAGCAATCGCCTTTCATATGAATTTTTAAACTGACTTGGCGTAAACTGCGACATTGGACTTGATATTTGGTCCAAATGAGAAATTGTTGGATTTTGAGATCCATGAAATGATATTTTCATATCTATGAGATATTGATATGGGAGTTAAATGTTGAAATGATATTTGGCATTATTGAATGCCCTTGTTATGAGGTTACTCCCGTGAAATTGTTGAAAACTCTTTTAAAGAGGATATTATGTGGAAAAATTGTGAAAAACTCTTTTAAATCCATTGTGCACTATTAACTTGAGTAAGATGCCATACTTGATAGAGGGCTAATGCACTAGGGATGTGTCTTGCGGGGCCTCCCCCTCTAAATATGCCAAGACGGCATTGTTGATAAATTGTGCCAAAACGGCGTTGTTGCATGTATGAGTCTATACTCTTGGGTGTATCCGTGATGGGTTACCCAAGGCTCCGGAGTGTGTCTGTATATGAGTCCGCTGCATGCTGATCATGACTTATGATCGATATGATATGATATGATATGATATGATATATGGAAAATGGTGTCCTCTTGTGCATAGTTGCTACAATGGTAAGAATGAAAGTTATTTATTTTGTTAAAGGTAATGTGTGTGATCCTTTTTAAAAGAAAAAGTGAAAATTATTTTTTTTAAATGAGTGTCAACCATTATTTTAAAATCCACTTCTTAAAGTGGAGCGGGTTGACTTACTCAGTACCATTGTACTGATAAAAAGTTGTTGTGTTATCTTTTTACAGATATTGGAGCTGACATGTGAACTGCATCTCATGACATGAGCATTTGGGGATGGGATTACCTTTCATCAAAAAGATTGTTGCTTTAAGGAACCACGTACTTTTAATTATTAATGTCTTATATATTGCCTTTAGTTTATGCTTCCGCGTGAGAAAGAACAATGGCTTTGGTATTAAGTACTTTAAATTTTCTTATGACTATATTTTATAAAATTGGCAATAATTTTTAAAGTCCATATTACAAAAATTTATATGTGAAGATATTTAGCCGTAGCACTTGTCAATTAAGTTAGCCAAAGGGCGAGCCTGACTGACAAGTGTGGCGGTAACATTCTGAAACCTTATGAGGATGAATTTCGGGGTGTTACATATATAGGAAAACGTAAGTATGCAGTTTTTAAATTATAGTAAAATTTTTATCATTTCAAATATAAAGAAATATATTATGGGTTTAGACGGTAAAGAAAATACATAAACAAATCTTTAAATAAATATATATATTATTTTAACTAAAAATAGTTAGGAGTATTAAAATTAACTTCTTATTGTAATTTTTTTCTAAAAAACTACATAATATACCTAAAACAACAATTTCCATTGTATACCCCTCAACTATACCAATGTGTATACTTATATACTTCAACTTTATTTGTGAAAAAAAAATACAACCCAACTATTAAACTTTGGAAAAAAACCATTCTTCTGTCAAAATTCAACGTTAAGTCATGTTCAACCGTGAAGTTCAAAGGGTTAAAACAGTCAGCTCCTATTTTTTTTTCTTGACCTCGACTCTAATCTCATTCATCCTATTTTTTTTCTTGACCTCGACTCTAATCTCATTCATCAAACCCCAAACCCCGTCTGTTTGCCATCATAGGCAATTGCTTTGTGGTTTCCACCACATTTTCACACTTACAAATGGGTAATACGTTGTGCTCCAATGCAAATTCACTCATATAAGCTGCATACCAACACAACAAAACAATTCTTAAATCACATGGTAAGAAAATGATTTTGCATAATTCGGAAATCAAAAGAACAACTCAATTTGCATAACTGAGAAATTAGAGTATAATTTCACATTCAGATTTAAATAACTAAATTTCACAAAACATAATGCAGTTTCATAATTTAGATTATTGCAATATTCAGATTCACATAACAAAACTCAAACCGCACATTCGACTTACCTGAAAAATTCCAAACCAAATAAATTTCATGGAGCCCAGAAGTCTAAATCATACCAGGGTGGAGGTAGACGACTGGGGTTGGGGGAAGAGCGCACAGATTCATATTTTAGAAAACGAAGTCGGGGTTGAGAGATCGTCTATCAACGGAAATTGTTGCTCCTGGAAGGGTTTGCACACAAGGACGTGAATGAATGAAACAATGGAATATAGATGGCGATGGTGATGGCAAACCCACAAAGTAGTCAGCGGGTTCGAGGGGATGTTCGATGGGAGAGGATATGGTTCGGGTAGTGGATATGGGTTTCCGGTCAATATTTTTTTTTTTGAGCTGACTGTTTTAACACTTTGAACTTCACGGCTGGACACGATGTAACCTTAATTGATTTTGATGGAATGATAGTTTTCTCTAAAGTTTAATAGTTGTAGTGCATTTCTTTCCAAAAAAGTAGTTCAAGTATATAAGTGGAAACAGTTGAGGGGTATACAATGGAAATTACTCTACATAAAAATATCGATAACAAAATTCAATATACTATTTTGTATATATAAAGTTAATATCATGATAATTTACTTTTATATATATTTTTATCGGTCATTAATCTACATGCATAATTATTAATACTACCTTTGTTCCTTTTATATAAATATAAAGTGAGTTAGAAAGACAAACTTTAATATACTTAATCAATTTAGTTATACATATAATATTATAATAGTAGGGGTGATAATCATAGAGTAATTTTTCTATTTATATTTTACTTGCATAAAAAAATTGAATTATATTTTGGTATATGTAATATGAAAAAAATTAATTTATTTCTTATGTCATTTTAAAAAAAGATAATAAAAATTATATTTTATTAAAAATATTATTTTCATAAATATACTAAAATAATAACATCTATCATTTTAAATATATTAATCGAGTTAGCATTAGTTTGTATTTAAAAAAATTAATACCCGTGCGCGAAGCGCGGGTGAAAAATCTAGTGTATATATAAAAATGGATTCATGGCATGAAGGAAATAGTAAAAGATTGTGTGCAAAGAGAGAGAGTGATGGGAGGGGTTTTCTAAATTGTAATTACCATATAAAGCACAAGTCCATCCATGCCTTTTGTAGACATGCATTCTTAATTTCTTATAATCAATAGTATTATTATGACAGCTGAGGATGTTCCAGTGCCAAGTAATTGCCACTCATTTAGATGAAGCATGTGTTTGTGTTATCAAAATGTGTGCATCCACATGTTATTATTATACAACACCACGATGTGGATGCTGTGCAGTTGCCTGCATTTGCAGACAAAAAAATTGTGATGTGTGCGCTCCATTTTGTGATTTGTTGTTCAAAATTTTATTTTTGTGATGTGTGCCACCATTTTTGTGATAAATATTATTTTATACTCCCTCCATTTTTTTTAAATCTTACGTTTTGACTCTTTTTTACTGTTCATTGTAGCACTTTAACTTCTATTATTGTTATAGTTATAGAAAACAAAATATAGCCAAGTGAGATCTTGTTTGATTTGTCTCATCTTGTAGTTTTTAAATATCAAAATTTTAGAATTTTTACTTGTACCGAATTTAAGTTATTAATCGTTGAAAATGTACATTGGCATACATGTAAATAAGAAGTGTAAGATTTAAAAAAAAATGGAGTGAGTAATATTTAAAAATTTTGTGATGAGTGAAACAATTTTTATGAAGCGAAAAACCACAAACATCGCAATTCACAAGTGCAGCCAGTGCAAGGGGCTGCACAGTAACTCGGCCGCCACCACACTATATTAGCCATTAGGCATTCAATAGCTACTAGTAGCCTACTACGTTATGCATCCTTTTCTTCTTTTTATTGGGCCTATCTATGTATAGAGTTATTGGGCTTGATTTTAAGATGGCCCAATAACATTATATTTAGTCTCAATTTACACAGCCCAACCCCTTTTTTTCTTAGTATTTGGGTTTACTTGCAAGTCAAATACTTTATTCATTCATAAATTATTTTGTCTTTGTGAAGAAATTTCTAAGTCATTCAGCTCAGTTCAGAGCCCAATAAATACTACTCCCTCCGTTCCTTTTTAGTTGTCTTTTTAGATAGTAAAAAGTGTTCCAAAATAGTTGTCATTTGTAGGTAGTTATAGGTAGTTATGCTATGTTTTTACTATATTGCCCTTCACTTTACATAAATGCTATTTGTTGACATTTATTAAGAATAAGTTTAGTTGAAGGGTAAAAATATAATTTATGAGTTAATTAATACAAACCTTGGTTATTGAAATTGAGCTGAAAGAGACAACTAAAAAGGAACGGAGGGAGTACTAGTTTTTACTCAAATAGAATGAAAGAGGAAAAAGAAAAAAAAGGGGGGGGGGGGGGGGGGGGGGGGGGGGGGGGGGGGGGGGGGGGGGGGGGGGGGGGGGGGGGGGGGGGGGGGGGGGGGGGGGGGGGGGGGGGGGGGGGGGGGGGGGGGGGGGGGGGGGGGGGGGGGGGGGGGGGGGGTCTGGGGGGGGGGGGGGGGGGGGGGGGGGGGGGGGGGGGGGGGGGGGGGGGGGGGGGGGGGGGGGGGGAGGGGGGGGGGGGGGGGGGGGGGGGGGGGGGGGGGGGGGGGGGGGGGGGGGGGGGGGGGGGGGGGGGGGGGGGGGGGGGGAATGTAGATGGAGTCGATAAATTCCGACCCAAAGGCCAAAGGGTGGTTTAATTTGACGTGCTAATAGATTTAAAAAAAAAATGGATCGGAAGTATACACAAAAGGTACAATTCCACATACGTTGTTAACATCACAGATGACAGCCACTAGTAATGTTACGTTTACAACTGTGTAGCATATTGTTCGAAGCAGACAAGCCCTTGTTCGCCTAATTAAGGACAGCCATAGAGTCATCCCTCTTACACTACTGTTGGAGGCAAAGGAGGACTGTGTACAACGTCCCTATTTAATTACATTTACTTTTCATGTACTAATAGCATTCACATTTCACACCCCTCATGGCAAATCCCATATAAATTTCTATATTGCTCAGATTAAGTTTATATATATACTGGCCCTAGCCCTAGTTGACAAATATGTATTCAATGAGAACATTATTGGAATGTAGACTTTTTCACATTACACTTATTATGTAAGGCTAACTATAGGTGGGGGGTGGGTGCCGATCGGGTGCGGGGTGTCACACTGAACAACAATCTTTCTGAATATATATAAGGGGTGTTTGGTCAAACAACTATTTTAAATCATAGTAGCTTTTTAAAGAGATAAGGTGTATGGTAGGGTGCGGACGTCGTCCGCAACCGTTGACCATTTTCATCATCCAACGGTTGAGATCATTTTGTATGACGCTAAGAAGTACAATGTCAAGCCGCTGAATTGTGTTGGCTTTGTTGCTGAATTACATAGGGCTATGTCGCTGAATTGTATGAGGCTTCGTCGCTGAGATGCGCTAAAAGAAATAGAACTATGTCGTTGAATTGTATAAAATTGTGTTGCTGAAATGAATACAATAATGTCAATGAATTGGATATCCCATGTCGCTGAATTAGTATTGGCCATGTCGCTGAATTATGAAAGGTTCAGTCGCTGAGATGCGTTTGTCTCTAACTTCAAACATCGCTGAGATCAATATAATAATGTCGTTGAATTGCATATATCATGTCACTGAATTTGATTGACTCCGTCGCTAAATTGTGTATGTCATATCGCTGAGTTGCGAATTCAACAGTTGCGGACGTTGTCCGCACGGACACCATGTCCGCACCATAACCATACCCAAGAGATAAAATAACTTAAAACAATATCCAATCAGCTTTTTTTGAATTACTTCATCAGGTTGATATATAGGGATAGGCGACCATTGGGGGGTTCTGATTGGAAGGGCCAGCTCCCACCTTCCCAGGCGCATTATTCGCTGCAAAAAGCTGCATCTTGGATTTCAACTTATTGTAGACAAAAAATATCAAAATTGTCAAATAACTAATTTTGACCAATTTATTACTCACGTAATCAGTTAAAAATTAAAAGCTAATTGAGCCATAAAGTTGCCCTACAAATAAATTTAATAAGTGTTGGTCAATTAATTGAATATTGGGATAATTAATTACTTCGTGGTACAGAAATAGAAAAAGAAAATGTGGTATTATTATTGAACTTTATTATGAGAGTGGACTGGAATTCAGCTGAGGCGTGCTTAAATTCATTTATTAGTAGTTTAGTACCCTTCCTCTTAAAATACAGCTATATATATTTTCCACTTGATCAAGTTTCAAGTTGATATATGGAAAAAAATATTATATAAATAATAAAATACCTTTATTTTTGGTCCATTGGTGAATTAATTACTTAATTATTTGAGCTTTTTTAAAAAGGAAAAATTCAATCCATGGAATCAAGGTAGGGTTCTTTTGCACAAGCGTCAAGTGATAATATAAGTTGTTGAACCTTAAATATTACTCCTAAATCAATTAATATGTTATTTTATTTATTGAACTATTACTCTACAATCACTACAAGAAAAGTCAGGATTTGGGATCGGTAAAAGGGTTTTACGGGTCGGATTGGGCCTTACCGACCCCATTACCGACCCCAAAGTAGGGTCGGTAAAATGATGGTAGGTAATTCCAAGTCGACCGACGAGGCCTTGGTTCGGTATGTATACCGACCCGATTTACCGACCCAGTTGGGGTCGGTCAATTTACCGACCCCGTTACCGACCCCAAACGGGGTCGGTAAATCGAGGATCATGGACCTCCTGGACCGGGTTTTACCGACCCGGTTACCGACCCCCAGGTGGGGTCAGTAATTCTGGACCAGGAGATCCACGATCCTTAGCCTACCGACCCCATTTAGGGTCGGTAAAACCTGTAATTGTAGCCAGAAATGGATGTTTTCACAGTCATTCCCCTGCCACAACACCAAAAAATATTTACAAATCTTCTAAACATCCAAAATATAACCAATGCACTTGAAAAACTTCAACAAAAGTCTAATAAACATCCAACGCTATTAATCCACAAAAACATCCAACTTTGTAAAGCATAACTTCCAACAAGTCTCCCAAGTCTAGACTTAAACAACTTTGAAGAGTATTAAAACCACTCCACATCTACAAACTCTAATAAACCAAAGTCTTTGAACAAGTTCAAACGTACGTAAGTCCAATACTACAACCAATCACATAAATTAGGGACACGCGTATAATACTAACCACAAATGCACCTGAATCAATGAACCCCAATGTCATATCCACCCAAGCTGCCTCCAAAGTCATCATCACCATCCCCGCCTGGGGATCGAGGCCTTCGAACACCAAGCAGTCTCTCCATTTGCTCGGTCATAGTCATCTGGGTCTGTGACAGTCTCTCTAGAGTCGTTGTATATGCATCGAACTGCTCCTGTGTCACATATCCTGATCCAGATGGGGGAGGAGTGGAACCAACATCGGGTGTTGGCCTAACCGCCTTGGCCATTGATCCTATGCCATATACGTTTTTGCGCCGGTCGTTTCCACCAGCGACGTTGAGAAAGACGTGTCTGGATCAAAGTTAGGCCCAATTGTGGGGTTCTGGCTCAACCGATCTGCCACAGCTTCGAATTTCTCCTGCAGACCAAAAGGGAAAAAATTAAAGGAATAGTTCATAGTTAATTCTGATTAGGTAAACATAGCATTTACTAATTTTAAGATACTCACATGTAGTTGTTGTGACTTGGGTCTAATCCAGGCCTCCTTTTGATGTCCTCTAGTATGCGTATGCTGATGTAGCTCGTGCAAGTGGACAGACCTATTATGCTCAGCCGTCTGCAAAATTCAAAGAAAGAAATGATGACCACGTCAAATTAAAGCCCATCGTTACACTTTAAGTAAATAGGGAGGTCATACCAATTTGTCGGCAGTGGCAAGGTGTGTCTTGGAGCCCGCTTTGTGTGTGGGGAGGGCCGGTGCATCCTCCTGACCCCGGCGCCTGTTCAGCTTTCCTCGTTTTGATTTCTCTTTAAACGCTTGGGAATCCCAAATCCGCTGCCAGTGCTCCGCCACCAGTGGGTCTGCAGGCATCGCCCTCTTTTTCTTCCTCATGTCGAGGGTGTAATCCTTGTACCTGAAATATCCAAACGGTCAAACTATTCATAATCGTATATCATATTTAAACATTTTTATTTAATTTTATAATGTACCGGGCAATGTTCTTCTTCTCCCACTCCTTCCGTACTGACAAAGCGTGCTCAGGTGCCCAGCGAGCTACTTTCTGTAGGTTAAATAAATTTGATCAACTAATAAACTAATTCAAAGAATGTCCTAACAGAAGTCTAAAGGTTACTGAATACCTGAAACTCGCCCCAGTAGAAGTCTTTTGTCTCTTAGGAGACCTTTCCCCAGCTTATCCCCTCCATATCAGCACGCAAGGGATATATGTCAGTGATTTTTCTGACAAGTGAGTTCGTGAATTCAATGCTGAAAGACAATAGCGAGAGATTATGGGTTTAGGATTTAATCAGACAAAATGGTTGTATTGCATAGTTAAATGATTTAACCAGATGGGGGAGGAGTGGAACCAACATCGGGTGTCGGCCTAACCGCCTTGGCCATTGATCCTATGCCATATACGTTTTTGCGCCGGTCGTGTCCACCAGCGACGTTGAGGAAGACGCTGTCTGGATCAAAGTTAGGCCCAATTGTGGGGTTCTGGCTCAACCGATCTGCCACAGCTTCAAATTTCTCTTGTAGACCAAAAGGGAAAAAATTAAAGGAACAGTTTATAGTTAATTCTGATTAGGTAAACATAGCATTTACTAATTTTAAGATACTCACATGTCGTTGTTGTGACTTGGGTCTAATCCAGGCCTCCTTTTGATATCCTCTAGTATGCGTATGCTGATGTAGCTCGTGCAAGTGGACAGACCTATTATGCTCAGCCGTCTGCAAAATTCAAAGAAAGAAATGATGACCACGTCAAATTAAAGCTCATCGTTACACTTTAAGTAAATAGGGAGATCATACCAATTTGTCGGCAGTGGCAAGGTGCGTCTTGGAGCCCTCTGTGTGTGTGGGGAGGGCCGGTGCATCCTCCTGACCCCGGCGCCTGTTCAGCTTTCCTCGTTTTGATTTCTCAATAAACGCATGGGAATCCCAAATCCGCTGCCAGTGCTCCGCCACCAGTGGGTCTGCAGGCATCGCCCTCTTTTTCTTCCTCATGTCGAAGGTGTAATCCTTGTATCTGAAATATCCAAACAGTCAAAGTATTCATAATCGTATATCATATTTAAGCATTTTTATTTAATTTTATAATGTACCGGGCAATGTTCTTCTTCTCCCACTCCTTCCGTACTGACAAAGCGTGCTCAGGTGCCCAGCGAGTTACTTTCTGTAGGTTAAATAAATTTGATCAACTCATAAACTAATTCAAAGAATGTCCTAACAGAAGTCTAAAGGTTACTGAATACCTGAAACTCGCCCCAGTAGAAGTCTTTTGTCTCTTAGGAGACCTTTCCCCAGCTTATCCCCTCCATATCAGCACGAAAGGGATATATGTCAGTGATTTTTCTGACAAGTGAGTTCGTGAATTCAATGCTGAAAGACAGTAGCGAGAGATTATGGGTTTAGGATTTAATCAGACAAAATGGTTGTATTGCATAGTTAAATGTTTAATAACTGTAAAAATTAATGCACTTACACCCCATCTCTAACCTTGGGAGAAATCAGCAGTCGATTGTCCACCGAACCTAACATCCAGAATCAGTATGGGGGTTAGTAAGCATCCAAATGAACACGACTTAATACAGATTTTACCTGGAGTGGGAGACGGTGGTGTCTCTGGTACGGCCGAAGATGTCGGCGGTGTATCATGGGGCTGCTCATCCAAGCTGGCTGCATCAACTGTGGTAAAAAACATTATAAATGTGAATACAATCAAAATACAATCAATAGGAATAATATACGTGAATGTAAGCTGATTTAAAAGTGTTTTCACCCGAATACCTGCCATCTGTCGGTTTACCGCCTCGGTCGCCTCCCGGATAGCTACCGCGAGCTGAGAAGGTGTCAATTCATGCGCCGGTAACCGTCCTTGGGACCCTGTCCCACGTTGCCCACTCGAAGACGAACCACGCCCTCGGTCTGTCATCTGCAAAATTTAAATGTAATCAGAATACAACACGGTCTATCCAAATAAAATGTATATGCAATCAATTGGTAAGTAAAATTAAATTATGTTCATCACTTTTCAAACTTGGAAATCATCGTCCGAAGTTTCCGTTGAAGGATCATCCGGATCAAGCTCGTTTGTACTAGAATCAGTGTCCATAGATGATTCTGAATCTAAACTCTCATCAGGAGGTAGGTCAATAAGTTGAACGACGTCATCTGTTAGTGGCTCCCGCCTTGACGTGATAGTTGTTGTTTCTACACCAACAAGTTCCGGAACATCGATCTGGAACGCTTCTGGCTCTTCCCCTGGTCTGACTGTCACCACACCTCTTGGTTTGACCTTACAAACAGCCAACCATTCATTCCTAATCGCAGTCGGTCTTATGGTTGGGAACGGTACGTAGCACACCTATTCGGCTTGATTAGCGAATATGAAAGCTTCATACACGTTCAAGGACTTTGACTTGTTAATTTCTACAAGGTTGTAGTTCGAATGAGTGCGCATCTCAATTCCTTCACGGGGATCAAACCATCTACATTTAAAAAAAAAAACAGTTTGCTTGACAGGTAATGCGGGATACTCTATGACTATTATCTCTTCGATTATACCATAATAGTCTCCGTATTGTGACGACGTGATACATACGCCACTGTTATATGTCGATCTTTGGCCACCATGAGATTCTGTGCGAAATTTCATCCCATTTATAAAATACATCGGATATGATGTCCCAACGGAAAGTGGTCCTTGTGCCACGTGACCTATGCAAGGATTTTCGGGCGGATTTTCTACCACATGCGAGAGGAACCATTTCGGAAAGTCCTCTGATTGCGCTACCCAAATATCTTGTTCACTTAAACCAGGTCGTTCCTTGAGCAGATGTTGCATGAATTTCCTGTTATTAAGAAGATTTATACATTAACATCCACATTGAACACTATTTAAGGAAATATATATATTAATTAACACTTACCCTAAATACGGCTCGAAGTCTTTGAAGTTTAAGATGAGGTACTTGTGTATCGCTTTCAGCTCTTGTTCAGACAAACGCCTCTTTTTTGACTTTCCTTGGGCTCGTCCCGAGTACTTGAATACCCTGGGGAGGGCATCGTCATACAGAATGATGCCACCATCATCATTCCTCGGCACGTTCCTCCCTCGAGTAAAAACATGCTTTTCAAAATAATGAGCACAGAAGATCGATGTCTCACGGACCATGTATGAATTGCAAATACTATCTTCAACGTGTGCCTTTTTGCGCACTGTTCTTTTCAATCGATTCAGATACCTGTTTGATATTACATAATGCACATATTCGTATAAGGTACAGAATACAATCAAATGTTTAATAGGAAGTGTAACAAAGTAACATTATTAAATTTTCACCTCTCATATGGGTACATCCATCTGAACTGAACTGGACCGGCAAGGGAACATTCGTGTGGTAGGTGTACAGGAAGATGCTCCATACAGTCAAAAAAGGCTGGTGGGAAGATAGTCTCCAACTTACATATAATGATTGGAATGTCCATGGCCAATTTGTCCAAGTCCTGAACTTTGATAGTTTTCGCAGTCAAGGCCCGGAAAAAGTTGCTCAGTTCTGTTATCGGTTCCCACACACTTTTAGGAAGGAGATCCCGCATCCTATCGGTAATAGACGCTGTAAGAAAATATGGCAGTCATGACTTTTCATTCCAAACATCCTATGTTTATTAATGTCTATGCATCTGCCGAGATTGGTCACACATCCATCAGGAAACTTTAACCCTGCAACCCGTCTCAAAAATACATCCCTTCTATCCTTGTCCATCGTGTACACCGCTTTTGGATACTTGCCGGTGCGACTATCCTTATGTAGTTCAGGCCTATTACACAAGGTCACGATATCATCTCGTGCTTTCGCATTATCCTTGGTCTTCCCCTGCACGTCCATAACAGTGTTGAAAATATTCTCAAACACATTCTTCTCAATATGCATGACATCCAAGTTGTGACGAACCAAATTCGTCTTCCAATAAGGAAGATCCCAGAATATACTCCTTTTTTCCATCCACAGGCCTTACTGACTAATGAATTTGCTTCAGTTGCGCCTAATTCGCTTACACGACGTAGACCATTAATTTCAGTGTCCTCCAACACTTCTTCATCGCTCTTATACCTTGGTGGCAGTCTGTGCTCCGCCTGATCCTTAATGAATTTGGACTTATCGACTCTGAAAGGATGATCAGAAGGGAGGAACCTCCTGTGAGCATCAAACCACGACTGTTTGCCACCCTATTTGAGCCTTATTGATTCTGTTTCTTCCATACATATTGGGCATGCAGTTTTCCCGTATGTGCTCCAACCTGACAACATAGAATATGCCGGGAAGTTTCCGATGGTCCACATCAAGGCCGCCTTCATCTGAAAGTTTTGTTTGGCATAACAGTCGTAAGTTGTGATCCCAACATCCCACAGCTCTAATAACTCGGCTATCAATGGCTGTAAGTAGACATCGATCCCCTGTTTTGGGCTTGATCTCCCTGGAATTATGCAAGTAAGGAACATGTATTCATCTTTCATACACATGTAGGGTGGGAGGTTGTAAGGGGTTAGGATGACCGGCCAACATGAGTATTGAGAACCCGACTGACCAAATGGTTGGAAACCATCCATGTATAATCCTAAACGGACATTCCGTCCCTCCGCACCAAATTCTGGATGAATGGTGTCACAGTGCTTCCATTCCTCCGAGTCGCAGGGATGACACATCTCTCCAGACGACCCATGCTCATGTCCAACATGCCAGCTCATATGCTCAGCAGTCGCCTCCGATGCATACAACCTCTTTAGTCTGTTCTTAAGTGGGAAATAGAACATGTATTTCCATCCTATCCGTGAGGTAGAATTTGTTTCCCTATACCGAGGCTCGTCGCAGAATTTGCACTTCTCTAACGTTGAATCGTCGCGCCAAAATAACATACAACCCTTAACAGAACAATCAATTTTCTGAACAGGTAGGCCCAATCCTTCGAGTAGCTTCTTCGCCTCATAAAAGTTCTTAACCATAGCATTCTCCTCGGGGAGTGTATCAATAATGAGTTGGCACAAAGTATCGAAGCACCTCTCCGATAAGTTGTGTTCGGCTTTAATATTTAATAACCTGGCAACTGTTGACAATAAAGTCATTTTCTTGCATCCAGGCCACAAATCCTTGTCTGCCGCCTCCAACATACGATAGAACAATCTCCCTTGTGCATTAGGTTCATCGGGTCTGTTCTGTTCATCACTTTGATCGTGAGGTGTTGTATCCGGAATACCGAATCCCATTCCATCGCACACCATTTGAATGTGTGCATCTTCGGTCGAGGACACAGTAGATGCTCGAGGCTCGCTATCATCCCACCGACTAAATTGGTGTCGCTTCCCGTGACACGTCCATCTTTCGTAATTGGGGACAAAACCAAATTTCTGTTGATGATACTTCATGTCATCGTCAGGACGATAACATTTATTCCTACACTTAGAACACGGACACCTCAAATTTCCCTAGGCTCTATCGACATCTAGGTTTTGATGAGACATACGCAAAAACAATTCAACCCCATTAATAAATTCGGGGGTGACCTCCCCAATTTTACGGCGGGAGTGGTACATTCAACTCCGGTCCATACTTTGTATGTGGTTTGTTAAATGTGTCTTATAAATAAATCTTTATAATTATAAGGAGGAAGGAATTAAAAGGAGGAATACAACAAGGAAAGACAAACATAAGCTTTGTGGTTTGATTTGAGGTTTTCAGAGGGAAAGAGGTTAAATTAATCTTTTAGTGCACTTGGAGTTGTTTGATTTGAGGTTTTCAGAGGGTAAGAGGTAAAATTAAAATTAAATATTTGGGTTTTTGGCTTAGTGACAAAAATTTCAATGAGGAAATGAAAACACATATACTACTAGGATTATTTATTGTTTTAGGTAATAAAATCTAATATTCCTATAAGTGATGAAGAAAATAAGAGTAAAACTCATGAGTTTTACCTCCTTCAACTCCAAAACACAATTGTCCAAAATTTCAACCAACTAATCCAACTCTAATGTGAATAAAGTATCCCTACATTACGCAATCTCATTACATATTGTTTAAAATGAAAGAAGTCTAATAGTTCGAATTATGTCACTGTTGGCTCAACTAATGAGTGCTCAACTCCAAAATACACTAATCCAATATTTCAACCAACTAGCTAATCCAACTCAAATTAAAACAAAGTATCCCTACATTACGCAATCTCATTACATATTGTTTAAAATTCAATAACCGTTGAAGAAATACTTGCTCAAGAACATCAAAAAAATTTCCCTCAACTTCAATACTACATCCAAAAAACACCAAAAAAAAAATACATCTCACATGCCAACTCCTATAGCAACATATAGAAAGAACATATATGTAATATATAATCCAAATTGAACAAGAACAATACATACAAATCAAAATGCCATAACTTTCACATATTAACTCCAAATTGAACATATGATATATGAAAATTCATCTACACGAGGAGAGGTTTCTAATTATGTGCATAGAATTTCAAATATTGAGCGCGGAAACAACAATAACAGCTTGCTGCCATGCGGTGTCCATATTCGATTTTTTTTTAAATCATTTGGCAAATGAACACACATAATACCACAAAATTAGCTATTCCAAAATTGAGGTGTCAATATCAATTCCAAAATTATTGAGAGGCAAGTGGAGTTAAAAAACGAAAACACATTGCATTTGATAAAATTTTTCCAACAATCGAACGGTTTAAAGTAAAAGGGGTGCTCAATCAAATACCTTGAACGAGTACACGAATGGAATGGAGATTGTTCACTTGATTGGAAGACCCGTTCAAAACCGTGGCTCGAATGAATGGGGGTGGCAATCGGGAGCGGCAGCGGTGGTGACTCGGCGGCAACTCCACTCGAACAGTGGCCTCGGGTCGGCGGCGGTGTCGGCGGTCTCGTCGGCGGCGGGGCTTGAATGAATGGGGGTGGCAATCGGGGGCGGCAGTGGTGGTGACTCGAACGGCACCTCCACTCGAACAGGTGCCTCGGGTCGGCGGCGGCGTCGGCAGCCGGGGGTCGGGCGGTGGTCGGGCGGGGGGTCAGGCGGAGATGTGGGGGGATGGAGGAATCGCTGCTGCGATTTTTGGGGAAGTCGGGGTCTGTTCAGCCCCGTCCCCATTTGGGCATTTATGCCCTCACTTACCGACCCCAATTTGGGGTCGGTAAGTGCGTCGGTAAAACCAACCACAATAAATGTGGTCGGTGGGTTGGTCGTTTTTAAGAGGGGGCCCAAAAAACGGCTAGTTTTTACCGACCCACACGTGGGGTCGGTAATGGGGTCGGTAAACCGACCCGTTGACTGGTGGTCGGTACTTGGGGTCGGTAATCCAGATTTTTCTTGTACTGAATTGAAAAAGATATTACTACGCAAATTTGATAACTAGCAAATGAATTTAGTAGCTATATTCAATGATCAAGTTAGGATTCAGTTACTATATCCAAAGAAATTCTTTCCGATCCAATACAAATTTCTATGGATACTCAAATCAAGATCGAATAGACACAAACGGCTTTGGTTAGGGTGCGGAGACCCATGTCTCTTGACGTACTGTGGCACATCCAAGTCATTGATCAAATGTTGAAATAAATGGCTAAGATTAATACAAAGGGTACTATTGTAATTTCAATAAGATCCAAATAATCTCTATTCATTTTTCTCAATTCTCATGCTCGTACTTAACTCTCCCTCATAATCTACTTTTTCTTTTTGGAATTTCTAAAATTTGATAGGTTATTTAGATTACTTGTATCGAGTAGGTAAATTTTCATATAAAGAACGTCAAAATCCGAGTTCGTTTGAGAAAGTTAGAGTTATTTGAAGTTCATTGCGATTTTCAGAAAAGTAACCTCTACCTCTCGGCGACGGTGTCTTTACAATTCAGCGACGAGATCTTGGAAATTCAGCGATATAGAGTTTGCATTTCAGTAACATAGCCTGTAAAACATACCTTTTATGACAAACTTCAAATGGCTCTAATTTTTTCAAATGAACTCGGATTTGTCATTTGGATGTTCTTTATATGAAAATCTATCTACTTAACGCAAGAAATTTAAATATCCAATCAGATTTTAGAAAGTTTAAACAAATAAATATCATATTTCAAAATAACGAGAATAAGATATCATTTTCTTTGAAATCTGGTATTTATCTATTTGTCATTTCAATAATTTGATAGGAAATTTAGATTCATTGGCTCCTTGCAATAAGTAGGTAGATTTTCATATAAAGAATGTGAAAATCCGAGTTTGTTTGAGAAAGTTAGAGCTATTTGAAGTTCATTGTGATTTTAAAAAACACAGCCTTTACATTTCAGCGACGGTGGCTATGTAATTCAGCAAAAGAGGCTTTCCAATTCAGCGGTAGAGCCTTAGCAATTCAGTGACGGAGGCGCTACAATTTAGCGACATAGCCTATGCATTTCAGCGACGTAGCCTATACAACAAAGTTTATGTGACAAACTTCAAATGGCTCTAACTTTCTCAAATGACCTCAGATTTGGAAGTTCTTTATATGAAAATCTATCTACTCAATGCAAAGAATTTAAATATCTTATTAGATTTTAGAAAGTTTAAACATATAAATATCATATTTTGAAAACAACAAGCATAAAATATCTTTTCTTTTGAAAATCTGGTATTTATCTACTTGGAATTTCCAAAATTTGATAAGAAATTTAGATTCATTGCATCGAGTAGGTAGATTTTCATATAAAGAACGTCAAATCCGAGTTCGTTTGAGAAAGTTAGAGCTATTTGAAGTTCATTACGATTTTCAGAAACACAGCCTTTACATTTCAGCGACAGTAGTTATGTAACTCAGTGACGGATCCTTTACAACTCAGCGATGGAGACTTTACAATTCAGCGACATGGTCTATGCATTTCAGCGACGTAGTCTATATAACAAAATTTATATGACAAACTTCAAATGGCTCTAACTTTCTCACATGAGCTCGGGTTTGGACGTTCTTTATATGAAAATTTATCTACCCGATTCAAGGAATCTAAATATCCTATCATATTTTAGAAATTCAAATAGAAAAATAGTAGCAAATTATGATGAATGAAAGACTGACGAGTGAAAGAGATGAATAAAAATAATTTTTCTATTATTATGCCACGAATTGTGTCAAAAGAGAGCTAACTTATGCAAATTTTTATATGATCTTTATTTAAGGATAGAAGTCATTAAATTAATTTTGTGAATGATTTTATTACTAAAGATATGACTATTTATATTTGACAATTCTACCATTCTTATTTTATAGCCATTGGATATTTTTGTATGGTTGAGATGATTTATATTGATGTATTACCATTCACATTGGTGATACCATAACCATTCCGGACACAAACAGTCTCATCTACTAGCTATTGGCGAGCAGACAGCTGCATCTTCTATTTAGTGATGATCAGATTTGTTTTTATTTGAATTTCAAGTGGATTTTCTAAAGACACTTATCAATATATAAGGAACTTTAAATTGGACCTCAAAAACAAATAATCCATGTCCAGCCTTAACAAGATTAGATTGATGAAAACATTTCTCTCTTAATCTTCCTGTTCTTAAACCAATTGGATTCTCTGATTCCCAATCAGCAGCCACTCTTCATCATCCATTCCCTCTTTTGCATAACTACCGTACTTTTTTTTTCTTTAACAAAAGGGCCATTATTGCTAACTCCTGTCTCCCCTTTTTATTTAAGATCTTGATTGAATTCAGACTAAAATATAGAAACAAACATGCATGATTATTCTTTCATTTATTTTAATCACATATATATACCATTCATGTGAAGTGGAGGAGGTTTTTTGTTGTTGCATACATGTGCCATTGATGGCCCCATCATCTTAACCCCTCTACCATTTGCTTCCCCTTTTTCTTTTCCCCTCTGACCTCTTTTTGCCCTTCAATAAAAAGGAAATGCCAGAACTCTGATTCCCTCCCTTTCTTATTATTACTATTATTTTTGCATTTTTATACCAGCAAGAGGATTGTTTCCTTTTCCTTCACCAAATATATGTTTTTTTCTTGCATTTCATGGTCCCTTTTTGGCCCCAAAAGTGCCTCTTTCTTCACAACCAAGGTATTGGTTATGACCTTTTCATTTGTGAATCATTGAATACTCTTTGTAAATGTGTGCTCTTTTGTTTTTGGTGTTATTTCTATGTATAGGGACTTGAATTGGGATTCCAATTCAGTGACAACACTAAATTTAAGTTGATACCTTTTCTATATGCAGTGATCTTGGTTGTGTAGTGGTAATTTATCTCCTGAGGTTATTGTTAAACAAAAAGGATTTTTGGGGAGGAGGATACAAGGTTGAATAAAAAGAGATGGAGGGTTCATCCCTTGAGCAGACTCTGCCGGCCTCAGCAGGGCAGGCGCCGCGGAAGAAGATGACGAAGCAGATGACCGGGAAACGGGAGGATACGACGCTACATTCTGCAGCCAGAGCAGGGAACTTTGTGGCGGTGAAGGAAATCATCGAAAATGCTAGGGACCAGGAGCTGGCAGAGGTATTGTCCAAGCAGAACATTGCCGGAGAAACGGCCTTATTCGTGGCCGCGGAGTACGGCTACTCTGAGCTGGTTAGAGAATTGATCCAGCACTATGATTTGGCTGCTGCTGGAATCAAAGCCAAGAATGGCTTTGATGCACTTCACATTGCTGCCAAACAGGGGGATTTAGGTACTTGAGAAAAATTTCGAAATTTCAGACACTTTTTTCGCCCAATTTCATTTTACTGTCGGTAATGTTGAGACGAATGATGATGGCGCAGAAGTTGTGAAGGTGCTGCTGGAGACGCATCCGGAGCTGTTGATGACGGTCGACAATGCGAACACAACCGCCCTGCACACGGCCGCGACGCAAGGGCGGATAGAGGTCGTGAACTATTTCTTGGAGCTGGAAAGCAACCTGGCAACTATAGCTAGAAGCAATGGTAAAACTGCCCTGCATTCTGCTGCAAGAAATGGACATGTTGCAGTTATCAAGGCTTTATTGAGTAAGGAACCGAGACTCGCCACGCGGACTGATAAAAAGGGGCAAACCGCCCTCCATATGGCGGTTAAGGGCCAAACCGTTGACGGCGTGGAGGAGCTCATCCGCGCCGATCCCTCGACAATTAACATGGTGGATACTAAGGGTAATACCGCATTGCATATGGCCTCCCGGAAAGGCCGACTTCAGGTAATACTAACCTACTAAAAAAATTGTGGATTCGGTATCTGTGGTAGCTAACGAGTTTCAGTCACTAATGTTATGGTAGCTAACGAATTTGGGTTGCTAGTAATCAAATTTTACGAAAAATTTCCGGGTCGCTAAAACAGAAAATTCTTGTAGTGCTAGCGGACTTGGAAACTCGTGTCCCTTGTTTAACAATACTCTGCATCAAATCTTTGCTTTTTGTGACAATGTGAATTGTGATTGAAATTAATGGCAGATTGTGAAGAAGCTCCTAAGCCGGAATGAGACGGACACACGAGCAGTTAACAGGTCAAACGAAACGGCAATCGACACGGCGGAGAAGCTTGGCAATTCCGGCATCGTCGAAGTTCTTCGCGATCACGGCGTGGTGAGTGCGCGCGTGATCAACCCCCAGTCGTCCACCACCAAAAATCCTTCAGCTCGCTGCGAGCTCAAGCAAACCGTGAGCGACATAAAGCACGAGGTCCATTACCAGCTCGAGCACGCGCGGCGAACGCGGAAGCGCGTTCAGGGAATCGTGAAGCGCATCAACAAGATGCACGCGGAGGGCCTAAACAACGCGATCAATTCCACCACAGTCGTAGCAGTCCTCATCGCCACCGTGGCATTTGCGGCCATCTTCACCGTGCCGGGGCAGTACGCGGACGATCCGGACGGCGTCCCCGAGGGGGGGCGCCAAACCCTAGGGGAAGCCAACATTGCGCCGCAGGCACCGTTCATCATTTTCTTCATATTCGATTCGGTGGCGCTGTTCATCTCTCTGGCTGTGGTGGTCGTCCAGACGTCGGTAGTCGTGATCGAAAGCGAGGCGAAGAAGCAAATGATGGCGGTTATAAATAAGCTGATGTGGGTGGCGTGCGTGCTGATATCGGTGGCGTACCTGGCGCTGTCGTTTGTGGTGGTGGGGCGGGACGAGAGGTGGCTGGCGATCGGAGTGACGATTATAGGGACGGCGATACTGGTGACGACATTGGGGACGATGTGTTACTGGGTGGTGATGCATAGGATAGAGGTGAGCAGCCGGAGGATGATGACGAGGAGGAATTCGGATGGGAGTGGGACGAATAGGTCCGTATCCTTCCATGTGTCGTCGGATCCTGACGATGATTTCAACAGCAAGAAAATGTATGCAATTTGAAGTTTAAAATAAGTGGGATAATGATATGGATGGCAATGGATCCGGATCAGAACCGAGAACCCAGTAAGACCCGAGCCTTGGGCCGAGGAGGTCTTGGTTTTTATAGAAGTAGGCGCAGCAATGGCACCGAATTGAACCCGAGTCTCAAGTTGGGTCTTGGGACTTGGCAGATCCGGCCAAACCCGATATTACAATTGTTTTGGGGTCATATAAGGGATGAATGTTGTTCAAGATTTGAACTTTGGACAGATGGAAGAATGAGATCAGAATGTGATCCAAACTCTTCTTTTAATCTTCCTTTAATCATTGGTATATTCACTAACCTCTTGTTTCCTTACAACCAAACTTGTCTTTTAACCCTTGTTTTACTTGTTAAACCCATTCCAAGAAAACCACAGGACATCTGTTTATATATTTCACAATTGTCTCCATCCACATGGACACCATTGTTATAGACAAGAACCTATTTTCCTTGCAATTCTCACACATAAATCTTGTACAATAGAATGCCTGCAACACCCTAATTAATTTGCCTGCCTTCTGTTTTCACTCCATTCCACAAACTGGAAAGGGGTTGGAGAAAAACAAAACAGAAGAACATAAACCTCAAATGAAGAAATCGCCGGGTGTCATACTCTTGCCTCTTCTCCTTCTAACAGCCTTGGCTCAACCCGACCCGTGGATAAGAATCGACTGCGGATCCAACCAGAGCACACCAGCAAACGGCTACACTTGGGAGACGGATGACACATACATAAAGGCCGGGACAAACCATCCCATCCCAGAGGACATGAACTTAGCACTGCCCTATCTCAACACGCTGCGAGTCTTCGACAAGCAGAACAAGAACTGCTACACGCTGCCAGCGCTGACGCAGACAAGATACTTCATCCGGGCCGCCTTCTACTATGCAAACTACGATGGTCTGAACCGTCCTCCATCTTTCGACCTCCAAATAGATGGGAATAAGATGGACACTGTGGTTAGTACATCAGATGGAGTGACAATTTCTGAGATCATTTACTGGTGCCAGAGGGATAACATGAGCGTGTGCTTGGCACGGACACGAGATGGAGAGATCCCGTTCATTTCGTCTCTGGAAGCCTGGAGTATTCCGATCAACATCTATGAGAATATGGGTCAAGGGTTGGCGTGGATCAACAGTTTCAGATACAACTATGGTGCTGACAATTGGATTGTAGGGTAAGAAATGAAATACTATGTGATGTTTGGGTACTAAATTAATGTCCCAAGCAAGTAAATTGAACACACCACTTATGTTAATGTTTCTATTTTCTAAACTACATAAAATACATTTTACAAGTTATGATAAAATGGAATTTTCAAGTGCAAAGTTGAATAAACTCTTTTTTTTTGTTAAATATACTAAAATGTACTGATACTTTACAATTTCACCTTTATATTTAAAAATTTATATATAATTGTTATAAATACATCACTTTGGAAGGCATTCTTTTCTCTTACAACAAAACTTTATTGAATCTTGATATATGTATATATATATATATATATATATATAGGTATCCATTTGACCACCATAACAGGGTATGGAAGCCAATACTAACCACACCAGGCACAATAAACATCTCTGCTGATGACGGCAGATCATTATATGACTCCACAGGTGAAACTCCTCCCAGATATGCTATCCTGTCTGCAATACAGTCCCTTAATGAGACTTCTTCAGTCTTACTAACATTGAGCCCAGTCAAGACCATGACATCTATTTATATCGAGGTTTATTTCATTGAGCCACAGAGTCCTTCATTAGACATAAGACAGTTCAATCTCATTGTTAATGGGAAGTCTGAAGGTACAGTCACCCCCTCGTACGAACGCTGTACCTCAGAGGTTATCATTGGCCAACTTACCAATAGCAGCTTGACCATTGAACTCACACCAACGGGTATTTCTACCTTACCACCAGCGGTTAGTGCCATCGAAATGTATGCCTCGAGCTATCCTCTTATTACCTCTGGAACAAGTCAAGACGATTGTAAGCTTTATATACCTACATTGATATGTTATCATGTTTTTTTTGTTTGTTTGTTTGTTTTTTTGTTTGTTTTCTTTCTTTGGATTAACTGAAATTTTTGTCTTGTAGGTCAGAATTTTATGCTCTATTCTCTTTAATAATGTCTTTTTAAAATTTAGAGGTCCAAATATTTGATGGACTATGATTCTTTTGGTGGGAAAGGATCAAAATTGGCTGATTCTAAAATGCTTTTAACGCCATTTTGTAACCAACAGATCAAAAATATCACTAGGATGAAACTGATTTGCAATTTATTCTGTTTTTTGATTGGTTTTTGACTTAGGGTTTGTTGATATTGTGCAGTGGATGGACTGGAGGCCATCACTGGTGCCTTTGATCAACTGAACGGATGGAGCGGCGAGCCGTGTCTGCCAGCTGATACTGTGTGGCAATGGTTGGGCTGCTCAAACACCAAGCCTCCCAGAGTGACTTCAATGTGTGTATAAACCTAATCCTACCAATAGTGTGTGTTAAATTCAGCTGGTAACAAGTTTGTGAAACCTCTTTTCTTGCAGAAACCTTTCGAGATATGGGTTGTCTGGTAGCCTCCCAGATTTTAGCCAAATGCAAGCCGTTGAAACCATGTATGTAATTCATATCCAATTTAGTTTAATTAATTATTACATGGCCGGTCTTTTCTAGTTTTCTTCAATCTTAATAAATTATGTGTTGCTGGATATGATTGTGTTTTGTTTTGTTTTTTGGTACAGAGATTTAAGCAACAACAACCTCCGAGGACAGATTCCATCGTTTCTTGGGCAACTGCCAAATCTGAAGACGTTGTAAGTATGTTTACTTATCAGTTAATCATCTCTTGAAGATATAAAAAAAATTAGTGTATGGGAAAACATTTCATCATGCTATAAGTTGATCTTACTCGGCATTTGGTTTATGTCAGTTTTGAATTAGTATGCAATGGGTTCTTTTTAAATCTTAAGTACTTAATTAATTGGTTTATTAATAATCATAATCACTACCACATGTTTGACACATATGGCATTTATCAGGATGCCACTCGATTGATCATCATATTATTTACCTAATTCAGTATTTGGACGAATAGCAAGTGTGTGATTAAGTTGCAGGATGGAACCCTCAATTTTCATCATTTTACTGTTTCGAATATTTCAGGAACCTGTCCAACAATGATTTTTCTGGAGCACTTCCATCAAGGATACGCGACAAACAAGGACTTGTCTATGAGTAATTACATAGTACACTACATTATTTCAGATCAAAACTTCTCTTTTTTATGTAATGATATGAATAACATCCATCAATGTCCCCGAATACAGCATTACAGGAAACCCCAACATTGCCATTGGAAAGGACAAAAGTTCAAAAGGCATGATCATAGGCCTAGCAGCGGGAATACCTCTGGCCATTGCAATACTAATGATCCTAGCTCTCATCTTTTGGCGAATTCGAAAACCAGCAAACCAAGTGCAGAGTCAAGCACCAGGAGGGCAAGACATGGGGGCTAATGGGGCAGTGTATGAAAGCTTCACAACAAGTGCGAGCACAGAAGTGCTTATCACGCCACCACCACGCCCAACTGCACCACCTATGGAAGCTACTCCAGAGGAGGACGAGGATTTCATTCCCATCAGCGATGTGGCTGTTGTGAAACCTTCTGATCAGCAATCCATGGTGCCAGAAATGGATTTGGATGAGCTCGAACAGCTTATTGATGAGAATGCCAGAGGTGCAGTGATGTTTGATGAAGATGATGACTATGTGGAAATTCAAGAACATGGTGTCGTGGAGAGCGGCCATCAAGCCATGGTTCCAGACATGGATTTGGATGAGCTTGATGAGATAATAAGACATCAGAAGGAAAGAGCTGATGCAGCACATGGGCTTGGAGGAGATCATGTATGAACATACAGTGGTTATTTCTGCTATCTTCTTTCCCTCTTTTAATTCTGACTAAAATTGGCTTGGACTTTCATTTACTTGTAGTTGAATAATTAATGGAGATTTCATACGCTAACTTTAACTACATTTGGATTTTTCAACTAATTATAACTTCCCTAACATTACAAAAATTGTCTTGTAACTAAGCCATGATAACAACAAAGGATGAAATCAAATAACTAATATTGAGTTTAGTCTTCTGCCCACTTCCGCCTATTAGATCAGCATTCTCCTTTTCATGTCTTAATTGATATATCAATCAAGATCCTTCAAAACTTTGTCCAGATCACCGCTACTTCCCAATGGCACCATATTCCGGAACTTCCATGAAGTCCTCTTCATCAGAAACCACTGCGAATCTATTATTATCTCTGATAAGATCTTCAAGTTCATCTAAGTCCATTTCTGGCACCATGGACTGGTCCTCTGCTTTCATTGCAAACATGCTAACCGGTAAGCAATTATCTTCCTTAGGAGATGCTTCCACAGGTATCTCATCAATAAGTTGTTCGAGTTCATCCAAATCCATTTCTGGAACCATATTTGATTGCTGTGCCGGTGTAATGGGTAAACCCAATGGTCGCTCAGTAAGCTGCGCTGTGCTTGCGCTTGTGGTGAAGTTTGCTTGCATTGACTCATTTCCCGTCTCAACTGGCGCCTCACTTGGCTCCTGGTTTGCTGGTTTTCGAATTCGCCAGAAGACTAGGCCGGCTATGATTAGTAGTATTATAATGGTCAGAGGTATTCCCACTGCTAGGCCTATGATCTTGGCATTTGAACTTTTACCCTTCATGTTTGGGTTTCCAGTAATGCTACAGCCAAGGGGACACTAATATTCAGTATATATATGACGCAAGGATTGCAGTTAAACAAATTCTTTTTGTGTATGTATGAATTTGTAAATGGTCTTAATATCTTTCAAAATCAGCACATTTAGTCCTTCAAATTGTACAATAATGGTCCTAATATCTTTCAAGATTCAGCCTGTTCGACCCTTGAGGACCAAACGTGTTAAAATGTTGAAAAGGATTTGAACATCTTACTACACCCGAGAAATTTAAGGGATCAACGAAGTTTTAAAGATTTTGAAGTTTCTTCATTGTAAAAATCTTCATTGTAAAAATTTTAAAAAATCAAATAACAAATCAAAAAGATAGAAGTTAAAAGGCATTCTTGTGTGTGAATTTGAATTGGAGTGTGAGATGAAGATGTAAGTTGTATTTACTCGTAAACAAGTCCTCTTCTCTTGCTAATGCTTGAAGGAAGTGTTCCAGAGAAATCATTGCGTGACAAATTCCTGCAATATGAAATGATGAGAATGTCTGACATTTTTTTGGCAGAACGACGTTCACTATTGTAGAAATTCATGGATGGGAGGCCCACACCTAAAACCAATTGGTGATAGGTGGAGTTGATCCCAACCATATAAGTTAGTAAGAGGCCACATCACAACCGATGTGGGATATCAACAACTATCTCCAAGTGAGGATGATTGCACATTTCGTAGTTTTTCAATTTAAAAGTTTACTTCTATAAACTACCAGTTAATAGGTCTAATCAATTTCAAACTCTTATATAATTGGCCTTTCTTTTAAAAAATTAAACACTTCATTGATGATCAATTAATGAAACCCTAACTGGTCAATTAATGACACGGATTATGCCACAGCATGTGGACTTAATCCGTGTCATTAATCGACTAATTAAGTATTTAAATCTAAATGACTGATGTTAAAAAAGTTAAAAGCCCAAACCTGTGGAAGTAAATGCCAAAAATGATCTAATTTGATGAACAAACTTACAGCTTCTTCAAATTGGGTAGCTGACCCAGAAACCAGGGAATTTGTCCGTTCAACTTATTGTTACTCAGATCTCTGCAGCAAACCAAGAATATGGTACATGACTTCTTGTAAAAACAAAAAAAAAAAAAACAAAAACAAAAAACAAAAAAAAAAAAAAAAAAAAAAAAGCAAAAACAAAAACATGAGGACTAAAGTGTTGCCCTTCCAAGAAATTGAACTGGAATGTTAATTACATGTCTTCGAGGGCTTGCATTTGGCTGAAAATTGGGAGAATCCCTGTAAGACCATTTCCTGAAAGATCTCTGCAAGAAAAAGTGTCACAAACTTGTCTTAGTTTAGATGACATAAAAGATATGACAATTAATCATGCACACAATGCAGTCACTCTGGGAGGATTGCTGTCTGTGCTGCACTGCAACCATTGCCACACAGTGTCTGCTGGTAGACACGGTTCGCCACTCCATCCTTTCAGCTTATCAAAGGCACCAATGATGGCCACCAGGCCATCCACTGCACCAAATGTAATAACTTTTATATACATATGAAGATAAAGGCGAGGTCTTCAAAATAAGATATATCAACTGTTGGTATAATTCCCGTACCGTCATCTTGATTTGTTCCGTTTGTAATTAGGGGATCACTAGATGAATATATTTCAATGGCACTGATTACCGGTGGCAGCGTAGTGTTTGCTGTAGGCCTCAGTTCAATGGTCAAGTTGCTACTGACAAACTGGCCTAGGAACTTCTCCGAAGTGATATCACCATAGCCGGGGGTGACAGTAACTTCACGTGTCCCATCAATATATATGTCGAAAATTCTGTTGGCCAAAAATGACTTCGGCTCAGTGAAATACGCCTCAATATATATGGGCCTGAGGGTCTTCACTTGGCTGAATGATAACAGGATGGAAAATGTTTCATTAAGGGACTGGATTGCATCCTGGATAGCAGGTTTTGGGGGAGATTCATCGGTGTAATCAAACAAGGCCCTAGAAACAGAGATGTTGAGAGTGCTAGGGATGTGTACTGGTTCCCACACCCTGTTGTAAGAGTCAACCGGATACCTGTCGGAATATCAGGAACAACCAAAATCTCTATCATATTATATCACTACATTTCCATATATTAGGATACAATTTAAAGAAATGGAGAAAGAATGATCTTACCCAGTAATCCAATCGTTGGTTCCATAGTTATATCTGTAAGTGTTGATCCATGCCAACTCTTGATTCATCGACTTGTACATTGAGTCCGGTATACTCCAGGATTCTAACGATGAAATAAAAGGGAACTCGCCATCTTTTGTTCGTGCCAAGCACACGCTGATATTGTCCCTCAAGGACCAATAAATTGTCTCATAGTATTCCACTCCATCCAACGAACTAGCCACGGTGTCCATCTTATTCCCATCTATCTGGAGATCAAAAGCTGGGGGATGATTCAGACCATCATAGTTGGCGTAAAAGAAGCCAGCTCTGATTAAGTATCTGGCCCCCGCGTCTGCTGGCAGCGTGTAGCAGTTCTTGTTCTGCTCAGTGAAGGCACGCACCGTGCTGAGATAGGCCAATGCTTGATTGTTGTCCTCGGGGATGGGATGATTGGTTCCCACCCTGATGAAGGCATCATCCGTCTGCCAGATGAGGCCATTTGCAGCTGTGCTTCGGTTGGATCCGCAGTCGATTCCTATCCATTGGTCAGGCTCTCCTGTATAACAGATTTTGTAGATTATTAGCACATGGGGGGAAGGAAATGAACAAAGATGTTGCAAGAAACGGGAAAAAAGTAATTTACCTTGAGCAAAGGCTGATGGAAAGAGCAAGGCCAGGATTGAGACAGCCAGCATCAGTATGTTCATTATTACTGTCTAGTGTTGACTGTGGAATGCAATGTGTTCAATTTTGCAGGAAATTAAAAGCATGGTTTGTGATGAGTAATTGCAGTTATTATAGACATGGGTCGTACATATTGTTACAGGAAAGTTTGTCCGAGTTTTGCTTTATAAATATTTATACAGACTGCGTCGTTGAGTTCAATGGGAGTTGGAATGAGTTAAGCAACATTGAATATAAACAATCGCAAAAGTTAATCAAGGGACCCAGAAAGGAAAGGGAATGGTGGTTGTTTCAGCCTGCAGAATTATAATAAGGCGGCCAGAGTTCAACTTCTTGATCAATATGAAATTTTAAGGTCATTAATTCAGCTTTATGGTGTCATTAAATAATCTTCACAACAACTTATACCTTCTTCATTCAATCCCATTTTAGAGCACCAATTTCGAGTTCCCATTTGTATAGCCAATTTAGTATCATAGCCTCATCAATTCACTCCCTTTTTACTTCACCAAGTGATACAAAATTTAAATACTTTTGCAGTCAAATGGCTTTGGATTACAGGAGAGCACATATACACATTTCAATTGATTTTTACAGACTGCATCATAAAATCACTGCACAACAACAAAATTCCTGTAAGTACTCTATCTTCGAGTGTGGTAAATCCGGAGCATCATTGAAGATTAACGCGCTAAACGCATTTAGCGCGTTAATCTTTAAGTACACGAATACAGTTACAAATGCTGACGACGATCAATACGTGTGGCTCACTGTGTGCCTATGAGAGCATGACCTAAATACGTAGTAAATAAACAGAACGGACTGTTTGGCCCCTAGGCAAACACAAGTCCGTCCGCGTGAATCTTCTGATTATACTTTATTTCCGACCTAAAATGGCCATCAGTTTAACTTTAACATAATCTTCATGCTCGAGAGCACAATCGAACAATATACATATCCCGTGTGTCTCATCGATCAAAATGAACTCATTGATACAGAGATAGCGAGTCTTGAAATGAACTCCATACATTACAATCATCACTGTATAAGGTAACACTCAGCGCAACAAAAAAAACAAGTTATACCACAATGCATTGAGGAAATAGCAGAAATAGTAGATATGAAGAGCGAAAATGAGATTACTTATAGTAGTATTTAACATTTTAACAACATAAGTGTGAAATATAGTTGATCTTAACAACATTAGAGACAACATACCCTTCTTTTATCGATGATAATGGTGACACAAACTCTCATTAATTATATATGTATATATACACACAACACAATGGAAATTTGTAGTAACATCGAAATGATGGACAAATTCTACATCACAGAAGTGGCATGAGTAACCTATCACAGCATCAGGGCTGAGAAGGCAAAGTATATTTGGATGCGATGAAAGTAGAGAATATCAGGCAACTAACACTTTGCAAAACGTTTCTGAAATTATTGTAAAATATAGTGATTGCATTCTAAATCCAAATTAGAGAAATAAACTTTGAGAAAATAATTCCTTATACAAAAGTACAAAACTTATGATGGGCATTACTGCCTCTACTAATTGCATTTGGTCAAATGTGCAAAGAATACACAAAAAACAGTGAAAAGTATTTAATATTCTAATATACTACAGTTAAGACGATTATAATGATAAAAAGGTAGATTAGCAAGATTAAGAAAACAGCATAACTTCTTGATAGATAATAACATGAAAATCTATGTGACACTACGACTCACAATGAATAAGGGAAAGCAAAGGAACTGTACTAATAAGTTATGCAATGCTTAATTTCATGAATGATACAGGGAAACTACACCAGCTAATAACAAGGACGACGTTGCTGCAATGGCCGTCTACAATAGACCAAACAAGAGAACTAAAAGCAAGTGCTTCTGCATAAAGTACGAGTAACCTGAAGATATACACGGCGGGCATATTTGTCAATGTTGCGGTATGGTTGTTCTCTTTTCCAACATGTCATAATGAAGAACAAAATTATCCTGCAAACGTTTGTATGATCAATTAGTCAATTACTTTATAAAATAACAGTAACTGATTGCATAACAACTTCACAGGTAAGCAAACCTTCCGAATTGTCTCCCATGTGTTTGGATCAAAACAAATATAAGAACCCCTCTCATATGCACTTGTCTTTACAAGAGGCTCCATGTTAGCCACTCTCGTAAACCACAATCGGTGCTCCTTATGATAAAACCAGCCTCTAATATACCTGAAAATAGCATGTAGGAAGGATTAATCAACGGCTGCTTATTACAGCAAAATAAGAATCAGCCAGCAATGTTGAAGCAAATGCAATCCAGAGGAATCAAAAGTTCTTTTGTGAAAACAAAGTTCTTTTGTGAAAACAAAGTTCTTTTGTGAGGGTTATTGTCAATATTAACCACAAGAATAAGATGCAAGCGACAAAAAACAAAAAGAAAATACATACAATTCATTTGCGGCATATAATTGGGCTTCATCCCTTGGCATACTGCACAAAATCAATAAGATACCACGTAAGTTGGGTTTCAATTAATAATCAAAGTTAACAATGATGTCTTAAATTAGGCATACCTATAGAACATATAGAATAACGTATCTAGTTGGAACTTTGAGAAGTGCGCTTGCTGCACATTAGCAAACAAATTTCAGCAAAAAGAAAATGGCAAGAAAGTACAGTAGCAATTAGATAGGAATACAAGAGCTCACACTTAGAGCTGGAGGTTGCTTGGCATAATAACATTGTGGCACTGTAAACTCCGGATCTCCCTTGGCGGGCTCCTCTGACCAAGGAGAAGCAAATGTTTTGTGGAGATTTTCAGCAGAATTCAAGTTTAATCCTAGTGTAGTTAGATCAATTCCAAGAGCAAGGGAGGTTAAATCTGGATCACTCATTCTTATCACATTTAACAAACCACGCAAACAAAATGGGTCGGAAGATGCCTGCACGGACTTCATCCCTTGATCCCTATAAGGCTGACCAACAGCAGACATTTGTTGAAGGCGAAATTGGGGTTGATTCTGATGCTGCTGATATTGCTGTAGAACCGGATCGTATGTGCCTATACCAGATACT